>OX382171.1:5201444-5691479 GCA_947507545.1 Clistopyga incitator | reverse complement strand
CGTGATTAATTTAGTTTTAATTAAAACGGTCATTGAGTTATATATTATGCATGAATTTAATGAGTGTGTTTTATGGGTGCGATTTAATTTCTGAGTCTGTTTTCAGCGCCCGTTATTTTATTTTTTTCTAATTGTACTCGATGTTGGCTCGGCGTTGTCAAAATCGTTGGACGGAGGGCCCGAGAGAGTTTCACAAGAATACGAATCGATTCATGTGGCAAACACGTGTGCTGAGTTAAACGAGAGACGAGCAGAGCACGGGGAACGTCGAGCTCGTGAAGATCGTTGAGCAGAGCCCGTTGGGTTACACAAGGATATACAAACGGTCGGGATGATGCTTTTTGCCACAAGAGAACCTCGACCAGGAAGTGGAAATGACGTCAGGGATGTGCCTCGTGCACTGGCTGCTACTCGGCGCTCTCTCCGAGCTAAACTCACACGAGAAGAGAGTCTCCTTGTTCGCGTTGCTCCGATAATCGCATTATGCGAGAAAATCGAGTAAAACGAGAACGATGTCGTTGACACTGCGAGAAGAACTCAAGGCTACCATAAATCGCGTTATCTTTTCTTCTACTGCCATTGAAAGGAATCTCAATTTTATTTCTCGCCCGTGACTGAATATGTTTATAATAAATATCGCATAACTCTGTATGGCATTCAACGAATCTCCATGTTAACGGAAATGTCGTTACATAAGTTTAAGGAAATCCACTTGACGCACTCAGAGAAAAATATTCTCCCCACAAGAATGCTTACGATATTTTATCCAAGAGCGATTTCTTTCTGACATTGTGTTATTTGTGCTGTAGTTGGAATTTCGTCAGAATTTCAGGAAGGGAGTTACGCCTAATCCTAGTAAAATGCAAATAAATTCAACTGCGAACAATATATTGATAATTTTGCCAAAACTATTCTCGCAGTTACATAGTAATATTATAAAAAGGCTGGCAAGCCCTGAATTGTTCGCGTAGGTACATTTAAAAAATCACCTGTCGTTTCCGATGAATTTTTATTGAGTACGTACGGAGAGGCATGAATTTTGCGAAGAGACATAATTGAAATATTGGCCGTCGGAAATATAGTCGGGAATTTGGTATCGCGAATAGAGAATGTACAGCAGAGAAAAGGGTGGTAGAAATGCGAGCGCGAATGTTATCAAGAATCCACGCGGGGAGTATAACGTTGAAATAATATTTAAACTAGTGGCGTCTCGGGGGGGGGGGGGGGGGGGGGGGCGTGAGGCGCGCGGCCGGGAGAGGAGAGTGTGAGAGACACGCACCGGATGTAACGCACGCCCACACGGCCGTACGAGTTTGCAAATTAATTCGAGCTCTCTCGGGTTCGCTCAGTCGGGCGTTCGCCATCTTCCAGCTCACAGAGCTCGCGCCCTCGAGCAATCCGCTTAATGGGACGGGGCACACCTTGCGTCCAAAGAAATCGAAGCAGTGGGATGCATGCTGGCTGGCTGGCTGGCTGCTTGACTGGATCGTGTGTGTATCGCACACTCCAATACAGACGTTTCACCTTCTTCTCGCGTTGTCGAGTCGTTTACGCCTCGGTAAATTATACTAAATGTATTTATATGCGTATCATTGGCATTCCATAGGCCAGTATTTCTTTTTTTACATTCACGCTCAATTCACCCAGCTGAATTTTGCTGCCCAAGCTTCGAGATGATTTCGTCCATGCTTTCTCATGAAATCCATTTGCATAGATTGTTAATTGACTTAATTCAAATTACTCCGATTTATAATCAAGTATGTACAAACAAATAAAAATTCCTCCAAAATTTTGTTCAATAATTTGTAAATATTAGAGAATATCTCGTGAATCTTAAAATAGGTTCTTAAATTCGTTCCCGAGAGATTATATTTATTATTTCTGTCTCATTTTCATTAACACCGCTTGATTTTGAAAAAGATTTGTGGAACGAATGACTCGATAGATAATTCAGTAGACTGCACCCACCGAAGCGGTTTGTCGTAGGTAGAGTGGCTCGGCAAACTGCACACCGTCAAATAGATTGAATATTGGAAAATATTTCCCTCGCAATGAGAGCTCCCACGCCACATCCGGTGCCGAATCGAATATACGTTGACGAGAAATAGCAGTGGGTGGAGGCAAGCGGTATACTTTTCCGTTATGCGATTTAAAAAAAATCCTTCGTTAATGAACACGTAACTATTTCGAGAATAACTCGACGGAGGGCCGAAAGCGCTCGAGGCGGTCATATTTGCGTTTAATCACGACACCTTTCATATTTCATCGGTAAATTATATTATTTCATTCAGAATTTAGCGACGAGCTTGCGAGCAAAGTGAATAATATCGAAATAACGTCTCGCCTTCGGCCGTTGCAGTGATATCCCACTTCGGGAAAGTCTAATTTAATAATTCCAATTGAAGAAGACTGCGATGTCGCTTCTACGAATAATCAATAATAATTCACTTTGGGGGACGATATTCCGAGCGAAGAGAGAAATAAAATCGAGAAAATGCACTTCAACGTTGTAGCTTTGTTATTCATCCGATGGAACGTCATTCGGTAGAAACATTTGCTTCTTCGATTTGTCAATGCGGCGACGGAAAATTAATCAATACAATAAGCATGCTCATTATTGGTGATAAATACATTCGATTCATAGTTGAAAAAATCAGAGTCTTCTGGTATTTATTAAAATGTATGAAATATGTATGTCACGTATATATTTGTGTAATCATTGATTTAAGCTGACAGCTGTATTGAATGGAATCGTCGGTGGTTGACGATCGATTGGTCGTTTCTGCCGTCCGTTATGTCGACAAACTTTCATTGAGTCTCGGAGAAGCTGGCCGCTATCACAACTGGCATTGGAAACTCCATTAAGAGTTGTCGTAGGCGTCAGATAAGAGGAATCGCTGGAGACAACGTGTCGAGGCCGTTGGAGAACATGCAACTCAGCCACTTGGCGTTTGACTTGCTCTCGTTGGAGACTAATGACACAAGCAAAACTATAGGACAACGCCGTTAGCAAAATACTGAGAGATTTCTCAATGAAAATTCGAGAGGACAAAAATACTGTTCCTCCCGTCGTTTTATTGAATTCTTCCTTCTCACATGATTTTTCGTTTTCCGCTTTTCCACCCGAGTCCATCCACAATATTAATCTCTGGAATTGCTAGCCCACTCACCCACGCCAAAAACCCGACGCAAATCAGTCTACGCATTGAAACCGACCAGCTGTAATGTTTGATGGGCGCAAACAATTCCTACAAGACAAATAAAAAGTTGGGGAATTCCCGGATTACACTACCTCTGGTACTCGATTAATACTATTTTTATTTTCGATCGGTTTTTTTTTTTTTTAATTCCGATAGGAATTTCAGGTTACCACGCCCACGCGACTAACATTTTATACTGCCCACTCGTTCGACGATGAAATATATAGCGTACAATTGTATGCTGTAGATTTCTTCGTTTTTGACGTCAAATTGACGGCAATGTTTGTTCTGCACAAACATTCAATTACGGCTGAAGAATATTAAAATTCATTATCGAAGCCTCTTCTGAATGCGGAATTCGCGAGTTCACTCGGTAAATAAAAGCACGATCTTCTATTTTAATCAATTCCTCATCAAATAATAATAAGAATAATCTGTGATTTATTATTATCATTTACCGAATTATGGCCGTCTAATCACAATAATGAAAAATAATTTTTTGTGTAGCATTAGTAGCCTCAATAAAAAAAGAATTACAAATCTCGATAAATAAACAAATTAGGTAAAGAAAGAGTCGTGAAATAGCAATATAACCATTCGCATAGTAAGCAAATGGTTATTGAATTGTTTCCCAATTGTTTAAAAAAAAGAATAGAATTTTCGTCAAGACTTTTCAATATTAAAAAAATTACTACTTCCTTTAGAAACTGCTACTCTCCATAAATGCATTCTCGTGCCCATTCGCCATGCTATACACTGGGTTTCATTGAGCAATTGCCCGAAAGTCTTTCGAATGAAACGAGGTCACAGCGGATTTCAGTTGTTCCATTCACCCCAGGTCGCTTCTCGCCCTGCGCATCGCGCAATGTTACATCCCCCGGCTTGGCTGACCTCGTTCACAAGTCTGCGAGCGAGCGGATAGAATGAGAGGGAGGAATTGTGAACGCGCGCGCAGAGTGTGGTCACGTTCAATATCGTAGGAACGTGCGCATTGCGATCCGATGGGCAAAAGCCCTCTTTGCTCTCTTTGCGCGTTTCCAACTTGGTCTATCCTACGGGGCGTATAGCTATATATATCCCAGACTGGAGAGAGGAGAATTGGAGAAGCTCGGTGACTGGCTCGGCTGAGCCCTCGCTCTGACTCGACTCGCTCTGAATTATTCAGCGAGATCATTTCCTCTCTTGGGTTATCATCCTCCTGTAGCGCATCCTCCCCTTTTTCTATATTCTAGCATGTCTCTCTGTGTAAAACTAGGTCGCACAGTCCAGGGATGTCTGCTCGCCATCGACAGATTTCTGTTTCTCTGTGAGCTTTAGTGATAAAATTATATATAGAGTGTATAAGAAATATATATATATTTTTTTCAATTATAAATTTGAGCAATGCAATTAACATATAAACTACATATAAACCCAATTTCATTTTGGTTTCATACATAAATTTTTCTATAGATTGAATTTATGAAGGCCGTGTATGCCCAACTGGATATATCAGACTAGATATAATATTTTTACTTGGGATGGGTCGAGGCTTTAGCATACAGAAAGACAAACGTATGCATTGGCACACTTGTATTCTCGGATAGTCTACTCGAGTCGAACGTCATTAATTTGCAGTTAAATCAATGATCAACCGGGCTATGTTTGTTCGCGGTTCGCACAGAAGCTCCTGAAATAGTATCGAATCTCCAGTCGCTTTCTCATCCCCGGAGACTACTCAGATATTGGCTGTATTCCAATTTTAACTTGGGTGCAGAGCTAATAAAGCTCTCGTCAATCCTATTTCTATTCTCGCTAGATATTCTCGAGAGATATATGTAGGCGTTCGTATTTTTTAATGGCGAATGTTGCACAGGGAAGAGTTGTGTTGGTTAAATGGAAATTATTTTATTAGAAAACTCATTTGTTCGTGGATGAAAATGTGTGGGCCCTTGAATTATTTGGGCGACAGTGAGTACGATGGGAAAATTTGGTTTTTATTTGGAATTCTATTTGAAACACATTAAAGGTCATACACACACATTATTCGGCTATGAATGTCCTTCTAATTCATAATACATAGACCTTTACATTTTTTAAAAATTATACAGAAAAACTCGCATTGTAGCCTAAGGAATGAAGAGAAACGATTATGCCGCTTAAATAATTCGTTGTATAAAATTGCCATTTTGATAGACAACATAATCTATTGAAAATAATTTTTTCTTGAAATTTTGGTTACGTTACAAAGCATATATTCAAAGTTTTGAGCATACACTGTATAGAAAAATCAAAGCATTGTATCCAGAGTGTTGTTTTTTTGTCCGAAATCAAAGGTTTTGCGATTGAGCAGTTGGCCTTTGAATCGGGACGTTATATGAGGACCATGGAATACATAATTCCGAGAGAATGAGCCCGGAAAGTAAACTAGGTCAAACTAGAGGCCCCTCTGAATGGAAATGCAGGCGCGCGAGGCAAACACTCGCCGAATGAATGAATGAACGAGTGAATGAAGATCGTGCTGTGGATAAGCCGATTGAACGAGGGAAAAAGCACTAGTGCTGGTTATGAAACTCGCGTGAATCAGCCTAGCAACAAGATTTATGCGAGAGGGAGCGAGTGATGGAACGTGGTGCCAAATCCCATGTCGAGGTCATTGAGCGGAGAATGGCGACTGCGCCAGATGAAAAAAAAAAAAAAAATAGAAAAGAAATTGTGTATCGTAGAGGGTGAGAGGTATGACGTCTTCCCGTCGTGAATTCGAGCCAATGGGTCGCGCCAACCCCATTGGCGTAGCCCGTGTGCTCGATGCGTTGCCATGGGGATGACCCACTACCCTGATCAAGAACCCAGGGTAAACCACCCGCAAGGAGGTCGCCGAACAATTCGAGTGTAAGCTCCGTTCATTCTCTTTCCCTCGCTCTGTCGCCGCTTTTCTTTCTGTCTCTGCCTCACCAGCTCCCGCGATATCGAGGCTTGTCCCAGTTTCCAACTCCTCCGGCATCCTGGCGATTTCCACCCTCGATGACGCAACAGCAACTCAAAATGTCCTCGTTCCAGCAATTTCCTCATAATTCGATAAGATTCCGTCGTTCTTAATCAAGAACGAGATTAATAATTGACTGCAATAGTTGACAGCCCAGAGAAAATATTTATCAGTGTTTTGAAAAATTCACTTGAAATAAATAAATTTTCTTACTCGTCCAGGAGGCCATTAGTATTTTATTTCAAACGAGTACATTTTTTTGTTTGGCTTTGAATCTTTGATTCAATAAGTATCATGAATATTTGATTCGAAGCTATATTTACTTGAAATATCGTGTATTTGATATCGAAACAAATTGGCTGGACTCGTTACCACTAAAATCATTTAGTAGTAATTTGTCGTGGTTATAGCTATAATCTAATAAATAGTTTTTAGCCTCAAATAAAAATGCTTTTCATTGATACAAACATAATTCTAATGTGCGACTTTAGTTAAAAGTGAGAAATCATTTATTTTTACTTCTGTAAGAGCGATACGCCCAATGATAGCAAAACGAATCAATATGTGGAGAGATACATGACAGAAACGGAGACGGCCTTGTGAATAAGCAAAGGAACTGGAAGATAGAGGAACGACAGAGATGAAATAGAGAGAGAGAGAGAGAGAGAAGAGAGGAAAGTGTATGAACAGCAACCCACCATAGCCGTCGTCATCGTCGAGCGATAGAGTTTCCATGAAGAGCGGAAGCGGCGTAGAGGATACGCCGGAAGACGGCGGACAGGTGGTCGCCGGATGTGCATCTTCCTTTTCCGAACGAGGCCTCGCATACTAAAACGCCGTGACGAAGACGACGACGACGAAGCCGAGTAGAATCTTCTCTGTCTATTAGACGATCTCTTCATCTTTACAGAACACGTTTTGTTGTCGTTGTTGTTTTATCCTATATCCCCAAAACCTCAACGAATTTTGTAAAATTTTCATCATATTAGCTTCACCGCTTTTCCCTTAATTTTTTGTCCCCCAACGTTTAAGCCGCTGTAATCCACAGGCAAACGTCTCGGTGTGACGTTGACGAGCCTGTAGAATCATGAATGAAACGAAATCCTACAAGCGCGGCAGAGCGGAAGCGGGCACAGGCTTTCCCACGTTCGGATCCACTACGTCTGGACGTGATTCCGCCAGTCACATAAAAGTAGCAGCTTGTACAGCATCATAATCCGATTCTACGGAATTAAAACGGATTTCGCAGACCGGTAGAAAGTGATGCTGATATCTGGGACTTAAGAAAGCGGAGCGGATTCACGGAGCTATTGCACCATACCTACTAGTTAACAAATTATTCCACTCGATAGTAGACACAATTTTGTTGATATCATCGCATTTATAAAATTTTACTCCATTTTTCGATAAATTTAAGGTGAACCAGTACGGAAATAATATACGTAAAATTTTTTTTACGATTAATATATTCGTATGTCTGAAATATGTATTTGAAAAAAATAATAATAATAATAACAGACTTCCAGAAAAACAACAAAATTTTATTTAAATCCAATAAATAAATTACATCTAGTCTGACATATAGAATTAGCCATATATAGTTTGCACATAAATTATCATATAATTAATATGTATAATTTTTATGTATCTCATATATAATTTTTTTTATTTGGGAGGGGCAATGTATTTGCTGTTATTCGTGTGACGTTGCTGAATAACGCAAAGTTACAACGTGCGCTCGGTTTAGCAGGAGGAGGGGAAGAGGAATATAAGTACGTGGGCTCTAATAGTGCGGCGGTAAAGTGGGAGAAAGAAAAACGGCAGTTGGAGCGAGGGAGAAAGCAACACGCGTCCTCAATAGCTACGTAAAACTACCATTGTGACCGATCCATGAATGGACCGGGACTTCCGGTCGCTCGGGCTCGCGTTCGCGTCGTTGACGACGGAAACAGTTGTAGAGCGTTACGTTATACTACTACTCCGGGTGGCAAGCGGCCGGGCGGCGGGAGTGCGGCCCGCTCGGTGAATGGAGTGTCGTAGCGATTCGAGAGAGCGAGCAGGCAGCGAGGCGAGCGAGCGAGCGAATCGCAAGGCCCTCAAACCGGCTTTAACAATTTCGTCGGTTGCGAATAAAGACGAGGCGAGCCTCACTCCCCTCGGGCTTTATAGTTTAGGTCCAATTTTTTATTTTTATTTTTTTTATTTTTGTTTCACTCCTTCCTATACACCGACCTTCTTCTACTTTTTCTTCCTTCTCTGTATAATATATATCCACCCGCTCGATAATGGGATACGCCTTTAGGGGAAGGTTCATTGTTGCAGCTGCAGCTTGCCTGTCCTTCGCCCACACCATAAAAAATATTTGAAAAATTCATATACTATATTATTAATTTATGCTGAATTCGTGTTACGTATTTTTACTAAACCTTCATCAGAAATCCTTGCGGAATGCCAGGCGAGTCAGAGTGAAGCATAAAGAAAATGCTCCGATGACAGAATGAGTTAATTGATTAAGATTTATTTTCGTAAAAAAAAAATTTGTCGCATTTTCATGTGAGGTCACTGAAAATAAGAGGTATTGGAGTAAGCGGGAGATGTCCTTCATTCATCAAATTGGTACCCGCGCGCATTTTTTTTTCTCGCATCATGTACAATGATAACACGAGCTCTGTCGAACGATTAGATAGCGGTGATATCATAAGCACAATATTGTATACTCTATTAGGTACACATATGTAGCGTACGCGGTGAAAAAAAAAAAAAAATCTTATTTTGAAGGCCTTTAGGTTTCGAACCTCCACAGAGAAACGCTTGTACGTGGGAATAACCTCGTATCGGTTCGATACTCAAACGAAATTATCTACAGAGAATTATAGAAAATATTAACGGGGGATATGTATCTTTACAGCTATTTATAGACTTTTGGAATAATACCGAGGGCCACGATTTAAAAAGTATTAAAAACGTTTTCGAAATGAATTGTTTTAGACGATTGCTTACATCGGGGATTGACATTAGTAACGGATGATTATTCAAGGTTTTAATAGCGATGTAAATACTTGAAGAATTTAATCTTACCAACAATGCAACATTTTTTTTAACAAATTTCAATTTCAATTGTTGATTATACTTTGTGAAAAATGAATTCATAACGGATTCTTGATGATGTTAATTATTGGATTTATTAATGGAGCTTCAGGAAAAAGTTGTTAGCGAAAGAGAGAGAGAGAGAGGAAAAGAGCCGGAGAGAATGCTGCGGAAATTCTTTTAAAGTGTCAAGTGTACCGGATAGAGCATCAAATAAAGGATATAGATGGAGCGGAAAGGAAAACTCAAGTGACAATGGAAATTCCACCTTTTTCTTTGCAGCTCCGCGAAGCTTTGCTCTTGACGCTTATTTCTCCACCCAGAACGGTATAGAGGAGTGCATTACATAGTAGTAATGGTATAGAGATATTCTGGCTCACGTCCGGTATGAATCGTTCACGCTTCGCGGAAACTGGCTTCCGGCGTGCGCGAAGACAACTTCCTCGGCTTTCAGACTCGTGCACACTCTTTTTTTCCTCCCCTTTTCCTCTCATTCATCCACACACGTAGAGCTGCGCTCGCTGCACCGTATGTTCGCTATTCGACTCGCTTTCGCTCTTTCCAAAAGCTTCGCATAGCATCGAATCCACAAAGCTATAACTGCGACGCACCGAAACGTGCATTTCATGCACTTTCCAACTCGACAGATGTTAGTCGTGCTCATTTAATAGAGACACACATATAAATAATAATTTTATCCAAAACCTTCGTTAATTGGATTATACTACAAATTATAAAATGCAGTGCCCGTAAAGAAAGTATTTTTAATTAGGCTGCCTAGACATTTTATTACAAATATTCTATACATGCAATCTGAAAAAAAAAATTCCCCAATTATTGAGCATCAGACGTTTTTTACTTTTTTTTTTTTACCAAAGTGACAATAATCAATAAGATTGTAATTTGGTACCCTTGTTATCCGAAGAGACTGGAGGACTGACAGTGAAGTCAACCGACGTTTCCAATACCAGTGTAAACTGAACAAGCTTTTACGATTATCCTATTATTCTGTATAACCGAAGAAAAACAAAAACATAAAAATTGAGGGAACCAATCTGATTTTATGGAAGAATCGCCGACGTCTCAAGGGATCCCTCCTTCCCCATGGCCCCCATACTCATACCTATGGAATATTCAAAAGACACGAAACCCTCAGACTCAATAACAAACGCACTTGGCGAAATCTGCCTTTCCTTTTTCTCCCTTTGAATAAATGAAGAGATTAATGAATGGAATACATGGCAAAGGTTGTTTGATTCTCTAAACTTTCGTCGTAAAAGTCTCGAAAAAAAAATACTGTAAATATTCCCCTTATAAATAAAACCCCGACTTCAGCCCTATTATTTATCAAAAGAGAGCACGATGATGGCGCTCATAAATATTTTAAACAACGTACAAGATCTCGGAAATTTCCCTCGAGTAATCACGCTCTCTCACTACTGCGAATAAATACAGAGAGCCTCGGTTTATTTTATTTATTTTTTCAGAGAGAAATATATTTTTATGTATGGCTCCAAAAACGCTGGATTTTTTTTTTTTTTTTTTTTTTTTTCATTTCAAAATTTCAAGGGGATGATCAGTGCGCAACCCCAGGTGCGATGCGAAAAAAGAAGTTTTTTGCTCTTCGGTGTGCGTGTCGTCTTCCGTCGTTCATAAATATCTCTTTGGGGGATGGAAATTTAGTCTCTGCAATAAACTCACTGTTGGTTGACTTGTATTAACGCTCGAAAAATAAAGTATAGGTCGACGAGACGAGAGAGTAAAAAGAATAAGAAAGTACAGGTATAGGGATGAGAATGAAGAGTGGGAGGCGTCGCGACGTCCACGATAAACGAGAGGTAGAAAGAGGCACTCGAAAGAAGAGTTCAATGGGCCGGAGAGGAACGCTCAACCCCCGAGCTTAATGAACCTGGCTCTCGTGAAAGGAAGTAAGAGCCTCCTAGTGTATTATACTGTGCGGAAACTTCAGATGTGTGGGTGGTAGATACAGGATAGAATGCGACGTCGTTGGCGTTGTATAGTCGCAGCAGCACGGCCGGAAGTGAGTGCTAGGTGGGCCGGAAGCCGTGGCGCCGCACGCCATGCACTTGACACTCGACGCATCCTCTTCCTTCCTTCATCCCTTCCAGAATTCAATACTATTTCGATATTTCAAAAGCTCATCAAAATTAACGCAGATATTGGAATTATGAGGAATAGATATTCAAAGTCAAAAATATTATTTTCGTTCTGAACAACACTTTATGATAAATCTGTGTTACGAATATATTTCAAATTTCGATTCGAACATGAACCGTCACGTCGTCCGAAGAATTTTTTGCGAGCCGATGAAAAACCTTACAATGTTAAAAATCTTTGCGAATTTTTATGTATAACTATTAGTACAATTAAAATGATTCTGTTAACAATTTACAAATGGAAAAATAAAAATTTAACCGGAAACCAAGATGAACTAAAATTTTCTTTTTGAATTTCCGAAAATGAATGGTCTCCCCTGTCCATGAATCACCAATTGGAACATTATTGTCCATTAAAAAAAAACGACATAGGTTGGACACCCAGTACACATGGTGAACATATATATTAGAGTATTCTGGCGTGCAGACAGAGCGTCTGTGAACAAGGGTTCCACCCTCGGCGGTGACGACGAGTAGCTGCTGGAGGGAGAGGAAGAATGAGAGAGAGAGAGAGAGAGAGAGAGAAAGGCGCGTGGGCGTGGGGTTGGAGTGTGCGCGATCCCATTCAAGCCTCGCCCCGTCTGGTCAGCAGCAACTATGAATGGGTGCGGAACAGCTCTGTTTCTCCTTTCCCTCCACCTCATCTCCATCACGCACACGTACACCTGATGTAATATGTTACCAAGAGAAAGGCCAACCACACGCACACATTCACTCCTCTGTACTCCTCGAACTTCTGGGCCGCTTGAGCGGCGCCTGTGTACTTCCCTCTTCTGTGGAACACGCGTTACATGTATACTTGCGTTGTACATACAAAGATATATGTATATACGTACATACATATATATATATAGATATCTCGTGGGCTGTATGACATAACGCCATCAGGATCGATACGCTCTTCCTGTTCTGCCTCCCTCTCTTTTTCTCTCGGTGCCCCGCGATCCCCCCTCTTCGAGTTTCGTGTCGCGATAATGTAACTTCGCTTAGGCACGGCTAATGCGTCAGGAAATGGAATAATACAGACCGCAATTACGCTCGTGCGTAATTAGATTTTACGTTACAGTTGCCACGAGTAGCGAGATAATGTTAAAGAAACACATCACCGAAGCCCTGTGTGTGTATAATAACGAGAGTATTGCGAATTTATGGTATAGCCACGGACACGCCCTGCGGAAAGTGCTTCCTTTCAGAGGTTCGCTTCAAAGGTTAATTGCATATAGCACAATTTCATTTCACCCACGCGCTTTCAAAGGGTTGCGGGCCTCGCGGGCGAAGCTTTTCCCGTACCAGGAATCGCTTTTGTAACAACCGTATAGGATGAAACAGACGCGAGGGTGAAAAGCCAAATTGTTTGTAACACACGCGCAAAAAGACCCTTTTTATATGTCTGTAACGCATGACGAAAATGGCATTTTTTATTTAGGTACGAGAAAAAAAAAAGACTGCGCAGGCGCAATAGTGCTCTCTGGTTTTTCACCCTAGTGCGCGAAAACTAATTTCTCGCACACTTTCGATCGTTTCTCGACGCTCATAGTGCAAAATGAGAAAGTAAAAACGTGGCAAAAATTGGGAAAAAAGGAAAAGGAAAAAAAATTAGTCACATTTTTAAAAAATTATTTTCTATTTTTGGCCCACGCCCCATTTTACTATATGTAATACTGCGGCGAGGATCAATCGTCTGGGTAGAAATGCGCGTAGCTTGAATGACTACCTGTAGGTCAAGGGGCGCGTCTCTTTTACTCAGGATGTGAACGGGTGATGGGCTTCTACGTGTATATTGAGGAGGCTGATGCCGATACGTAATCAAGTGCAATCGATCGATTCTTATCTGGCACCCACGTATCGCACGGGAGTGGCTCCTATAATAGAGGTGAGACGGCACATGATTCTTACCGGTATCGCGTACTCGGATACACGATACTTTTCGTCCTCGGATTAACGTATACCGGTACCGGGATGTAATGAAATTTTCATGGAAATTAAGCCCGAGTAAATGGTGCTCGACCGAACGAACGAGCTTTCCTATCCTACATACATTTTCAGTTTATCTATAGATATACACCGAGCTCGGTAAAGTTGAGCCTAGTGCGAGGTCACAGGACTAACCAGTTTGACCATAAACCTCAAGCGTAGGCCGTAAGCTAATTCATTTTACCAGCGTTGTATAGCATAGCTATATTAGGGTGTGCCATTTTTGGGCAATTTTTTTTTTTCGACTCAGAAACAGGTTGTATACTTTCAGGAAGGTAAAATAAGAAGCCTGTAAAAATTTGAGCTCTTAATATTAATATTTAGATGCGCCTCATCGCGAATTTCTATTTCCCATTTAAATAACATGGGAAAAAAATTTTTTCATCTTTGGAATTTTATACGTTGGCAATGGCATATTGTTCGATGGAACGCAAAACATATTTTATAGAGAATCGCACGCTCTACAAAAAAGATGTCTTGCATTTTTTCGATAGACATAGCCATTCTGATGGTATTTGAGTTCAAAGTTCAAAATATACGAAAATTCATCTTTTTGTTAATATTATAGCGAAACTATTGACTCTGTTGAGAATCTTCGATCAACTTTTTTGTAGATTATTAAATTTACCATGAAAATTGTCTCATCCATGATTAATTAATATTTATTGTTAATTGTTCAATGCTGTAGAGACCTGTCTTCTGTCACGAAACTGGTTCTAATGGGCTGGTACTTATCATAAATAGTTACAAAAAAAATCGACAAAATACTCACGAAAAATATCTTTCGTTATTTCCATTAATAGTAAAAAAAAATGTTTCATTCAATCTTTTTAAGTAAATTTATTAATGAAAAATTATAAATATTGAATAATTTATTACTGTATGAACATTTTTTTATTTGTTGTTGCCATTATTGTAAGTCTTGCTATACCGAGTATAAAAAATTCGCCAATGCATTAATAATTATTCAATTATTTTTTTATTGCAAGTCGGATATTTTCGACGATGCTCCTTCACTATTCGTAATAAATACTGGAACTGCTCTTCATTCTTTGTCAAACATGCATTATATTGTTCCAATAATGCCACTCCACGTTCTGCAGCGTCATTGACTACTTTCAATTTTGTGAAAAAGTCCAAATTTTCTCTATAGCTCTCGTTATTCGGCCATAGAAGTATATCTTCTTCGAGAAAATCAGACGGCAAATCAAATTTAATCATGGATGAGACAATTTTCATGGTAAATTTAATAATCTACAAAAAAGTTGATCGAAGATTCTCGACAGAGTCAATAGTTTCGCTATAATATTAACAAAAAGATGAATTTTCGTATATTTTGAACTTTGAACTCAAATACCATCAGAATGGCTATTTCTATCGAAAAAATGCAAGACATCTTTTTTGTAGAGCGTGCGATTCTCTATAAAATATGTTTTGCTTTCCATCGAACAATATGCCATTGCCAACGTATAAAATTCCAAAGATGAAAAATTTTTTTTCCCATGTTATTTAAATGGGAAATAGAAATTCGCGATGAGGCGCATCTAAATATTAATATTAAGAGCTCAAATTTTTACAGGCTTCTTATTTTACCTTCCTGAAAGTATACAACCTGTTTCTGAGTCGAAAAAAAAAAATTGCCCAAAAATGGCACACCCTAAGCTATATGTTACATCCTGGAATGGACTATCGGGCAGTTGATTTTTCCCTTCTTTTCCCACCTAACATAAAAATCTTTGTTTAAGCGTTCAATAGTGAAAATATTTTTTAGATACATTATGAGTCAAAAATATCAGACATAAATTAACGAAAATATCTCTGATATTGACTTGACTAGTGAAGCTTATAAGGAAACGCAAAATTCCTATTTCTCAAGAGCTACGTACACTGGTAAACATTTTTGCAAATTTACATAACCGGAAGTCTTGTTCATCAGCTGTTTTATAAAATTCAATACACGAGTGCAGTAAAATTACACAAATTGTATTTTATTATTGTCATGTTAAATCTTCTTGTTTTTATGGGATTTGCTAAAAAATGCGGTAAATGATTGTTAAGCAAAAACTTTAGCAGTAATGGAATTTTACATAATATATTTTCAACATTGTAACCAAGTTGGCGTATTACACCAAGAGTTCTAATCGATTTCCAAGTCACGTGACTCGAGGGGATGGATTCTCTAATAATAGAATGAGGAAAATGAAGAGAATGAAAAATAGTGCTTTCACGTAGTAGCGGTGAAAGGGTGTCTCAATGAAGACCATGAAATAAAATTTGCCCCTGAAGACTGCCAGTGGATGATCGACGAGTGTAGCTGTGAAAGCGTGGGTGAAATACACGTGGCATACATTGTCATACGGTGAATGTAACACATCCGCACGAGTTGACGGAGCAAAGGGTTGACGTGTTGGACCTCTTCGTGTATTACATCGCAATGCTAGATATAATTTGACAAACGAGAAATGGATTTGCCTTTCGCCCACGTTCGACGAGGGAGGAAAATAAAACTTTCCAGCCAATGGCGTCCCTCGTTGGCGATAGCGTTTCTATTGAAAACCATTTGGAGGATGCACGAGCGATGAACCGCGAATCGGAGCGTCCGCGTGGGCGAAAGGGGTGGTTTCACCTTCGACGGGGGATCATTTCCCCCACCCACGTATGTCTGCGACTCCCGCAAGCTCGAGGGACGCCAATGAAACGAATCTGTCACCTAGATCTCCACGTGAACCTCTGACTGTTACACGTCCCTCATAAATAGCACGAGAAGATATGTCGAAATTCCATTTTTGTAACACGTGCACAAAAAGTGGATCGTGCAGCGCGTGACAAAAGTGGCGTTTGATTATAGGCAACAGAAAAATGACCTGAGCATGCGCAAGATCGTTCACCAGTGCGCAAATGCTTCTTTTTCGCACACTTACCACGAACGGCATCTATAAAAAGTCGACTCTTTAGCACTAGCATCACAAAAAACGGTTTTATCATTCTCAAGATCAATTTTTGTTACTTTAATGAATATATTTATTAGTTCGATCAAAACAGCTTGTCTCATGACGCAGTTTATTCGTGTGCTTAGCCGGACAGAGAAAACACATTGGTGACGTACACGTGTGAGTGATATGACACGTGTAGATATAAACGAGCCAGAATCGATAGTCGCGAATGGCTGCTGCTGCTGCACCTCAATAAGGAACGAAGGAGAAGTATGAATCGAGTTTGTGGCTGCTGTACGAGCGCCAGAATCGATACTCGACCGCAAACGCCTGTATTCCGCCCCTCGTCCACCAAAGGACAGGACGAGCTAGAGTCAACCGAGTTATTCACGTTTTTCCATGACTATAATTGTCATCCCACTGCCCCACGACTAAAATTGGTAGCGATCCATCGTCTCTACAAAATATTATTTCCTGGAACTCTGTTGTGTAGGCAATCCACACCAATTCAACTTCGGTCTGACCCTCGACCTCCCGAATCTCGTCCATAACTTTTTATGCTGTTTTTTCAACCCCAAAAGGAAAGCAGATATTTTTGTGGATTGTTAAAAAACTTTTTGAAGAAAAAAATACCATACTGATGTAATGAATTTTATAACATTCTTTTAAAAAATTTTGCCAATAATTGCGGATAATTGTCGATCAAGAATTTTTTCGCGGAAGCTTACAATTCTTTTATCCAGGACACAAAATCTCAAAACTTGATTCGCTCTCGCAACCAAGCCGAATTTTTCGGGTATAAGCTTAATAAATGGAATTTCTCCATTCATTTTCTAGTTATGTCACATCTGTCTTTCGCCCGCTATCCAGTGCGCTAAGAAGTAGTGGAACATTAGCAAATTGCACGTGGCAGAAAGGATATCACCTTTCTCGACGAGAAATACCGTTGCTAATTATACATTCGAAAAACGACTTGTATTTATATTCACGTAACGTTAATTAGTGACAGTCAATAATGATATTTCAATTGGCTGATTATTTTTCTGTTATTTCAGTGAAAAAGATAAAAAATGGTAACTGTACTCGAAAGGTTGGAAGTAGAGTGTTACGTAAATGTAATTAAATCGAGGAGTCTCGAGATATTGTATAAGTTCTGCGAGCTCTGACGTCTGCACTGCCACCGCCACCTTTTCTCGATGCTCCCGACATGAATGAATCGAACTCTCTCCCCTCCTGGCGTCAGAGTGTCGCGGCAATAGTGTGAATCGAACGATACATAGGCTTTGTGTTCTGCCACGTGTACGTACGAACATTCATCGCTTCACTGTGCCTCTGCGTATTGGAGCATATGTGCTTTATTTCATATATATGTGTATATATATATATATATACATGTACTTGTTAATACCTATGTGTTATACGCCTCAATGTACAATGACATAAATTACGAGCGATTCTAGAGTTTTTGCACTCAACTCGCATTACGTTGATATGTGTAGTGACAATAATAATAATAATAATGATGAACCATTGACGGTAAAGGAAATAAAAAAACGAGGCCGAATGTCTCACAACGTAAAAACGATAAACGCTTTGTTTAGTATCGATAATTAGTCACTTTGTTGTACAAATTCATTGATTGAGTAACATTGTTTTTTTTTCTTGTATAATTGCAGATAAGCAGACAGAGCATAGACGCCTGCAAGGATTACTTCAGGGACGATCTGCTCAAGACCGATTGGCAGCTCATGGTCGAGCTCAAGAAGCTCTTCGAAATTCTGTAATCTCGTCGAGAGAATCCGAGGCCAACAACTGTCCGACGATTAATTTTGAGGAAATCGAAAGGACTGCCGGAAACGACACAACGAACGTCCCGAAGCAAGGAGCTCTATTCGTACGATCAATTTTTAACGTTCGATTATCGATTCACCGATTGTACTCCTCTGTCATTTCGAAAACCTCGGCCAGAGTATTAACATCCTGAAAAAACTATCGGAGATCTGCAGAAGAAGAAACACGAACACTCACCAGCCCGATTACAATATAAGCCACTGCGTTTTCAAAGGAAACAGTGACTGTCGGAAGATCCGACGGCGGAAACAGGAACCAATCATCGAATAATTATTTCTATTTTTTTTTTTTTTTTAATTACGTCGCATGCATTTCATTAGTGTAATGTGCTACATACATACATATACCTACATACATACACACACATAAATACATGCACACGTCGTTAACTTAAGGCGATGTGACACGCATTCTTCGGGATGTGTTCCATATCGTATTACAATGACGAAATGAGATGAATTCCTTTGAAGAAACGCCCGACGAATCGTGCGAAGAAAACGACGAGGATGTGTACCCCGTGAAAGTCGCGATTTCGCGTTAATTTTTTAAAACTTCTCAAGGCCAAATTACACACTCGAGAATCTCGTGTCTCAGATTAGAATTGCGAGAATCTCGATGCATCATTTTTACGTTGGGCTCGCGATCTCGTCATTCATGAGCCGTCATCGATTGTCATGTATACCGCAGATCCGTAAATAAGGAGCGACCATAATTCACGTAAATTTTCACGCGGATCGACGATGAAATACTGCGCCGTTCCTCGTCCGAGTTCTTCCTCGATCAGTAATAGTAATCATGGAAATGAAAAGCTTAACGGGGTAAAATGCAAAAGAAATGAGCGCGACCATAAATATGTACACAATGTGCATGCACACGTTGTGCTGTAAATGCGAACGAAATTCTCGTTTTGTTTTTTGTTTTTGGCTGTAGATTCTGCAAGAACTTCGAAAAAATGAAGCATCAACATCACACAGAAGGAGAGACGACAATTGAATCCTCTGTGATTTTCATAAGCAGCCAATTTCGATAATCGATTGAACGCGCGTAAACGATTTTATTTTTATTTTCGCGCGAGCCTATGAGAAAGATAGAGTGAGAGAGAAACAAAGTGTGTGTGTACGAGTTATTGAATATAAAGGTGAATTTTAAGTACGCGAGCGAAGAGAGACGGAGAAGAAATGGAAGATTTAGGAACTAGAAATCGCTTTAGTCTAGATAGGAACACGTACGAGGATGATAAGGAAGTGAGCTCACGAGAGTCCATAGATTATACATAAAAATACTATATATTATATACATACTACTGTATAATCCAATGATATTTGATATTACGCCTCGACGTCTAAAAACAACAATGAATTGAGATTTAAAAAAAATAACTAACTGAAACTAGGAAACAATAAAGAATTAAAATGGACCGAAGCTGCGGTGAATATTGCGAAATTCTCACGTCTCGAAATTTTATTTTCCGTTTGAATTTTTGCACAGGTCGTCGAAATAACGGTGCAATTGTACATGAAGAAATCGACAGAACGATAAAGCATTTTTTTTGTTTTCTTTTGCGAGACTCTAATTTCACCGACCACCATTTGTAGTGTGATTTGCCTACTTACACGTCAACATCTTTTTTTACCGTTGTTAAACGTGCAGAACAGTCGAGACCATTGGAACGTGAACTGAGTGTGAACAGTGCGCGCGCGCGTCACACTTCCGGCCTTGTAATCCCTGTACGAGCATGGGACGCAGTTTTTATCAGCGCAGTCGAACGGGTTACGCAAATATCAGTCAACCGGGTACGTACGTATACAGCGAATAGTGTATGTATATATATACACGCACAAAAGTGAATGATAACGAGAGTAGAAGGTAAAGAGGTGCGCACAACTTAAAATAAATGAACAACAAGTAAAACTCTTGATAGAATTAGATTGAGGAAGCGGGCATGGTGTTTGACATTAAGAAAAGTGATTATAAACACGTGTTCCGTTGATTGTTTAAGTCCTTTGTAAGAGAAGAGTCGAGGGTCAAATGGCAGAATTGGAAGAAGCGAAGAGTATGAAGAATTCAGAAATAAAGTTGCAAACGTTTCTCAAGAAGTCACGTGTGCGTGAGCGCAGACAGAGCGGAGCAAAAGAAAGGTCTTTGTCTCCTGTTTGCCGGTCTCTTTATTCCCGTTTCTACCTTCTTCTTTTTTCCCATCGCCCACGCATTTCCCCTCTTTCGTCGTGGCCACGTGTCCCTTCCCTTTCACCGCACCTTCTTCCTCCCTCGAGCCCAAGGAATCTCGGCAACTTCCTGCTTCCGGTCTCAGAACGTAAAGTAAACCTTGGCCGAGTCCAGAGAACACGAAAAGTTTGCACGTACGCTTCGTTCTCTGTTGCCAGTGGAGCGCGTGTAACGACTAACGAGCACGTGCTCAACTTGTTCGAAGGGATGAGTATTGAGCGCCTCGAGAGACACGCTTGCACTTCTTTTTCCCTTTTTCCTTGTTCCCTGCTGTAAATTCCAAAGAAATGTCCTCACTGCTACTTCCTTCCCACGCCGTCGCATCATCGCGTCAGGCCACTGGATTTCCGGTGTTCCTCATTGGCATCCAGCGGTTTCCGCATTCCGTGAAAAATTGTGAGTATCGCATCCGGCGTTGGCATCGAACGTAACTTTGCAAGCGAGGAAATTCACGAGGTCTCGTCACTCGTCGCTGTGTAAGGAAGAAACGTCATCAACATAGTATTTTCTGTGACGAATATCGCGTTCTCGGTGATTCTGGGCTTTCGGAGAAAAAAAAAAATTGTTAATGAATCATTTAAATTACTGGATGCGCGGCCAAGGCCAGTCGATAATCACCAGTTCTACTACGCGACGTACTCGTGCACTATGGTGTCATCGTGACCGCAAAGAACAATCAGCAGAGACTGTGGAGCCCGCGAACGAGGACTTCACGAACTTGTCACACGGAAAACAGTCTACGTACAGAGTGACGATTTAAAAAAAAAAGAAAATCCGTGTTGATCATGATAAATGACAGAGACAATAAAGACAATTATCAGCAAACCCGATATTCTCGACTTTCATAACATTTCAAAACCCAAGTTGAAGCCAAGGTGAGAGTAAGTTGATTTCGAAATTAATTATCTTTATGAAGATACCTGTAAATAAATACGGATATTTTGTATCCAATTTTTTGTTATCTCTATCATTCCATAACCAAAATCTTTTTACAAAAAAATTTAGATTTCACGTTTCTCCTCTCTTAAGAAAAATCATTTTAAAAAATTGTTCATATTCGAAGGTATCATTCGAACGTCACGCTGTATATCTAGAGAATCTATCCTCGTCACTTAATACCAAAGACGTGACATAACAAACTTTTTTTTTTCTCCGCTTATTTATTTCTTTCATAAATCAGTGCACGCTAAAAATAAGAGTACTATGAGCCTTCTTCTTATCTAGAGATCACGACGCCGGAAATTCGCGATAACAATTGATCGGGGTGAATTTTATCGCGGCAGAATACGTTGTCGCCGTGTGATACACGATGCATATGTGTACACATGCATGTATACGTATATTCGTAAATACATACATGTATTTACAAATATAGATGTATACTCAAGGCTCGAGAGGCGTGCGGTCATGCGCGTATCGAATGCCCGAGAGCGATAAGCTTGTTATGAATGAAACGGAATTTTTTCTTTTTTTTTTTTCTTTTCTTTTTCTTCCGCCTCGAGGAAAAACAATGATTGTCACTAGCGAAACTATATTTCCTCTCGCGATTACCGATTATACCCGGTAGTGTGCCTGACGCTTTTTAATAACGATACTCGATTGGCCAAATTGATTGGGCGTGTGTTCTCCGTCCTTCCTACTCCATGCACTCGACGAGCCAGTTTTACTCAGTCTGATTGAGATAACACAAGTGCTATACGCACTCACGTCGCGCAATAACGTCTGCGTTGAGCGAGACAGTGTGTACGTATATGTAAGTCGCGCTCAACGCGATTTTCCATGAATGAAAGAATCGATGCGCCACACACCGGTGTGCTGTACGTAGAGGGTTCACGCTCGTTGAGGCTGCCGGCCAAACCGAGCGGGCTATCCGCGAGCGGCCAGAAGGCTTTCCTCAATGGACGTGCATCAACGTCAACTGGTCGGTGAGGAAGGCGAACTCGAGTGAGTGAGTGAGTGAGTGCGCGCGTGCGCGCTCGTTCTTCCACACAGTCACGAGAGAAACTTACGTAAGCCACCGTATAATCAGTTTACCAATGCGTTTCGTTACGAGCAGTGTGTCCGTCTCTCTCCCTCCCTCTATCTCTTTATCTCTCTCTTTTTCACTATCTTTCTCACTCCTTTTTTCGTCGTCGTTGCAATTTGACACACTGCGACACGCAGCTCGCGCATACACATCAACACACCGCTGAAAAGCTCGCAGAGACACAGTCGCCGGAGAAATAGACGGATATGAACGTACTTTGAACGCGAACAATTTTGACGATTTGTCTGCACTTAAAATACGTAACAGAGGGAAATGTCGTTTTTCTGGGTAGAAAATTTCAGGGGATTTGTTGAAATTTCATCAGAATTAGAGAATTTTTTTTTTTTTTTCGAATATCTAAAAATGTCCAAGGGACCCAACCACTTTACCGATTTGGCCGATATGCAATGCCAAAGGGCGCATAACTTTGTTCAATTTTAAAAAATACTGCCCGATGGCGAAAAATTCGATCGAATTAGAGCGATCACGTATTTTTTTAGGTAAATAACGACAACAACAGCTGATTTTACTTGTGTGTTTGTTTTTTTATTATTTCGTCTTTGTTGTCTGGAGCTTCGGCGAATGACGGCTTGTTGGGTATTTTTCCCTTTATTATTATACGTGAATTTTTGGAGAGGAAAACGGAAAAATTTTATTATTTCGTCTTTAAACCATCCTCACATGTTTGTCACTGTGAGAGAAGCCTAACTAAATAGTTTGAGGCGAATATTTCAGTACACACGAGATGTCGTTGAAATATTGGGAGAAAAATGGATTTCAGAGTTCACTAATTCTCATCGATCATCTATGAGCTACTCATCTCCGGGCACCCGACCCAGGGAGAGATGTCGGACAGAAATGTGTCATGTCCTTGCTTAAAGAGCGAGAGGGGACGAGAGAGACACGCGCGAGCGCGAGCCGCACGCCAACGGCAGTTCCCGAGAGCTCTCAATGAATGCACGTCATTTCGAGTCATTCATATATCCGCAGGTTGTCCTCGCACAGCCGAACGAACGGCTACTGCTGTTGCGTCCTTGCTGCCCGGAGATCGCAATGGTAAACGATGACTACGTGTACGTGAGTGAGCGTACGCATAACGAAATGCACCGACGAGATAGCACAGTATAGTAGATAGTCCATGTCGAACGATTTGCTTTTCTTTGAGATTCTTATTCCATTTTTATAATCACATGGAAATTAAATGATTAGATCTTACATTATAGATTTTTATTCCATTTTTATAATCATATGGAAATTAAATGATCGGATTGTGCTGTAAAATATAAAACATGATATATGACATGCATATTTTTTATTTATTTATTTCCAACGATTATTATTAATGGTTTTCAATCAATAAAATACTTATTTTTATTAATCTCATAATATTTGCATCAGCAATTTAATATGGATACATAAGCATGACTTGTTTTTAATGTGCGTAAATGTGTAAAGTTTTGCCATTTAGAAATGAGCTAAATTTTTTAAATGACCGATTAAGAATCAAGGTTGTCATCTGTAAACTCTCTAAATTTAATTGAGAAGTCTGTGAATTCAATTGAAATATTGATCATTTCCGCTTTGTTGGATAAAATGATAATATTATGATGGTATAGCAGCAGTATACCATAAATGAGAAACAGGGTTGATGTAGAACGCGCAAAGTCCAAGAAACTAAATGCCTTCTCGCGAGTGCCTCTAAGCTAAGCTAATTAGTCAATTAACCCCAGCAATTGCTGAAAACGTGATGGCCGATGGCGCACCAAAGAATCGAGTGGTGTTAATTGTGATCTAAGGCTTTCGAATAATCTAGAAAACTCGAAGATTTATTGATCGCGCGAAACATGATTATATTTTCTCTTGCAATCGCTATAATTGATAGTCAAAAGCCTTCCAGTCTTTTTCTGGAACTCATAGTCAGAAATTTTCCATTTCCTTCGAGCCGCACACAATTTTCATTTTTTAAATGAAAATGGCAATAAATAACGCAATTTTTCCTGTTGGAAAATAATGAATTGATACACGGAAAAAAGCCATCTCATAATTCGTGGAATATTGGCAAAAAAAAAGCTCCCGATACTTTATTCTCATTGGGTTAACGTATGATTTACGACGACATGAATGGGCTGTTTACGATATTACGATCGGTGTGACAAGGTAACGGTAAAAGCGAGCGCGAGACATAAAAGAGAGAAAGAAATTTCTCACTGACGTCACGTGATGTTCACGCGTTGTAATTCGCTATAACTATATACAGTGCTTAAGTAAACTGTGTTATCTAGCACGTGGCCCACTTCCGGGGGATTCCTCGTGCCTCTCCACAACGCATCCAAATTGTCCGCATTCTTGACCGGTCAATGTTAAGACACTTCCGGTTCTGCTTTCTGAACGGAAATTAATTATTGTCTGAGTGGCGCGGAGTGAGGATGTGCCAGGTGCTTGCGTGGGTACACTCGTCGCATGCTTACTCCTAGTCGTCTTGACTTCTTCTTTTTCTTTTTTTCCGTCGTCCCTCGCATTTTTTCTCGACAAGTCAACAAGTAACTTAATGCCCCGCAAAGACCTTGAATGTCTTCCTCCTCCCACGCAACGCCACAACACTAAGTATAGGCCAGAAGATCGAGGTGCTATTTGTTCTCTAATTTTCTTCAGCTAGCTGACAATTCTTACAAACCCGAAATTGCTTACAATCGATTGTCTGCATTCATTTGTTATTTTGCATTCAATTTAGTTTTTAAAAAAATCAATATTTGAGTTGTTCTATTGAGTCTAAGATGTTCCATTTGCATAAAAGCATTGAACTCGCTGTCTCAATTTTTGCAAAAGTTAATGCGGTAAAGTACTTTTTAAAAAATGTAATTGAAGATTCCATAAAATAACGAAACGACCCAATTTTTTTGTAATGTCGGTAGAGAAAAATTTGCGGCATTAGTCACGATTCTCTCAAGCATAGCACATCGGTAAAACGGACTTCCGTTCGGCGATGCGATGATTACGCTTCAGCTGTTGCTGCTCTTGCGTTTGGACCAAGCGGAGAGATATCCTCGAAGAAACGGGACTTATTCCTGCTGCTGTTGGTCTCATTCCCGTTCGTCCGTGAAACACCTGCGATGATGCGTGACTATCCACGTCCTGCTGTCTCTCTCTCTCTCTCTCTCTCTCTCTCTCTCTCTCTCTCTCTCTCTCTCTCTCTCTCTCACTTTTTTTTCTTCATTATTTCTCATTTGTGGATTGCGTGAGCAATGTGAAATTGTTAAGAGGTGAGTCATCAACATCCGAACAAAATTCATCCTGTATGGACATCCTTAATTAAATTTAATCCTTAAAAGCCATGATTACAAAAAAAATTATCTTAAAATTTTTTTTAAATAATGTATGCAAACACAAAAAAAAACCAAATAGAATGGTAAAAAATTACATAATAATTTTTGTTTTCAGATTATAATCCCATCGAGAAGTGCCCAAAATTCTCAATGAATATCACATTTTCCTACTCCACCGTTACAATTACCTTAAGCGCACGTTTTTGAAAATTTCTTAAGTTCGCAAGATAATGTCTTAACGAAAATTTTCTCGAAAATTCATTCGAGGACGCATCGATAACGCTGGCAACGACGCGGAAGTTATATCACCTCACAGCGGTCGAGTTTGACGCGGATTATCGCATCGAGTTTGTTATCACTCGAAAGCAGTGACTCGCTCCAGCGCGACAAAGCGACGACGACTCCGCCGCCCAATGCATCTTAAATATATTCCACTGTCGCAATAACCGCGCGGAGACGATATTGGAGTTTACAGTGACGGTCATCATCTCTTCGTAGAGCGATCGTTTCGGAATCGCCCCTCGAACCCCGATCGTGCTATTGCAGCTGTATATAGTACTCTGCAGCAGTGCTACAGCACAGCGAGAGTGGTGCGGCACTGTAACGCGCTCCTCGTTCACGCTTGCCCGACCAACCGGCCGATTACACAATCGCGTTAATTTACTAGCGTGACGTCTAGCACGTACCCGCGACTGCAGCCAGCATTGTATTATTATCTCCATCATTCCCTCTCGCTCTGCGGAGAATTTAATGCGATCATAATCGTATACGTGTCAAGTCTATATACTATACAGTAATACGATCCGTGAAATCCGAGCAACTATTTCGATTATTTAAAAAAAAACGCGTGTATCAAAAATAAACCACGAATTAGAGTTAATTCAAACGCATTATCAGCGAATAGTAAATCACTGCGCGTGACCCTCTCGCCTCTCCCAATCGTTGAATTCATAGGTATCGGTAATTCCAACGAATTACGTGGATATCGTTAGTATCATAAAACCTTGTTGATAACGAGATATATTTGTAAGCTATGAGTGTGAAACGGCTGCCGTTTAGCGTTAAGAAGGGGTGTCGGTACTCGATTGTGCCGCACCTGGTCGCATAATACGAGCATGAATGAAATATCGTATTTGGAATCGATTGTATAAAAAATGAAACACGAATTAGAGTTTATTCAAGCGCATTATCAGCGAATAGTAAATCACTGTACGTGGCCCTCTCGCCTCTCCCAATCGTTGTATTCATAGGTATCGGTAATTCCAACGAATTACTTGGATATCGGTAATGTCATAAAATCTTGTTGATAACGAGATATATTTGTAAGCCTTGAGTGTGAAACGACTGCTGCTTCGCGTCAAGAAAGGGTGTCGGTACCCGATTGTGCCGCACCTGGTCGCATAATACGAGCATGAATGAAGTATCGTGTCTGGTCTACGGGAATGGCGGCGCGAGTTGCGGTGCGATGAGGGCGCGTCGGGAGGCAAACAGCCGATCGAGCGAGAGAAATGCGCGGAAACGGAGACGGATGTATGCAGTCGGGCGAGCGCATGCGCGCGGACTCTCGGCTAAGCAACCCCGACGTCGAGAGTTCGCCGATCGAAGCAGCGACACTGAGATTATTCGGACGCATGTTTGTCGTTCGGTTATTGAGCGGACATAAATTCGTGTTCCCGTCGAACGACAGTTCAGTGCACTCGAGTTTTGTGATAGCCCAAGTAATTACGAGAGAAGTTCACGCATTTGCCAACGCGGTGTTGACACTTTGGATGCTATTCTTTCAGCGAATCAGAGGCGCTGTGTTTTCCGTCGTTACCAGCGAACTGCCGGCTACCGGCGCCGACGCCGTCGCCGGCAATAGAATCAGCTGATAGCATACATCTTAGAAACGAGCTAAGCTCAAGAACATCTAAGCTCAATGTGCGGTGCTAATATCAAACACGAATCATTAAACTCAACAGCTCAGAGACGAACTATTTCGTAGTAGAGCGAATGTTAAACATCACGACCCAAGAATCGCTGCAGTCAGCACTGTGATTTTGTGGGCAACCCGTGCCCTGATCGCTCGTGTATTATGTGCACGCATGACTTATGTCGCTCAGTGCGTAGTGTCGTTGCGGGAGAACGTCTACGAGATTGCGGTGCGAATAGGATCCGCGGAAGGTCGTGGCGCTCGGTTGGGATAAACAAAAGTGGCAACGTCAACAGCCCGTGTGCTTTGGTATTGCGGTGGTAGTAGTGATACTCAATACGAACAATACTATTTAAGACACATTAGCGGAAGATCGCGAACTCAAAATTCATGTACCCGAGGGCCACGAGCGCGTTTACCCCGAGAATTATTTAATTTTTTTCTCTCACTCGGCTTCGTACTGCAATCTGATCCGGAAGAGAGTGCGGGAGGAAGATCCGAGCGTCGCCGGAGCCGAGAGTACAGGAGGAATCACGAACAACTGCGCCGAGTACACTCCGTGCGTCGAGTCTGGATGAGAAGGAGAAGCGCGAGCGACGTGGAGAGAGCGCGGGAGAGAGAGGGAGAGAGAGCTAGAGACTGAAAGCAGGCGCCGGGAGTCATTGGCACCGGGGCAGCGCGAGGAGATGTTTTTCTCCTTTGCGCGAGGAACGCGCACCCCGAGCAGCAGCCGCTCACTGTCGCCGCTTAGAAAACTAACACGATAATAAACTCACGCAGTAAACTCAACGCGTAACACAAAATTTGTTTATCTTCTTCGTTTTTTTTTTTTTTTTTTTTCAAGAACCGCTAATAAAAGCGTGATTTCAAGACGAAATAACGCAAGCCACGTTCCCTGCCGTTAATAGCTCGGGTTATTATTCAACTCCTGAAAGTAAAAATAGATTGGTTTTCGATAAATCAACCGGCGAGATGAAAAGATACTCCTTATCGAAAAGCAAAGATCGTGATTACGTTACTCGAGACCTACCATATGCCCGGAAACCGGGCGATGTTCTCGATGTGATAGCGGTGATAAAAAGTGTCTTTAAGGAACATTGAACTAAACTGAATCTATCTACTTTACCTAGATAGAGTTAATGCAATAACATGCTACCAATGACACACGCTGCCAATTGTTTAGCGTACTTCCCATTGATGCCTTACTCATTTATTAAGCTCGTATCTTATCGTCCAGTATCGTATGCATATTGAATTCAATAAATCTTACGTACTAGTGGCTAGTGAAATGAAAGCAAAGCGACGAAGGAACCTCGGACTCGGGGCCTCCGGGCTTTAATAGTCGTTCCTGAAGTCTCGTTTACTCGCAACGAGTTCCGCAGCAGCGGTAGCGCAGCACCGTCGAGACATGGCCGCCGAGGCCATCTAAACTTCTCTCGCACGGAACGACTGCTCTCCGCGCTCTCTCTCTCTCTCTCTCTCTCGTTTTCTCTCAATCGTTCCGCTATCACTGGCTCTCACTCGATCGTTCGCGTGCTAGTTCTTAGCAGCACCAGCACCACCACCGCCCCCACCGTGCCAACACGCTGTTCCGGATTTCTTCGTCTCTCTCTTTCTCGCTCGCTCGTTCCTTCTCCACTGCTATATAGTACTACTGTAAGATCTTCCCTCTTCGCTGCCATATACATATATCTATTGGCATAGTATACTAAAGCAGCTTGACGCTTTTTCACTCGACAATTCTTCCATCCTGGTTTGATAAAACGCGAGGTGTAACGAAAGGTGGACAAAGGAGAGAGACAAAAAGCGAAAAACGTGAAAAGGGAATAAAAATTGTATGTAAAAAAAACTGACTTCAAGAGATCTCGTGTACAGCGACAGTAGCGGGAGCTCAAAATGATGGGGATGTATATGTATACATGCGTGTATATACACGTGTGCCATGTATACTCGGGAACTGCGGAAGGAAGTATGTACGGGGAAACAGGTGCTGGAAGCAAGAGGCGGTTCGTAGTCGAGGTCTAACCGCTGTTAATGGTAATAGGAGACATACCGGTATGGTATATCAAGCTGTAGTCTAGTGACGGACAGTCGGTCCTCGTGTTACGAGACCCCCCGCTGATAGTTTCTTCGGAACATCATTTCCACCCACCTCATCAATATCTTCTCGATCTTCCTCCAATTCTTTCGGCTCTTCTGCATTTACGAGTATTTAAGCTCAAGGAGTTGAATAATCGGTAAGCATCGACGTTTGCGGTTTCTCGATCGTTTCCTCTCTCGCGGTGCGCTACGAGCAGCAGCCGCGTGACGACGCGAATCGTCGCTGATTTGAGTACGAGGGACCGAGAGAGAGAGAGAGAGAGAGAGAGAGAGAGAGAGAGAGGGATAGAGACGAGAAGCAGAAGCAGCAGAAGTAGAAGAAGAAGAAGCAGAAGAAGAAGTAGAAGAAAAAGGAGGATAGAGCAGAAGGGCCCGCCGAGCGGCCGACGAGGACGGAGCGCCGAGGCTATTTCTGTTGTCGTAGGGGCCGCCGGTATAAAATAAGCAGTGAATGAAGGAGCCTGTTTACTGGCGGCCGGCCTACGCGATCCAGCCAGCAGCAACGAGAAGCCAGCCAGCCAGCCAGCCAGCCACCCGAGCGAGCTAACGCTGGTGCACGAGAAACAAGCGCGAGAGCGATGGAATAGAGCGCCGAGTCAGAGAAAGAATGAGAAGAAGGACGACAAGATAGAGCGTATGGACGAGTGGGAGTGAAAGGGATTTCAGTGTCGGGAAGGGCGAGGGGGGAGGGGCGAGAGATGGAGTGTGTGCGTGTACGCGTGTGCGCCGAGAGTGCGACCGACCGGGGACCGGGAGTCAAAGGGAGGGGATCGTCGTTGCTGGCGCATAGTGGAGGAGCCAGTGTGCGAGAAGCGCCCGCACGGTGTTGATCGCCGAACGATTGCCTTCTCTCGCGTTCTTCATTCCTCTCTTTTTCGGTTTTTTGTCTCTCTCTCTCGTTTTTTTTTTCTTTTCTCGCCCCCGACCGCGAGAATACACCGAGTTGTATACCCGGACCGAGAGTATAACACAGTGGCTACGTGTTGTTTTTTTAATTTACTGTAACGTTTAAACGATAACTCGAACGAGCCACAAGCCCGAGTATACGACAGTGTTGTTACATCGTTAAATCGTACCGTACAACGTGTTTTAAACTCGACGAGCTCGCCGTTCTGTGTACGCGTATTAAAACCCCAAAAGGTATATACATATACTGTGTGTATATGTACATATATAAAATCAAGCAGTGTGTCGCCACAACGAGAGAAACGAGGAGAACAGCGCAGCGCTCAGGCGATTCTCTTTAGCACGCGGTGAGAAATATTATATTCTTGCCACTGGTGAGCCTGTTGAAAGAGAGAAAGAGAAAGACTGCGAGAGTATACGACGACGTGGAGAGGAGGCCACGCGAGCTCAATGCTGCTGGTGCTGTTGCTGCTGGTGGTGCGCGCTCGCTCGCTCGCTCGCGTTGTGTCGTGGTGGTGGCCTGTGTGTGCCGCTGCTGCTGCTGCTGCTGCCTGGTAAAAGGTGAAGCCAAGTGAGAGTGACTGAATTCGACGGGTCGCGTCCGGTGCGCGATATGTCGAGGCGGCTTCTGCTCGTCGGATCATCCTCCTCGAGAGTTTAATAATAATAATAGTAATATCAACAACAACAATAATAATATAAATTCCTCAAGTGTCTTAATTCTCCACGTCGTTTTATTGTTATCTCATTTTGTTTTTTCTTTTCTCATTTATATCCTCCGCTCGCTGGTTAATCGTTTTATTCGTGTGTCATCACGGTGAATATATTATACATGCATAAATATCGTTGTTGTTAATGCGACGAATTGAATCACGACGAATGTCACGAGGAATACAAGGGATACCGGGAGTTGTTGTACAACGAGGCGCAAAGTGCAGCCTCGGGTGCAGCTGCTGAAGAGGCGACAAAAGCTGAGGTGGCTGCTGGTGCGCCTCGGCGGCTCGGAGCTGCTGCTTCTGTCGCCGCCGCTGCCGCCACCGCCGCCGTCGCCGTCGCGAGTGTTGGTGCACAAGAGCAAGCTTGTAATATTGTTTTAATATTAAAGAGTGTTACGACGATAAAAACTTCGATAAAGTGGACGGAGAATCGGGTAAGGAGAGAGAAGCATCTGAAAGTGGACGAAGAGGACATTCGGTGCGGCAGGTGGATTAAAAGTGTGGAAGTGTGGATACCTTGGACTGCCCCCCGCCCCCGGCGCTGCCCCCGCGGCGCCCACCCTGGCCCCCCAACAACCTGAGCCCCGCGACCCTAAGGAGTCTCGGTGCGGCAGTTGCCGGTAGCTCCGCGTCCGTTTCCTCCTCGTCCTCCTCCGCCTCATCCTCCACTTCGTCGATATCCTCCCAAACCTCGTGCTCACCGACGATATCAGCGGCAAGCTTGTCTTCCCCAACGTCGGCCACGAGGCAGACGACGCATCAGATTCCCAACCCCCTGACGACAATCCAGGTGCAGAGGACTCCGCAGCCGCCGATCCTCGTGCCGCCCCACTACCCTGCGCCACCGCGGCCCCCTAGTCGAAACGGTAAGAAACTATATTATACACTAATAATTATATCACGATATAATTAAGTTACCAAACGAAGTTGCGAGCACATTCACCTTATCCACCTTCTACAATTTAACAGCAAAAGTATGAAAAATCTACAGTGCCAAATAGCAAGCTTTTTTTTTGATAACCAATAAGCATTTATTCGTTAAAACTATCAGGAGAAATTTCAGGCTATTGCATAAACGAAGTAACCGTCTAATATGTGTTACCAAAGATGGCTTTTTTACGAAAGATTCAGAGAAACAGAGAGAACGAACATCCATAGCCCGCGCGAGATATCTCAAACGATTTTCTATTTATATCTCTCATTTCCTGTCACGAAAATCTACTCTTGCGACAGACACTCACTAACACAGAGCGGATACACGGACGGGGAATCTACAGCCGTCAGCCGCATCGAGTATCATTGACCCGCATATATAGTATATACACTACGTGTGCACTATATATATGTATGTACATCTATTATATATACATGTATATATATATACATGTAGTATAATAGTATCTGACGAAGCGATCTCTTGACTAACGCGAGGGAGTAAGAGAGAGAGAGAGAGAGAGAGAGAAGGAAAGAAGAAAAGATCCTCTATCTAATCTGTCCCTCGTAATTTGCATTCGGTCCATCGACGATCTTTCTTTCTTTCTCCTTCTGTATCTTTGTCTATCCGTATTTCGTTCCTCTCTCTCGCTCTCTCACTGGGGGCATCGCACAGATCAGTCGGAATCTTTCCGTGCTGCCTCGGAGAATCGCTGCTTTTCTCTCTTTCTCTCTGGCCCGACGCTGCGCTATAGTAGTGTATAGTATTATAGTATATAGTAGAGCCGCGCGGAGGGGACGAGACTCTTTCTCTCGCTCGTTTCTGTTGCTGCTGCTGCTGCTGCTGGTGCTGCTGTTGGTGGTAGTGGTAGTGGTGCTCTCGCAGCCTGCGCGTAGTAAGTACGTGAAAGAAGTCGTTCTCGTTTCCTCTCTCGACTCACGGTCGTTGCCTGCGAGCCTGGCTGTTTTGCTGTCTCCCTCGCTCCACTCGGCATCCTCAGCCCTCTCCTTTCCTCTCATCTTTTCTCGAGAACATCGAGATATCCTGTGTGCGCTCGGGACTCGTAGTACCGAGCTAAACAGCAGTGCAGGGAACTCTAGCTGCTGCTGCTGCTGCTGCTGCGGCTGCGGCTGCTCTGCTCCACGCTGTTCGCTTACTTGCTCGCTCTCGAGTAACCGTTAGCCGAGGTTATACTTGAGTTAGGTTATATTCTACACGCCTCGAAGTCCACCGCGAGCTCACTTAGAGTAATGGTAGTCTTACTTGTATTACTCGGTGTACTATACTATTACTATGTGCATTAATACTGGGAGGAGGAGAGGGAGAGGGGGAGAGAGAGTTGGTACGTTGATACTTTGGCGAGTTGGTCTAGCCGCGAAATGAGACTCGAGATCGCCACCTCGTATACCTCCGAGTCATCGAGGTATGCAGCAACACGATTATACGCTACAACGAAACCCACGACGATGAATGAAAGAGCCTCTTGCGTTGGAGCTCGATAGAAAGCGCGTTCCGCGAGAAAGTCGCGCGATGGTCTCTCATTTCCGCTCGCCGATACGAGACCCCCTCGCGGTCTCTTTTTCGTTCAACTTTTCTTACCTCTCTCTCTCTCTCTCTCTCTCTCTCTCTCTCTCTCTCTCTCTCTCTCTCTCTCTCTCTCTCTCTCTCTCTCTCTCTCTCTCTCTCTCTCTCTCTCTCTGTGTGTCTCTCGACGCGGTGTACGTGTTGCCGTATGCAGGATATTATCGTATATTCGTTTCACCGCCCTACCGCAAACTAAGAGAAAGAAACCACGTTCACGTCTCGTGTCCCCTTCGATGCGCGGCTGCGCATTGCGCTGATCCTTAGAGAAATTTTAGCTTGTCGCATGTAGGTAGCCATGCAGGTAGGTAGATGGCCGCGGTACGTGTACATAGATGTTGAACGTTCACCGTGTGCATATATATACGTACATATATATGTAATGCACGTTTATTCGATGGCGCGTGCGCATGCGCAGAACAGAGCCGGTTGCATGAATGAAACCATCGCGTCTCGTCGGGTGTTTTATATACAAATACATCGCATACGTGCTCTAAGTGTTGGTTCTCTTCTGTGTGACTGTTGTTGTGTGTGAACGCATGCGCGACTCGTATACTTATACGCGTATATACATATATATGTAACGACGGGCGACAGCGAGCAAAGTCGACAGAAGGAAATGTTTTCGAGGGCCGGTTCGCACCGGCGCAAAACTCGTCGCTCGGCTCCTCCCCTTAATGCACACATGAAAATAAATATATGTGACATATCTAACGCTTGGAAGGCGTAATTAGTTCAGTATTGTGTTGAATTAAATATTAAAACATTAAAATATATATTTTGTTTTACACTGTAACATTTTGATAGTGAATTTTGTTGGATTATGCAAATAATAGTTTTTTTTTTTTTCAATATGATTTTTAGACTTGACGTTACAATTTATTTCATTTTTTTTTCCACATAAATCGAACACATCGGAGAATGATAATAAAAAACGTAACAAATACAATTGATATATGTATTTATCATATATTTCCACATATCGCTTTCTATGTTGACCTTATGCTGCTATAGAGCATAGCGTACTTCAGAATTTACACGTTATGTTGGAATTACATATATATATATATATATATATACACGAATATAATGCAGGCAGGGAGGAATCTGCGAATGAAAGCGTTCCACAATTTTCAGAATGACAGAACTCCGAATGGGGGTCGCGCCTCAGGGCGATTCAGTCACAGTTGTCGTAGTGGTGGTCTCTCCGAGCAGTGCGCTCAATGCTACTCGTACTCACGTAGCTCGCTCGGCACAGAACACGGCCATCAATGAATGAAACGAGTACACGACGAATTTCCATACAACGTGTATGTCGTACACCTACTATCTCGTGATACGTACGCAGTTGGCATGTCAATGACCGTGAGAAATTTGAGGCATTGTGGCATAAATCGAGAATCCATAAAACAGCGATTATACCGTCGTTGTATATATATATATATATATATATATATATAGGATTGTATACTGGAAAAAATGTCATTGATCGAAAAACAATTTACTTACCTGCAAAAATGGAGTATTTAAAAATAATCTCTTGTTCTTATTCTTGCAACCCCATTAATGTTATTGCTTTAATCTCATAAAGTTGTAGGAATTACATGTAAAATTAAATTGACAATGCCTGTTTTTGATTAATAATATGGGATATATTATTATATATTCGCCTCGTGCGAATATATGCTAATATCGCAGTGACGCACGTCCGAAGAGACGAATTTCAGCGCGCTGTGTCAACATCCATGACGCGCTGTCCACTTCCGGTTATCTGCAAATTCTATACTATCATAGGTTTCACAAAACCGGACGTGGTCTGCACACTTTGGTGACATATATTCTCAACCGAGTTGCGCCTATTATTACGTGTATTTATTGCAACGCTGCTTATGTATTAGTCACATAAACTGACTCATAGTCGGTGACCTGAATAAAGCTAAGCAACGACTATTACAGACAGAAACAATAGTCATAAGTTGAAAAAAATTAAATAGACGTATATTTTTCTTTCAATTAAAGAAACGATTCCAGGTAAACGGAAAATTATAAATCAATAAAAAATCCAAATCAATGATGTAGGTTAAAATTTACCTACAGGGGCATTGACCTCAGATGGGCCGTTAAGATTCATGTTAGAAATTTATGATTCCGGTTTGTTTTAATATCTTCTGAGGTCGTTTAGATAATTGTCTATAATCTCGCCATTTGTGGTGATGTTTTTCCTTGAAATTCTGGACAAGTGAACAATTATAATGGGGAGAGTAGAGGAGAGGGATCGTTAGATCGATTGCATGGCTTTGATAGCATGGCGTTCGTGTCACGCTTAAACTGTCGCGTTCCGATCTCGAGATGTACAGCCCCATTCATAAAACATGAGTTTGCCAATCACCCGGAGGCCGTGCGAGTCTCGGTTAGAGCGAGGGTATAAAATAAGAGCGTGAAAACTTCTCTTCTCGACATTGACAAACGTAAAAAAAAAGAGAAGATGTTGGATAAAAATTAACCCGGCTAAAATTGCCCACGCAAGGTTCCCGTCCTCGGCTCCTCGGTTTACTTCTTATCCTGCACTTTTATGTGCTCCCGGGCGAATGAAATTGGATTCTCGTAATTTATTCCACTGTGTTAGAAAGAGCCACGTGGGCGCGAGCGCTTCTCGTTTCCACTTGGCTCTTCCGCACCAGCAAAGAACCCGGAAGCCTCACATTTCCTCATTGATCTTTCTCGTAAAATCGTTCGTAAGTGAATAAATCGCCTGGCCTCCAAACCCATATTAATTCCCCAAAGGTACCATTATTTTTTGAAAAAACATTTTGAAAAATACACGTGGAAAATTTGTTCTCGGTCGACCCAATTTTACCGACATTTCCAACACCTCCAAAATCTCAAAAATATTACAACCTGTTTTCTACACGGCACAAAAAAAATTTACTTTATTTCAGCATTTTCCCATTTATGGAAAATCACAATTTCAATCACGCGTACATTCGGCAAAACATTTTTCAAACTCATTTTCTCGATGTTTCGAATTATTTTTATCTATCACGAAAATCTGGAGAGAAGATAACTTGTTTTGACGGAAACAAAATTTCCATGACGGAGAAAAAATGATCGTTTTCACGAATTTCAAATGGGTTTGCCCTTGTGAAATGCTGAAGACTTCAGAAATTTACCGATATTGGGTAAATCCAAAGAGGCTCGCGCATACGTATGGAGATTCGACGGCGGGCTATGATACCGCGGGACATACACACGAGAAGTGTAGAGAGCTTCGAAGAGAGACCCGCGCTATCTCTGTTTGCCAACCCCGTTATCTCTCTGGCCCCGCTCGCGCGAGTGCGCCACTCTTGCTGTATGTGCTATACAACAGCTCGATTCTCTATGCCCTCTAACGCTTTCTTTCCCTCGCGCCTCTTCTGTATACGCGCCGGTAACAGCACATACTGTTGTTGCTGGTGCTCCCGGTAGCCGCTGCTGTTGCTGCTGGCGTTCGTATCTCTTGCGTTCGTTTATTCGCATCTCGCTCTCGGTTGATTCGCTGCGACTGGCAACACCCCGCACGACCTATCTCTCTCCGGAGAGCGCAGAAAGAGAACGCGCTACGATCCACATTCATCAATATGTGTCCTCGCGTCACATCCGGCCTTATAACTGCTGTATCCATTCCTTTGGTTTATCATCATCCAGCGGCACACACGCGCGCAATTTCTTGTAGTACACTAGCACACTTTTCTCGCTTCTTCTTCGTCTTCTTCTTCGTCTTTTGTTTCTCCGTCTCTTTCGTTCGTCCGAACGGCCAGGCCGCAACGCAGCGAACCACGGAGTAAAGCTGTTTCTCGACTTATCGCTTCTAGCTACGACACGAGAATGATATCGCCCACTGAGAAATCTCAAGAGGGCCGGGGGTGAACGATGAAAATGCACCGGAAGATACAGCGGCGTGCTAATATTTATGTATGCGCTATATTGCTACTGGTGTATCGTTTGTTTATTTATTTTATTCCATTTCTGAGAGGCAAGCACATAGGTGCTTGGTTTTTAAAATATCTGACGTGCACAATGCAATAGGGCGTGGAATGCGCGCCTTAAAAATCGTTGCGAAATTGCATTGAAGGGAATTTTATTCAGAGCTGATGTATTAAATTAGTGCGTGTTGGAAATTATGTACGTTATTAATTTTCTACGTTATCGTTGACGCTTTGACCACTCGCCCACGCTTATCTTTTTTTTTTTTTTTTTAATACTTACAGATATTCCGATGTATTAGGGAAATTATTTGTGATCATGTCGCGGTGCTCGTTTAGTTATGTCCAATTTCCGCTCTGTTGTATATTAGGAACGTATTAATTTCTAGAAAAAAGGGAAATACTTACGTAACAATGTTGACCGTGGAAAATGTCGAGAAAAGCTAGCATCGGTGTCTGGCCGACGGAGAGACGGACATTGCCACGTCTCTGGTTGTGTTTATCCTTATTGTGTGTGTTTCGGCAACAAATTTGGACGACAAATAGCAAATATATGTATGCGGTACAGTAAAACGCAGAGTGCAATGTGTATCTGCTAGTGCATTGTATAAATCTATATATGCATATACATACTTGAAATGTATATATGTATATATCAAAGTGACGCGGGGGCGCTTGCTCAGCGGGAACGTTTGCGTTCTCTCGCAATGTGTATATGTATGTATATATATAATGAATACCCCACCCACTAGCGCGCGAATGCGAGAAGTCGAAAATAGTTTTTTCGACGTGTGTACGTAGTCCGCCGTGGTGCCAAGTGCCGCGTGCGGGTGGGTGTAGCAAGCGCTTGTGCGCTCTATGATATATAAGAGTCACCGGGGCTAGACGGTTCAGGGCCAAGTTGGGCCAAGCCCCTTAAAAAATGTGTAGTCGCATTGGGACCTTTTGCCTTGTCCCTCAGACGTTTCTCTTATTCCCCTTTACAATTTGTCCCAAATTTTCGACCACACGCGAACAAAAACGCAAAAATCTGCACTCATTTAATGCACCGAAAAAAAAATTTTATTGCCTAGAAAAAAATCGATTTTTTTTGTTTTTTTTCGAATTCAAGGAAAAACGTTCCATTGGTACAAGAAAATTTTTCGTTCATTCAACATCACTATTTCTCATTGATTTTGAGATCATTCAGATAAAAGATGAAAAATCGTTAGTATGACGTTTCACAGGCGAAGATTTTAGATTTCGAATGGGGGAAAATTTTTTCTCTCCGTGTTCAGATTTAGTGTCTTTAGAAATATAATATTTGAGGACGGACGCTCGCGAGTACGATAGGTATGCGTGCGCGAGAGTTAACGTGCGTGTGGGTGGACGTGGTGGACGGGTGGGTGGATATGTACGCGCGGTGCGAAGCGCCTGGCCATATGGCGTCCACATTCCATCTCCGGTGAGCTCCTAGCGTCGCTCCTTCTCTTCGGAGTCTCGCTCGCTCACTCGCTCACTCGGATAGCGGTAGAACGACGAGCAGACGATTGGAGAAGGAAGCGTAGAGAGGATATTGTAGGGATCGAGTAAGACAAGATGCTGAGTGAAGAAGAAGAAGAAGAAGAAGAAAGAGAGGCATATAAGAAATGCAAGCAGTGTAGCGAGTTAGTTACCTGCTCTGTCCGGAGAAGCACGCGAAAATAACCGAAGGGAGCCGAGGGGACGAGTCTCTTCAGTTTGCTGCTCTGTTGCTGCTGCTGCTTTTGCTTCTGCTGGCGATGCTTCTACGCTTCGGCCCTTTAAAAATGTCCTTTCCTTCTCTGACTTACACCTGAATTCCACGAGCCTATCGCGCCGCCTCGCTCTCCACAGCCGATGCAACGAGCGAGAACCTTCGACGTCTGAGGAGAATCGATATACTGCATCCTTCCAGTTTCCGGGCGTCGAGCTCTCCGACTTGAACGGGTTCGGGACTCTGACGACTCACGCCGCCGAATTCGTGGCTTCGACAAACAAGGAGATGCATTCGATAACTTGTATTTTCTAACAAGATATATATATATATATTTACTGACATATAATACCAAATTTTTTTCTGTAAATTAATGTACCGGTTGCACAGCTCGCATTAATTTATGGTATATTAATTTTCAGATGCACTCGTCATTGACAAATACAATATTATATATCAAAATGAAGATTAAAATTTTCAAATATCAGTAACGTAGAATTTTTATGCTATCCTCAAATTTACAATAATAGTATTTTAACATCGAATTCGTATACGCAATTCGTAAATCTCATGATGTTTTGTATCTTAAATTCACATAACCGTGTATTTAAAAAAAATACATTGTATATTTCGGTAAAAAGATATTTGACCTCCACTGTGGTATATATTATGAGCGTCTATCAAAAATATATTTATCAGAGTGAATACTCGGCGAGTACAGCACGCTGCAAATATCGTGAATGCAATTGTCAGCAGATCAGACATTTGGTATCTGGCGTATATATTTTTATCAGATTTACCTCAAGAGATATACTACTAGTTGTGATGTTATCGCTGTCAATAATTACTCAAGATGCGAAAGAAACACGACGTCGATAATTACATCCCGATTATTGAACCTCGTTATAACCGAGGGTTAAGTAATCAGTGCGAGAGCGAGGGAGAGAGAGAGCGATCTGAAAATGCGACTGGTGGCTCTGTCAGAAGTGAACGTGTGAGAGTAAGTAGTGAACGTAGAAGCAGCAACGCGTCGCTGGCAGGGATCTGGCATGGGGCAACGCAAACACGGGGGGCTTGCGTTTAGCCAGCCGGTCGCGTCAGACAGAGAGCGCGAGGTCGTAAACATGTGATGTCACACGCGGCGTTCATTGATAAGACATAAGGTAAACGGCTCAGTTAGTGACTGTGTACCTATTAGTGACTACTATGTGTAGATGGATTTTAACACTGTTCGATTGATCGACCATTCGTCCAATGGGCAGCGCACCATTTTTCGTTATCTCCACGAATTTATGCGGTTAAAGTGGAACGTTTCTTCTGATCTCACAATTTGGCTCTCAATTTCAATTCTTGAAAAATTAATTTTCGAGAAATTTAGAAAAATATGATGTTACGATTCCCAATATTTATTTTTCAAAATATATTTTTGATCGTTAAAAATTTAAAAAAAAAAAGTCAAAGAGCAGAATTTTTTCGGGAATGCATCCTACGTTTCGATAAACAATGAAACTGTTTTCGGGTTTCGGAAATCGCGCGGTTTCATGATTCATTAAGATAAACAAGTAACTCGATGAGTGTCGGAAAATTGAAAAAGTAAAAAATGTCATTTTTTCACGATTTTAAATGTTGACACGGCAGTGTTTTTTTTTTTTTTTTTTTAACGAATGGCTATCAAAATATAAACATGCAAATCGATATCGTTACTGAATAATTTCATTAATTCGTCTTTGATCAGACATTCGACGTTCCTTTCATGACAATAAACGTACAAATTTCAATTGGTCTTGCCTAATAAATTGGTAATAGGATTGACGCGAAGACTGAGAAAGTGGGAGAACGAGAGGGATAGGGTAAAAAAGTGGTATGAGGAGAGAGGCAGGCAAGCAGGCGCGCACGCATGCATCCGCGTGAGCGAGTGTCGCGTCTGGAGGATATCCGGTGTTGCGTGACCGAGCATACAGCAGCAGCCATCGAGCCCAGGGAGCAGAGCTCGGGTGCACCAAAGAACCCTTCACTGTCTCTCTCGCTCCTCTTGTGTCGTCTCAAAATGTCCTGCTCCTCTCCGTTACTCCTGTAGTAATACACCCTGTGCAAGAGTATCATCAGTGCACCACTGTTTCCGCCCTTCTTCGCGTGGATACCCTGGGAAATTATTTCACAGCAATGTACAGCTCATCTCCTTCCTTTTTTTTGTCCCTTGACCAATCAAACACCTTGTCGGAGAGAAACGAATCGGAAATTCTTAAGGTAGCTTTAATAATCCACGTTGATTATTAAATTTTTCTTCATCAAATCTCTGATTCATACATTTTGGTAGTGGTAATTATTACGAGAAATCAAAACTCTCGTTTGTGAAGGTGATAATGAATTTAGAATAATCCTTTTTACAAATGCGAATCAATATGTACATTTTCATAATTTGCCACATAGCGATAAAAACATTTGCATATAGCTCTTTATTAACATTGTTAACATTATGAGCTACACGTTATTAACATGAAGAATTATAAGAATTTATAAAACCTTCTTTTCGATCCAATGGTTGATTCACATTTCAGTACGTATACATGATGACGAACGAAAAAGCTAATTCTCTCACACAAACACGTGACCGGAGACAGCTCATACGTGCTGGTATTTATTTCCGCCTCTTTCTCGTACATAGAATATCGTCAATTCACAGATGGTGGGGGATAACGGGCAGGAACCCCAAAAGTACGACGACCGGCGTATCAAGTCGTGCCATCGGGCGGGGGCCACGCAACTTTTGTACACGCCCGTTATCGTCACGCTGCGAAGAAATACTCTGCCTTGTATCCTGTTGAATTACCTTAATTCAACGTGTTGAATATTATCGTAACTCCCCTCATTTTCCTATCCCTCCTCTGATCTTCTATAAAATAATTGGATTACTTCAATACTCAAAAATAATAATAATACTGAATGTCCAATTACTTCGATACTCACTCTATTTCTAATACCTAGAATAATTCGCTGCAAACCGTTCTGAATTCAATTTTTTATCATATCACTAAAAAAAAATGTATCAATATTTCATAAAAAACGTTTTCAATAAAATTTCTCACAAGACTCTTAAGCATTAAAAAAATCATGACCAATATTCAATTCTTCATGAAGAAAACGATAAATTGAATAAATTCGAAACTAACGGAATAGACTCTGTCAGTTACGCAGAAAGTTCATCCAGGTTTCGAAAAAGGTGTAAAGGAATCGCGACCTTACGACACGATTTGTCTTTGAATCAAGATTACCAATGAGTTCGACCAAGTAAATGGTGTATACGGCCCTGGGGCCCCGTTCCGTGGCTTTGTAGTCGGTGATTTGGCGTGGCACGGAGAGGAGTGATAGAGAGAGAGAGAGAGAGAGAGAGAGAGAACGCGAGAGAAGGTTGTTAGAGTCGTCCACACGACGCCCGCACGGCTGTGCGCGCGTACGTATCATTCCTTTCCGTCCCTTCGTCTTTCGCTTGCGTCCACGAGCCCCCCCCCCCCCCCCCCCCCCCTCTCGCTCTCTCTCTCTCTCCCTTCCCCTCTTGTTCGTCCGGTCCTGACTGGCTCCGCATGCGGGTATCCGGGCCCACGTAGCGCTACATCCATCTCGCTCCTCCAACTCGTTTCACAGTGTGCGGGTCCTCCCTCATTGACGTTCAGAACCGAACGAGTATTTGATCGCGGCAGCGAAGCGTCCGTGTGTTAGCGGTTCGGATTTGTGAGTGTTGGAGGAGAGTGAGGAGCTGCGCGTAACCGCGGTAGCTGGCTCGCAACACCAGTACCAACAGGTCGCCACTGACTGGAATCACGCTGTCACACTACCTACAAGAAAGTCCCGTCGCTGCTCTGAGTGTGTGTGACAGAGAGACAGAGAGAGAGAGAGAGAGAGAGGGGGAGAGGAAGGAAGGAGAGAAAGACAGAGAGCCAACGCACGGCCGCCGGTCAGCGTCCCTCGTTCTTCTCTCTGTCTGTTCCTCTTCCTCTTATTTGTGTTTCAGTCCCGTAGCTGGGACTCGCTATGAGTCCTTCCTTGGAGGAGCCACGTAAACTCGAAACAGGGAGGGACGAAAAGAAGGAAGCTGCGCCAACGATCCGAAGAGAGACTCTTATATATATACGTCTTTTGTCTCTCTCTCCCTCTCTCTCTCGCTCTCTTGCTTTTTTTTTCATCCTCTTTGCCATTTCCTTTTCTTTCCTTCCAACCGCTTGTCCACTCCGTGTGCTTTCTTTTATTCGTATCCTTCATTTTTTGTCCGCTTTATTTTTCTTTCGACTGGCGTTTTTTTTTTTTTCGTTTTCTACTGTTTTTAACCTTCTTAGTGTTCTTCTGGTTTCCTCTCGCGACCAGTGGCCAGCTGAGCGTGTAGCTCGGAGTCGAGAGAGCCGAGCTACACTCAGGCGCTCCTGAGGCTGCTACTGGTCAACCCGTAAAACAGCGGGGCTTCCAGGGTGATTGCCAGCCAGAAAGAGGAACAACACTCTACGCTCCTGTTGCTGCTGATGCTGCTGCTCCTCCGGTTTTATATGCAGCTGGGCGCAGTATAACTTTCAAGTCTCCTTCTCGCAACTGCGCCTCCTTCCTTCGACTTGCGCTCTTGCAAACTATATAATACACAACCGGGATCGCACATGTGTTACTTTTACAAGTTGCGTGCACGCACGTTGCGCCCTTTCGGTTACTGAGAGAAAGAGAGAGAGAGAGAGAGTGTGAAGGAAACATCGCCAAACGCGATGAGCGTTGCAAAAACTCTTACACTCGTCGCGCATCTCGTTTTCTTGGAGGCCCCACGCGACGGTTATTCCACCAGATGTCATCTCCTCGGTGCCGACCACGCTATTGTCGAATTTTCGAATCATCTCGACGACCTGACGCACAGCTGTAACGCCACCATCATTACGGCGCTGCATTGTATTTGCACGAGTCTTCCGAAACTATAAGATAACGGTACCAATACCCGGACACTTTATGCTGGCTACATTAACTTCGAATCACCGGACGTACACGAACAATATGTCCGATCATTGGGACGTTTACCCTGTGTACAGGAGAGAACAACCAGAATTCTTTAAAATTACGATCGTCCCTAGTATCGAGACATTAGGTGTCCGAAAACTGGTACATTTGGAATATTTTTTTATTTTCCTATGTAATCGGCAGTTGATCCAAATTTTTATAATTATTAGTTGTTAGATTTAAGGAGCTATGAGCTTAATATTGAATTAATCTGAGGATACTCTTAAGCGTCCGGGGATTGGTACCTTCACCTTATCTGATCAGAGTCAATGAGAGCATTAATGCATTAATTCAAAGTGAACGAGAAAAAAAAATACGATTTACTCATTAACTTTGAATATTCCACCTACGGTGCGCAAGTATTAGCATGCAATATTCTATCGCAATGAAACGGCGCCGTTGATCTCGTCGCAACGCGTGCCGATCGTAAGCAAAGAATATTTAATCGCGCGTGACTAAGTACGCGCGTGCGAGATATTCTTTGGCACATTTATTTATAGAATATTCTGTGTACATACGACACTAACAAAGTAGCTACTTCTATGCTTGACTAGTGAGAGAGAGACGGTGAATGGAATCGTTATTAAGCTATCTAGCGCTGGGCTGGTTGCGGGACATATGTATATATGTATATGTGTACACCACACACGCACACGCGCTTAGCATGTGACAAATTAAAGCGATTAACGGATCTGTTAACCTGGCAATCCCAATTGAAGCAATTTTTATTTTATATTCACAAATTATAGGCATAATGGCTCGCTAGCATCGCCACATTTAAATTTTGTTTTTCATAACTCGGCTGAGATCACAAATTATTTTCACTGAGTTTCAAGTACACATTAAAAACGTGCTAATTCCAGATATACGATCATTCGAATCATCGGAGCGTGAATGGCAGCACAACTGTTTTCGAAAAAAATAAAAAATGTGTTATCTAATGTCAGTGAAAATTCTAATGTGAATTTGCATGAATTTCGTTTGACACGCATTCAACAATATGCTCCCGGTGCAAAATGTGGTCTCTGACCTCGCAATGTAGTTAAACGTGGTGGTTGCCTTGATTCTCTTTATCTGACTCATCGTACGTATCTGTCTGATGGCTTTTATCGCTGGCGTTATCACGCTAGATCGAACAGGCACTAGAACTTGTGTTATTATCGTGACAATAACCTCGTTTATCGCTTAACGGCATATCTCCTTAGATTCTATTCCGTACCGTGGAAATTGTCGCTTGGCGCTAAATAAAAAACATGTATGACTTTAACAAAGACAGAATTACAATCTTATCTATTAATTTCACAAGGTGAATTATGTACCCGTTTCTTCCCACTTTCGAAAAATAATAAAATCAAATTTGATATTTCCTTGTGACAAGAAATCGATGAAAAAATGTATTTTCTGCTAAATTTCAGACAACTCGAATGGTAATTTATTCAGTCCCTGTACATGAATGAATTTCCGGAGTTGTAACATTTACAAATTGTCATTTGCATTTTTCATTCAACGAATTTTCGAGATGAAGACACCCAACGACTTTTGACGTACGGATCGCTAAAAAATTTAAGTTCGGTGAATAATAATTAATCAGAGTAATATGATGATGGAGTTGAACATTAAAAAATTCAAAAGTGCCACGAAGAGATGAAGAAAATCGTAGTATTTATATATATTGTAATTGCAGGCATCATCTAATATGAAAGCACGTCTCACTTGACATAACTGAAGTTTGGCCGGCAAGTTGGCAGAATATAACGCATTTCCCGTATAGCGATGCGGAGGATATGCACGCACCAAGAGCCGTCCGTTCTGCGAGCGAGTTTCCAACGTTTATTCATTGGAATTAATTCATCGCGAGCGAGCGCTCTTGGCGTGTACCCTGCCGCTGCTATTGCATCTGAGAACTGCAGACTCGCTGTTTACGTCCCGTTCGCCGTCCTCTACTGCTGGTAGTGGAGCTCTCCGTGGCCGTCGACGCCGCAGGGCCGACGTTTTCGCAACGTGCCGTAGCCTTCTTATTTCTTGGCAGCAACCGAGCCAGAGCACTACACTGTGCACTCTCGGGGCTCGTTCCCTCGACAGCGGTGCAGTGGCGCGACTCCTGCGCTACGTAGTACGACGTACACGCACCCGGCAAAATTTTCGCCGAGCTGCCGAGGGAACTCGGCCGGATTCCGGACGATCGGCCGCGCGCTTACTGCTTACTGCTGCTATAGGCACATTCGTAGTAGCCCCTCCTGCGCATCCATAATAAACTCCACGTATATACGCACCGCTATTGCGGTCTTGCGCTATAGTAGTGTATTTAATCTGCATACGAGGCATTCTCTACCTTTTTTCCCAAGATTCCGATTAGTTCCGTAACTGGAGACATTTTGAAGGTACTGCTAATTTTACGGATTTTTAAATACAATATTATAATGGACAAGAAATTTTTTTTTTAAGTATCTTGAGAAGTTGAAGTTGAAAAAAGGGTTCAATTTCAGATTTTTATTTCAAGCTTGTGCGATGATAAACAAATGACATGGTTGTATCTACAATACGACATTGTCATTGTCATTCAACAGGAACATTCCATATGAACATTAAATGCTGCTGTGAAAAGAGTATTCTTATACTTCTTCGCAAGCTGGTTCAACTGATTTACAAATAAAAAGTTTTGTACGATAATTTTAATCACCTGAGCATCCGGTATTACTCCGTGCTTACTATAGTTCGGTCCGCGAAGCATAATAAAGTAGGAGAACACAACGGCAGGCTGACGACGAGTGCGTTATTATATGTTGCTGATGAGTTTTGCTGGCGCGCTGCTGATAAGGATGTAGTAGCATCTGTTTAGGTCTCGCGCCGAGTTCACTGTAGCTCTATAGCTATCTCCGGTGAATTAATGACGCGAGTAGCACCGATGAGCTAGCATGTAGTGTAGAGGTGACGGCTTAGCTTCCATACCTCCATTCTCTATCGCCCGCACGTGTTCGACGGATCTCGCAAGGCCGAAATTACGTCTGCGCGACGAGCTCTCGAGTGGTCGTCGCGCTCGCCTAACAAGGCGAGGACTCTTCTCGCCTCTGCGTTTCTTCGCTCTGTGTTATGTGCATCGTAAATCCGCTCGGACGCTACGTCCTCGCTGACCTCTTCCAGTCGCTCGCGTGGAAACGCAAAAAACAGTTCATTCATAGAATCCGATCGATCTCAGCTTCGATAAGCTAACTTAATGAGAGAATATTGAATACCAAAATATTATAATTAATGTATTCAATAAAAACCTATTTATCAACCAACAATGGTCGCCATTAAAATGTTAAAATATCCAAAATTCTTTTCTCACACAATTCTCATGAATTGTAGCTCATATAAATTCATTTAATCCTTGTGACAAAATTTTTTCAAAAGTCCATTTTCCGAATGACACGAATGGCCGAGCATCATCGATTGCGTAACCGTCGTTGATTCACGAGGACGTGCAAAGTGTGCGTCAATGGGTCAAAAACTGGGTCAGGGTTTCTAAGGCCCTTTACCTCACAGTCGTGTCCCGCACGCACGTGGTCTCGATAAACAGTCCGTCCATATATATTCCATCTCAATCTCTTTCTCAATGACCATATCATAAAATAATGCTAATCACTACCTCGCGTATTCAAAGTATCCATTATTCCGAGCAACTTCGTTTCTGTGTGTGTGCGTTTTTTTTTTGTTTCTAGTCGAGTACCCACTCGTCGCCTCACACTACTATAAAATTTCTCGTCGTTTTAATTCCTCCGCCGCCACGTGGAGATCGCGAAGCACACGCAGCCACATTACCCACAATACAGTACGTGACGCTCTTATGCATACAGTATGATAATAGCCGCGCTGGGTATTAACGCCCTCGGAGTGCGAGAGTCTCTCCCGTCTCGTCGTCACATCCTCGTGGCCATGTTTCGTGCGCGGCTCATCCGCACGTTAGTCCGGAGGTTTATACTCGATACGCGCGCGGGATCCTATTTCGGTCGATGGAAGTATTCGCCGTCTCGCTCGTATTATAGGGCGACGGGTTTCGTTCGGAGCGTCGCGAATCCTCGTCTGCTGGGATTTGGCCGCGTCGCTTATAATACAAGTATATACGCAATGTCCATAGTGCGTACGCGCATTTACGTACGTCCGTGAGATTCGCGCGATTCTCCACCGCGTCTGCACAGCAGTGCATACTATACTACGGAGGCCAAGTGCTATATATATATATATATATATATGTATATATATTATATATATTGCCGAGGCGAGTGCGTGAGCGTAGAAGAAAGAGAGAGACGGGATGAATGAACGTGAGTAGAGCCGAGAGAGAGGAAGACAGCGAGAAAGTCGGAGACGTCGAGCGGCAGAGCGAGAGAGAGAGAGAGAGGGACGGATTCATGAATGAACGGTGCACGACGAAGATAGACCTAATGAGCGGGATAAATATAGAAGGATGCAGCGCGCCAGAATGAGACGGGCTGCGCGGTATGAACGCTCGATGCGACGGCGGCGGCTCCTCCACGAGATTCGAGTTCAATAATTGTGTATGGAGGGTATTAAAAATGTATATGCAGTTTTCAGCATCGAATTAGTCGTACGTAAACCGTACGCTCTATATACAATTTGTAAACAAATTATGAGGGTTAAAAATATTTAAGATTTAATTACTACACACAGAAAACACTTTAGCAGACATAGGTAGATAAATTTACGAGTATTAAGTCAAATTGATGTACAGTTCTGACAAATTATTTACGAAACTCGTGATTTTTATATGAAATTCATTTTTATATCATATGTAAATTTTTTATAGATTGTTTATAGAATTTTTTTGAGACCCTATTATGCCCGATTCCATATGTCAGACTAGATTTTTTTTTTGTTTTACTTGCGCCTGTCTCACTATCGCATTTCTCTTCTGTAATTTTGCTCAAGTTAATCTCTCCGTCTATTTGGCTGTTTGGTCCGTTGGCGCGGAGTCGTACTAAACGTCGGCGCTCACCGTACGTCGACGATTCGAGACATACACCTCTAGCTTTTCCTCGCACAGTATCACGAGAATCAACTACCCAAAGTGCAATGTATATATATGTATACGTGGATGGAAGACTCGATGCGAGATGGCGTTGACGAGGCGGAGAGGGTGGACGGGAGAAAGAAGAAGAGGCAGCCCGAGCCAGCAGAGTTCTACATACGTACGTGACTCTCTCGCGGTGACTTCTCGTGTCCGCGGAAAGGGAGCCAAGGAGATTGGAACGTGACCGACGCCCACGGTCCTCTCTCTTTCCTCCCCGCGCCCATACCCTCAATATCGTTGTCCTGTTCTCGCTCCCTCAAAAACGGAGAAAAAGTTTGGTTGATTCACGAATATCTTCGCCTATTAAATGTTGCAATAAAAAATAATGTCATGATTCGAAAAAAAAAAAAAAATCGCTTACGCAGTGCGAAAAAAAAATTCGACTTAACTCGCGGTCTTATTTTCGCAATTTATTTGACGTACAAACAATATATCGTTTTGCCTATTTTAGAATGTACATGTCATGAGATTGTAGGTATTAGTAATAATATTAAGATGGAAATTACGTAGCGAACCGTTTTTTGATGATTTAAAAAGAATCGTCAACAAGATATTAAAAACAAAAATTCATACTCGGCTATTTTACCACCCAATATATATTGTTTTTATTTTTAATTAACGAAATCGCTTGGTTTAATTAAGGAAATTGTTTCTTTATTCATGCTTAATACCACGGAAATGATTTCTAAAATAGCGACCTGTCGCGCGACAGAGTCAAGAAAAAGAAATTTGTTTTATGGTAAAGTTTGAATGAAATTGTGTTTGAATAGAGCTGCGCGTGGAATGAAAATAGTAGATTGCAGAACAACACACAGAGAGTCGTTGATTAAAGTTTATGACGACTCTCGATGGCAGGAGCTCAAGCGAGCACGTCGCTCGTTATACACCACAGAGAGCGGAAGAGTCAGAGCCAACTTCCAACGGCATCTCTTGCTGCAACGGTAATGCGCGTATAATCCGACGTAATAATCCACAGTGACGTATTTAAAGCTCTATTATTATCATCGAGCTATCTATTATTTCACAAAAGTATATATCGCCACGTTGGCGATTCTAGTGTTCTAGAAATTTCGTCGCGCGCATGTGGTTAAGCTTCGTCGCGATTGCACTGCTCACTGTATGCAGAAACCTTCAGAGACAGAGAAAATTCCATTGATCCCAAAAAAAAGTGGAAAAATCAATTTTTCGTTTAATTAATTTTCTGCAAAGTAAATTTCATTGCCTGTAAAGAAACATTCACTCAATAAACATATTATAAAAAAAGTTTCCTTGATTCCAAAAAACGATGTACAAAATTTAAACATAAAAAAAAATGAAAGATATCGACGTTGAAGTGATTTTTTAATAAACCACTCTCGTGGCTATATTTTTCAGCATCAAATTATTTTATACCGTTTAGTAACTCGAAAACGATTTTTCGGAAATTAATGAAAAACGGTCCATTGAATTAAAGAAATGTTTTCTTGATTTTGGCACGACTTTTCATTGAGCTTGAGATTATTTGAATGACAGAAAAGATATAGTATCAAAACACAAGTATTTAATTGGCGAAGATTTTCGCGAAGCGAAGTAACTTTTTCTCTGAGTGTAGGGCAAAGGCTCAACAGAGTATAAAGTGCGCTTGAGCCAGTGGAGAGTAGCAGCCCAATGCGGGCGCAAGTGGCGGGGCCCTATACCTGCATGGCCGCGAACACTCGCCTCGAGAAGGCGGTCGACCTTCCTGGGGGCCTTGCTACACGACGCGAACCTAAAAACATCGACTCCTCTTTACCTTTTCCTCTCCGACTGGCCGGTCAGCCGGCCTGCTGAGCAGCGAGCCACCGAGAATCGAAAGAGAGACAGAGACTTTGACTTGACGGCGCATCCGTGTCGAGCTCGACTGGCCGCTGCTCTTCTCTCCTCGTCCAACAGCAGTGATCGGCTGCTATAGCGGGCTCCCCTCGAGCTTTCTGCCCATTGGGTGAGAGCGTTTTCATCTAGCGATGGCTATGAACTAACGCTCGATTTTTCTTCATACACAAACTCTTTTATTCGCATTTTTCACGACACTCGTAAACGTAAATCTCGATTCCACAAACTTCCCGAATTGTCAGTTAAATCTCTTACCATAAACTATTTAAAAAGTAATAAAAATTACAAACCAAATATAGTACATAGTTGTACGTACGTAATATGCAATGAAATTAATGAACGTGGTTTTTAATGTACTCATGTTGAATTCAATGTACCCAAATATAATTACAGCATTTTTTTTACATGCGTAATTTAATAATTCCACATTTTAGTATACTACATACGGGTTACTGTCCAAGTCTCTTAATATAGCATTTATTCAAATTCGACAAATGTTTTTAACAGTGTAAGTTCTATGTGAGCTTAATTGGAAATGCCCATAAATTTGAACTTCAACAGAATTCATATTTTGCTGAATGAAGCTGTATTAAAAATACAACAAATTTCGTTTCCCCAATAAAACCTTTATTCTACTTCATTAAACCATCTCCCTGGGTTTTGGTCTCACCCTCACCTTGTCGTCACCAAAAGACCAGAATTACTCTGTTTAAAAAAAAAAAACAAAAACAAAAAATTGCATGCCATTCAACTATTTTTCCATTGTAAAAAAAAGCCTTCAGGCCAAACCCATTGCTAGTCGCCGCTGCCTTGTCGCTCGATAATATGCCAAGTAGATGTAGGCTGAGGAAGAGGGCTCCACGCACACAAAAACTGTTAATGCCCTCACGAGAGAGGCAGCATCCGCTATCGAGTGAGTTATCGGGGTCTCGCTCATCGAGCTCTTCCCTCTACTTCTCCGGTGGAGTATACACGCTACATCGCACTCGACAGTGTCCGAATGTGTGAGTTGACGTTTCTCGACAATCGGTCACACAATCGAAGGCGACCGGAAAAAAGTCCCGGTGTCATTTCCGGTTGGGTAGAAAACCTCGTGGCTCTCGAAACTGCTCTTCCCCGAACGCGCCTCGACTTCTGTTACCGAGCCCGCGGCTCGCAATCGCTAATTTATCGAGCACGATAAATGATTACCCGGAAAGTATTTCACCGTCGGAAGTGTGAGCTTCTATACCGGAAGTGGCACTCCACAGCTACATAAGTAAATAAAAAATTTGAAAAAATACAAATTGATAATTAATCTCGAGTGTTTTTCGGTGCCTTCCGCTGAGCGACGTTCTGTAGTCGCTTTGAAATTCCCGCTAAAAGCGGATGGCCGTCGTGAATCCACGGCTCGCCGGCGCCGCGGCTAACGCGTGGAGCAACAGCCAGCCAGCCTGCCAGCCAGCCAGCCACTCCGAGACACGGCGGGTAATGTTTTCATTCAGCTCGAAACTTCAATGATAGCTTCCATCCATTCATAAAAAGCCCGCAGGCGGAGCAGCCGGCGAGGTTGGCTCTAGTTCCGGTAGATGGCGGCAGTCTCGCCACCGGAATCTGCCCCCTCCCCCCTCGACGCGCCCCTCTATTCCCCCGGCGCGGCATCCCAACGTACGAGAGCGCCGATTCAGTTCTCCGCCGGCGGCCGGTACGCGCGTATCGATTTTTTTTTCTCATTCACCTTTCCCGCCAATTACTTTTTATCCTCTCTTTCTCTCTCTCTCTCTTTCTGTCCTCTCTCCTCCTCCTCTCTCTTTCTCTCCGGCTTGCACAACGACAATTCGGTCTCTTAACTGTGCTCAATTGTGTCGAGTCCAAACCGCAAACGTGATTTCATAATATAAAATTGAATTTCGTTCAGGGGAATAAATGTGCGAGTTTCAGTTTGCCGCTACGAGACCGCAACTAAGGTGCCGGTGAACCGAATTCACACTGGGATATACTGAAGGAGAGTGTGTATCTGTGTATCTGTGCTGAGTGTCTGTTGTGCTCGTGGAAAACACGTGCGTGTAGAAAAAGTGAATCAATATATTTATACATATATATATAGAAGCAACGTGAGCGAGGAAATCAAGCGGCACGCTGCGATCCAGGAATCGGAATAATAGCCGGCGTGCCGTCGGGATCCTCGTTGAAGGAGCATCTCCTCAGGGCAGTGCTGGATACGGACGCGAACTCTGCCGTGGGAAGACGACGTCCTACGGGTAGGCACCTTAGACCTCAAGCTGGATATTATAGATCTATTACTTTCCGCACGCGAATGCAAGTTCGCTCAACAATCGGCAGGATAGTGTCCTTCTCGCCGGAAGTACAACTCCAAGTGCAAAATATCTCGGGCGATATCCAATAATTGAATATCGTTACTTCACTTTCCTATTGTTGATTTCGCCCTCAATTCGTTTATGTGATTTCAGTATTTCCTTTTACTACTTCCGGTGAAACGAACGTAAACAGCGAAAACGCGATTTTGCACTTACGGAAAAACCGACGATCCTATTTAATTACACGCACTTGGTTATAGTTCGCGCGTCAACGACTTCGAGTTTTGTAATAGGAAACTATAGCAATTTATACATGGATATGAAGCGTTCGAATTGCGGACCCTTAGTAATCGTGTGATTTGTGGGGTTACGATAACGTGGCGAAATATTATGTATCGAATGCCTCGGTTTTGCTGTTTCGACTGGTGATAATCGATGCCTCGAAGAGAGATTTCCACGTGTTCCGCTCACTGCACAATTAATTGACGACTTTTTGTTGGGTGTTTACTGTAATTACGAGTGTGTGAGCAAGGCGACGACACGTTCAGCATCAGGACGGCCGTTCGTTCACGCCCTGCAACGTAGCTGCTATCTCGGTCCCTTCACCGTTATCGCTCGCTTCCGGTCGCTAGTCTCGCACGATTTTTCGTACGCTGTCGTTGCAAAGCCGGTTCCTGCATCGAAGCACTCTCTGCGTCGCTCGTTTCCGGTCATTGACAATGTCTCCTACGAGTTTCTGTAATTCTCAACAGTGATTCAGCAAAGCTATCACAGTACTTTTACCTCTGTTGTAACGCCGATCTCTGCAACCGAAACACTTTTACCGTTGTTTCTTATCGGTCACCCTCCAAGTGTTTCGCAAATATTTTTATTACAAAAAAAAAATAAATACGCACTGTTGCCTGAATTCGCGTTTTTCCACGTTCCCTTCAAGTGTCGTTTCGTACGCTACTAAATGTGTTATTTCGATAATAATTCTTATTCATTGACCGAAATATCTTCCAGAACTTACACTGTTAAAGAATCTGGCGAATTCACGTCACCGGAAATATTATTCGCTGATATATGAAATTCACTACACGATTGTAGTAAAATAACAAAATTTTATATTGGCTTTTAATTTTCATAGGAATCAATAGAATACGCTGCAATTTTACATGTCACTTGTATACCAAAGTTAATATACTGGTTTAAGTAAAAAAGCTTCCTTTACCTGTAATGGAAATTTATACTAAATGTTTTCAACAGAGTAAGGTTTTAAAAAATAGTACACATTCGGTGGTACTTTATTGGCATAGCAAATTTTTATCTATTTCTGTTTTTTCCTCGGGACGGCGTTGCCTTCTCACAGTTGAGTTTACAGGATTTTTTGTCGTACCCTCCGTTGCAATTCCGCCGTGTCCACACCCAAATACTCTTGTCGTTAGATATTTCCGGTCGCCGACAGGGTCTCACACGATCGGCGGTGTACTCTGCACTGAGATAACGAAGCTCTCACAGCCCGATGGCCTGTATCCTCTCGATCGCTGCTAATACATAATATATTACACATATCCATATTTATAACGGTGAGATGGAGCGCCCGGAGCGTTGCGCATTGGTCCGTGCAGCAAAACCAAAGCGCCAACGAGCCCTCAAAGGAAAATTATTTCACGCTCAAGCGACAACAATTACCGTCATTCACCCGTACACACACACACACACAGCGCGCGCGCACCGCTTGATTGATAACTCATTTGAGAGAACAATTTCAAAGGCTATTTGCCAGACGTGCGCAACAGTGAGGGGAATGCAATAAGAAGAAAAAGATGAATAATAAAAAAAATCCAGCAGCCTCGCGGCGATAAACTGATAAAAAATGTTTCCAAACAAATTTACATCACCGGAAATTCCACTCATCAGATAATACATTAGATTTACGCCACTCGTTAAATTTTTAAAGGCTTTAATTAAAAGTACTACAATTTTAAATCTCACTTGCATATCAAATTTAATATACCAATTCGTATTAAAAAACTTCCCTCACCCGGACTGTAAATTTACTCGAAACACTTTCAACAATGCAGCCAGGTATCTAAATATATGCATGGAAAAAGAATAATTAAATATCCAACAAACTCGCAGCGACGCACCATTAAAAATGTTTACAAATTTACGGCAGTCGTAAAATTAAAATCACAAATTTTCATAGGATTTAGAGAGAAGTAGTTGCGCATCACATTTAATACACCAGTTGGCGTGTAAAAGCTTCCTTTACCTTGTAAATTTACAATAAATTTTTTTTTATCGGTGTATCCAAATATAGATTTAGGAAACGATAATAACGAACGCCAAACGATACAACCCGCCACGTTGTCCGCATACATTACGTCCCTCTCTCACTATATACCTCTGCGTATATCGCTTACAAAATTTTCGCGTATTTACTTAAATGCCGTTGTATTATAGTGACTGAAAGCTCTGACCTGTGGCAATCGGTTGCCGATAGCCACATTCCTTTTGCTGCAATGGCAACAAGGAGCGACTCGCCCCGAGACTGCAGCACGTTCCTTCCCACTGCGCCCCCTTCCTCCTTCCCCCTTGCCCCTCGTCGCCAGCTCGACAACTCAATGGTCCGCTTGTATTCGTACCGCGAGCATGTACCCGCTCACAACACTGAAACGCTGCGCACGACCGGAGATAGCACGAGCGAAATGGCACTGACGTTGCTCACTGTTGAGTATAATAACTGGCGATTATGAGAGAGTGCGTGATTTCTGCGAAATAAATTCAGTGGATTTTCGCTCGACACAGAATTCCCACTGGAGAAGGAAGAGATTTTGTACGTCCTTCGTAAACAGACTCGAATAACTCTCCTCGTAACAGCGGAGAAAAAAAAAAAAATACCACACCCAGAGAATAAATACAGCATTGTTAGTGAGTGTTGTAATAATATATATTTTTTTTAAATCAACACCGCTCGTTATACGTTGACCTTGGCCATTAATCAGACGCAAAACATAGCTTATACAAAGCTACTATCCAGCAACAACACGGAACTCACAACACCGTTCTATTAAACGCTTCATCTCCGGTCCTCACTCGGCCAACAAGCGAAAATGGGTGTGTCACTACGTAATCACGAATTATTTACGGCACAAAGACAAGAAAATGTCAAGTTCTGTACCCACATGCGATTTGCTGTCAATTCTTTATTTCACTCTACATTTTCCGTACTTGGGATATTTTTTATTCACTGCAAGATTTCCCGGAATTTAACAAATTTTATTTTATAAATAAAAAAGCGATCTGTCAGGGTTCGCGATTTCACAAAGCTTGATAAATTTTGATTATCTATTGTAAGCCAATAATTGCCAATAATAATGGCCCTTACGAATTTTTTTTTTTTTTCTTATCACTTTTATTTACGATTTTCCGCCACGTGTCCGGTAACTTCACGGCGGCATTTTTTTGCCGCTCGTGGATACTCGTTCCTATCCGCGAGTTTTCTCATTCTTTCCGGTTAATGGAATCCAGCAGGCAGCATTATAAGAGCTTTTCCACAATGTTGTTTCTCAACGATCGCGAGAATACCAGCGTGAGACGTCGAGACGCGTCGCTGCCGCAGTTACTTGGCTTTATATATATATACATATAAATATATACGTACGTACAGCGTTGAGCTCTCTTTTGGATGCATACACGAGGAGCGCCGAGCTTAAGCTATGGCTGCATCGAGCCAGGAGCTCTTGCCGTCGGTTCTTCCAGAGCGGTGGGCGCCCCGAGTGGGCGCTATGCGACCGCGGGCGCCCACTCGCATCGCCCACGCGCAACGCGAGCCAAGGCCTACTTTCATCGGTGGTTTCCTCGGCCAGGCGCCCGCTCGACGCCTTTTGCCTCTTCATCGTTGTCTCGTTCGACTCTGCGTCGTCTTGGTCGCGACACGCTGCCGGCGTCTTTCCGAGAGACCAAAGAGACGCCTTTTCACCAGCATTTTATATATATATATATATATATCTTTCTCTCGTTCTCTGTGTGGGGTATAAAACGTATGAACGTACGTACATCTCGACAAGTTCTTGAGACGAAGAGAGAAAGAGCGGGAGAGGGGCGGGGGGTGGGGGAGAGGAACAACAGGGTAGAGAGGCTCGTCCTCGACTCGCCGTCGGGAGTGCCCAGGAATTTCTGCTGCACTCTCTCACGGAGCTAGCTCCACGTTAAATACATACATTTTCACGTATATCCTACATAAATGGTGAATCAATGATGGTCAATGCGTACATTGCCTTCAATATTGCGTGACATAAATATCCATGAAACATTGAGACTCTGTGACATTGCAATTGCTTGTCACGCCGAAAAAAAATGATGAAAAATGTTTGTTAATGCTGAATGTGTCTGATAATGAGTAACGGAAAATTCGACATTATGTCACATAAATGTCCATGATAAAAACAAAATTGTGAAAAATATTTGTCGATGCTGAAATTGTTTGCTTGTTAATAACAAAAATTAGACGAAATTTATTGCTCATGCTCTCGACATTGATTTAAATTAATTTGGAGTGAATTATTGAATTCAGTGCGAAACCTGATTATACTTTCTTGTCATCAGGGGCACAAAGAGAGGCTAGAGAAAGAAGGACAATTGGAAGAAAATAGGTGAACGAGGAGGAGCTTCGATCGCTTCGGTTTTTGAGCTACATAACTCTCGCTCACTTACCTGGTGCTCTCGAGAGTCTATGGAGAGTAGAATGAATAAGGCGGCCAGGTCTCCCGCAGAACGGGACCGTAGAGCGACGCTCGGAAGGTGTGTAATGTAGCTGCTATAGCTAGCCTCGTCTCTCGGCACCATCTGTCCATTCGGTTGGTCGCCCAAAGGTCGTTGAGCATGGAGCCTCGGCGGGAAGCCCTTCCTCATGCGCATCTGCCCAAATTCCCTACAAGTCTCATTCAAGACCGAGAGGCAAACGCGGCGAGTCTTACATCGCCGGATATTCTCTGACTTTACCTGCCACGAAGGCCTCCTACTTGATCCGTTTTCGAACCGAGTTGTCGCAGGCTCGCAACAGAGGGAGAAGACCATTTTGGCCATGTCTTTACTGCTGAAAATATTTATTATAAATTTCCATCACGAATGAACCAACAGGTTTTTTTTTTTTTTTTTTTTTCGTTCAGAAACTGACAAAAGTTTATATCCAAGTGAGATCTAAAATGACAGTATTTTCCACAATATTTCTTAGGAGAATTAGATTCGTTATAAAGATTTTGTAATTCTACTAAAATATTAAATTGACAAATGAAAAAAAATGTCGGTAATGTAAATTTGCAATTGTTTTCAACAGTGTTTAATGTTGTCGACGCTTCGTTTCTTTAAAATTGTCGAAATAAGAGAAAATGTAGAGAAAGAGGAGGACCTGTTCGCGGCAGCGAAGAGTAATGAAAGCGCGAAAGAAAGAGTGTTTTCTGGTACGCGGATTTTGGGTCGTTTGCGATATCTGTTACGCGCGTTTTAATGGAATGCCCCTTGGGCCGTCGTGCGTGCGTGCGTGTAGGTAGACACACTGGTAGGCATGGCATTGCGGTATTAATGTAGTGGAGGCGAAGAGCAGCCGCGGAACTCATGTTGCTTGAATAATAATAGAGTACACGCTGTACCGAAAATAGAATACAGCATGGTAATAATAGAGAGGGAGGGAGAGGCACTCGCTGGGCCGATGAAACCCTGAAATATTTGCGTGCGTGCACACGCGAATTTAGGTGTACACCACACGAGTTCTCTCTTCGCTTTGAAGCGCTTATGCGACCCACGAATATTAAATTACGCCAATTATTATTTATACATGAGTGACAATAACTATTGAGTCAATTCCCTTGTAATTCGGTATAGCAGAAAAAAGAAGCTTCGATTTAAGCTCAATTTTTTTCCTATTATTTATTCAGTATACGGTAACAGAAAAAAATTATTTGAAATTTTTTTTTTTTTTTTCTATTAACTATTCATCAGAGAAGTTGCTGCAATTTCATGACTTCGTTAGCATAGATAAAAATATAAAAATCTGATGAAATCATATTAATGGTTGTGATTTTTCGTTTGTTTCTATATGGCAGGTGGGGATGAAGCGCGCGTTGCGAGGGCGGGAAGCGGCCGCGGAGAATCCTCGTTCGCTAATGGAACGCCGTCGTCGAGAGCGCTACCTCCTCGGGCGGGCTGGGCAGTACGACAAACCACGGCAGTATCCTCTTCACCGTTGCTGCCATCATCGGCAACCTCGTCATCCTCATCATCTTCGGGAGTCAATAGCCAGATCGCTAGGACAAATTCACCGTCGACAGGATCATCGATCGGCCTCGGACAATGGGCCAACGATAACCAATCGCGTTCAGTGCATCGTAGCCCTTCGTCCTCGAGAACGAGTGGAGTATCAGGAAGATTATCACAGCAGACAAACAGTTTTGTCCATAATTCATCGTCGTCAGTACCGCCACCATCGTCTTCAGTCTCAGGTACTGCAACGAGTGCCCTCACAGCGGGTGGATTGCTCCATCAGCAGCAACAACACGAGGTACGCCACCAGCAGCATCAAAGTCATCTCCTCGTGGACAGAGGATCAACGAATAACGTTAATCGGTGGCCCGAGCGTCTCGAATTGAGAGGAGTCGTTGTTCCGATGTCGCAAAATGTGTCGCCGCCGTCGCGGCCGCCCTCCTCGGCCTCAAGTGCATCCTCAACAAGCGGTGCCAATTCACTCGCGAGGGTTCACGCTTCCACGGGCGGTGGTCACGACCACACGCGACCTCTGCCCCCACCAAGATTGCCCGAAACCGCCACGGCGATCACCACTATCTCTTCCTCCTCAATATCGAGTCTGAGCCTCGCGCCTCTGACCGCACCTCTAACACCACTGTCGACTTCCGGCAGTTTCAGGAGCAACAACTCGAGGACACCTATGATAGGTTCTCTCGGGAGCACCGCGACTGCTATTAACACTACGACTCATCACGTCCAGCAGAATAACGCCGATAACAGCGGCATCGTCGTTGCCGGTATTCCGAACGCCTCGAGTGTCAATACGACAACGCCAACGGGAACGAGAACGTCGACAGGCACGACGGATTCCTCGCGGAGCCCTCTCGGTGAGGTAACCCTCACAGTACCTAGGCCCGATGGCGAGCGAGCGGTTAACGAATACGTCGAAACCCCCTTTCGTCAATCAAACGCAACCGCTGCGAACCTCACTTCGAATCTCGTATCGTCGAACCAAAAGTGCCTGAAAAACGAGAGGAGGCTGCACCATCATCATCACCATCACCACCACCATCATCAACAGCAGCAACATCAACATCAACACCAGCAGCAGCAACAGCAGAGCCATCAAAATCAGCAGCAGCATCAGCAGCCGCAACAGCAGCAACAGCAGCAGCAGCAGAATCAACAGATCGCTGCGCAGGCTAAAACCGCTGCGCAGGCGGCTCTGGTGACGGCGCAAGCGCGCAATCAGCACGATAACAACGGTAGCAGCATCGGGCGTCATCAGAGTCACCTGCTGCAGTCCTCGTTGTCAGCTACGAGCCCGGTAGCCGCAATAACCAAGCAACCGGTCTCATTCACCAAGGAACCCGCAAACGCACTTGGCTCGGGTTCCCTCGGTGCAGTTGCCGGACGACTCAACGATCCTAGTCTATCGATAATGTGCGACTTTTGCGGACGATGCCGGTGCGAATCGTGCAGGGAACCTCCACCACTGCCCAGTCGCTGGCTATGCGACAATTCCTGCTTTTGCTCCGCGGAAACCGCACTCGACTACGCCTCCTGTCTATGCTGTGTCAAGGGACTTTTCTATCATTGCGCGGACAGTGGTAGTGGCACGGATTCCGAAGCCGGTGGTAATTGCGCCGACGAACCTTGCTCGTGCACCGGACCACGAAGAACCGCCAGATGGGCGTGCCTCGGAGCTCTCACATTCGTTCTACCCTGTTTACTATGTTACTGGCCCCTAAAAGGCTGCGTCGCAATGTGCGAGGCATGCTACGCGAGACACGCCGCTCAGGGATGCCGCTGCGATCCAAACGCCCTCGAGAGACATCACACCGGCGCTACCGCCAGCGTCGTCTCCAGGGACTCGAGGGATCCCGAGAAGAGGCTCCTCGATCCCGTCACACCGGAACTCTGAGACAACGAGCCGCGCCCGGGCGTTCGACCGGCTAAGAGCAAGAAGAAATCCGTCAAGAAGACCGTAGAATCTCGCTCCGCCGACGAACCCGTGGCGATCGCCTGAATCACCACTACCAAACGGAGAATTCCCCTCTTGGAACACAACAATCCTCAAACACGACACGGGACTTTTACTTTGTCTCGCGTTCAATCATCACCGAGAAGATTCACGAGGAAGAGACTCGACGCGTGTGCCCGTGGATTTTGTGTTTTTTTTTTTCTATTTTTTTTTTTTTTTTTTTTACTTTTCAGGTGCGCGAAATATAAATGAAAATTTAATTCACCCGATAAACGCCAAGAGTGTTGAGCCGAGGACAATGTTTTAGCTGCTTAGCGATTGAAACTTCGGGAAAACGAACTTTTTCTTCTTCTTCTTCTTTTTTCGGGCCACTTTGGAATCGTGGGCCATAAAGGAAAATCGTAGAGAATAGGGGCCAGTGCGACGGGGGAATATATTTTAAAAAGCGCGAAGTGCATTGCATTAGTACAAGAGTTGCATTTAAGACGTGATGATGATGATGATTATTATTATTACTATTATTATTAATATTACTATTATTATTATTAATATTATTATTATATTATTATTATATTATTATCATTATTATTATTAATATTATTATTGTTCGAGGGGGACAGGATGTTTAAACGAATGCATGTCGGACCGGAAGTGTTTATTTATTATTCTACACGCGAGCGCGCGCGCCATTTGCACGAATTAAACACGCACGCCCATTTAATACATACACGTACACAACAGCCACTCGAAGAAATTCGTGGGAACGTTTATACATGGCGAAGAGAGGTGTCCGTTATTGCATCGAAATGCACGTGAAACACGTTTTAGTTAGACGCGAGAGAATGAAACGTGGATACGCGAAATATACACGTACGGTATAATGCACGACGAATAGCATGACATGTATGCATTGAAAAAAAAGTAATACAACAGTAATGAATACACAGAAACACGACAAATGATACGAAACACTTACGCATAGATAGCTCTATATATTATAAATATATAAATACTATATAAAGCAGAAACTAAATATATATTGTATATTACATTTGTATAAAGAACAAACTTTTCTACAGTTAATTTATTCGTGGGCGTATCGCGAGTACACATGGGCACAGGACAGGCGAATTTGTGCTACGACGAATCGAGACGCGGGCGTCGTGTGCGCGAGGCCTTTGCTTGGAAATACTGCGCCAAAGACACAAGTGAGAAAAAAAAAATTATTGCGCGTTATATTAAAAAATAGAGACAAAATTCTATAGAGATTAACTTCGTTTAAAGTTTTCTACACCCCTCTGTACTCGAGTGGAGTACAGAGCGCGTGGCAGATGGTAATCGGTCGTATAGCGCCGAGATTTCTCTTTTTTTTTTCCTTTTTTTTTCGTAAAATTTATCTCGGAAACGAGATTAAAATATGCCCCAAGCAAGCCTCGATTATTCACCGACAAACGCGTGGCATCTCTTGGAAAATCATTGACGCTGAGTTAAACGCAGAGTTTCCACTTGAAAGCTTTCTTTTTGAGATAGCTGTACCACTGTTGAAATCCAGCGTGTTACAATGATTTTTTTTAACGGATCCACGTGCACACACGCCCGCTCTCGAACATCGAGGAAATGATTCGGTGTGCAGCGTGAGTAAAGAGAGAAAAAGAGAAGCACGAGAGCGATGATAATGCGTGAGAGGATGATTTCAGGGAGTGAGAAATAGATGAAGGAGAAGGGATAATGAGAGTCACGATAATTAGCGAAAAGGTGACTGTGCGAAAAAAAAAATCATAACGAAAAGTCTTGTGAAGCGAGCGAGAGATTGAGATTGGGAGCGTCGGGTGTTTTGACTTTATTAATTTTCTTTCCAGTATTATCTAGTCTTGTGAACGTTTTGTCAACGTGGATAAACGATATAGGTTCTCCGAGGTGAGAATTGGGCGCGTGCGACTCGACACGGTACACTAAACAAGAGGATTTAATAATTTAAAAGAGATTAACTGCAAAATTTAATAAACTGAGAAATGACAAAAAGTGCGTGCAAGTCGAGAGAGCGTTGGTTTTCTTTTTATACATTGTGTCGCCATTCTGTTAAGCGAGAACGAGCAAGAGAAAGAGCCCAGCTGTGTGTATGTGGGTGTGTGTGTGTGTGTGTGTGCGTGTGTGTGTGCGTCTTGAGGAAAGATGGAAATTGTTCTTCGGAGGAGAGAGTAAGAAAGAAAGAAAGAGAGGGAGAAAGAGAAATCCCGATCCAACCGTATTCGAACCTCTAACGATTTATTCTCTAATAATATATTAAAAGCGGGATATGTGCGCGCGCAGTTTCGATTATATATTTGACTCTCATTCGTATCGAGTGCTCTATACATATTTATAAACGTTCTAATTTAATAAATTATTCGCAATTAGGATACTTTACTCGGGCCTCTATCGAAAATCCGAGAGTGAGGGAAAGAAAGAAAGAAAGAATGAAAAAAAAAAAAAAAACAAACAAAAACACACACACGGACAGAGAGAGCAAAGAGATACAAAGAGACGGAGAAACGCGTGTTTCGGAAGAGGCTCGAGAGAAGGAGAGACCAAAAATTTTCGGGAATCGATATTGTGTCAGAAATTTTGAATAATATCTTACGGCTTAATTGCTTGTCACTCGTCTCTTAATCTCTTTTTCTCTTTCTCATTTCTATGTTTTCGCTTCCCCGCTTTTAAACTCATCCGCGAGGCGAAAGTTACAACGATCAACGAATCAATCGAAGGCGGGGAAGGGAATTTCGTACTCGAGACTCGCTCGCAGAGCACGTGCTCGTTAGGCGAAAAGCAAAACGCGTAATCGAATCACAAACAAATACTATAACTCTGTATGCGGACACACGTTGATGTATAAAGTAATACTAGGTAGATAGCGCGCGAGCGAAAGAGTGAGAGAATGTGTGAGTGAAAGAGAAAAAAAAGGGAAGAGAGAGAGAGAGAGAGAGAAAGAAAAATACAATCGTGACGAGAATTTTGCGGCTAACGCAGCGATACGACCTGACGTCCCTCGCAGTCGATCGTCCTTCCCATTACTAGTAAAAATAATAATAACAATAACAGCAAAAAAGAAAATAGCATACACGAGTATAAAACCGGAAACTAAGTCCGCTTTGTATATTGTACACCCGAGGTAATAGGAAGGACGTTCGCTGTGACAAATCCCTGCTACGGAACGTCGGCAGATAAAGCGTGCATCATTGCAAGTGTATCGAGCGAGCGAGAGGATTTACATTCTCGCAAGACCCTCGTCTAAGTACGAAAGAACAAAAGAACTAAAAACAAGAAAAACAAACTCTTTCACGTTTACTTTAAGCCTACACGCTCTGTATATGTCTTGTAAATATATATTTGAAAAAATCGAAAACACGTGTGACTTGTCAATTACTTGGTATTCAGTATCATTATTCCCTGTATATATACAAACTGTTGAAAATATTTAGGATACATTTTTATCACGGTTTAAGCAAGGTCTTCTACATGAACCTGGTATATTAAAATTGGTAGACCATTTTTAATTCAACTGATGAATCGGGTCCCAATAAAAGGTACCTTAAGTACAAAAATGCCGTGTGGACTGGAGCACCAACGAGTTACGAACGCTTCGACACTGGTGGGCCTAGTGGCTCTTTGAGCGGTGTAACACAGCACTGATTTAACGAAGACAGATGTTGGATAGCGGCCGATTAATGGATTTACGAGCCGTGCACTCCCTTGGATAACAGTTAGAGAGAAAGGGAGAGGGAGAGATCGGAGTACGCTGAGCGGGTCCCCGTGAATGGAATAAACTATCCCTGACTCTCCGCTACTCTCTTAAGCCCACAGGCAAGGGTCGTCGGACGAGGGAGTTAAACTTTGTTAATTATCGTCGTGAAAGCCTTCTCTTCTCAACGAAGACTTAAACGACCTCGCGCACTGTTCCGTACGACAAAAATTATAAAATCCTTTCTCTCAATTTCCTTGATTATTTTTAAAAAATCGCTTTTTCCCGTACATACATTTTTTTTACATGGAAAATGCCAAAGGACCAATTTGAAAAATTATTCAATACATTTTGTCTCTGATTTGTATTTTAAAAATCGTTTACAAGTTTGAATACATCACAGAAAAAAAATGAATAGATACAATTTTTAAAAAAGACTCTTTCGACGTGTCGTATATTCAATGTAATGTGATTCACCAATTTATATTCCCCGCGTTTTTTATTTTTGTATCATCGGGTAGACGAAGATAATTTCTATACAAAAAGTACAGAAGTGTAAGATCGCATCGGTGAGAGTAATGAATGAACGAAATGAAAAGAAGATTGTGTTTCGAAGTGCAGAGGGATGCGTTCCTGTGCATCGAAGCGCACACACGCCGATGAGTCGAAGCTCTCTTCTCGCGAACGATCCCGGAGAGCGAGCATGAGAGCGGATGTGACGTGGCGCGTCCGTCCATACTCCTTTATAGACGGCACACAAGCAATATGGCTGTGTGGCCCGCTGCGGGAGAGAGGGAAGAGAGCGATAGAGCCGCGTGAGCAGCAGCACCAACAGCAACAAGCGAGAACGAGCCACTCAGAAAGAACGAACGGAGAAGCGTGGAGGAACGAGGGCGATGGAATGAACGAACGACAGAGTACAGTGCTGCTGGGGCTCTGCGGTGCGGAGTGTGAAGCGCACATACACATTCACGGCACACAGATCAACAGAACACGATTGTGGAAGGGAGCAGAAAGAGTGGGACCACCGGAAACGCCAGTTAGGCGAGCGGGCCGCATCCGCCCGAGACGAGAATGGATCTAATGCTCGTTCCTGCGCACAGTCTCCCTTTTATAGAACTACTGCTCCTCCTCCTCCTCCTCTACACACACACACACACAACAGAAGCTATGTCTCTTCTTTCCTCCGTGGATCGTCAATGTGTATGCGAATAGAGTACCGTATTCGGCAAGACTTGCTGAACATCGAGAAATAAGAGCTGATATATACTGCCTTTGCCATTCAAACTTTAACGCTGAGAAAAATGTGAGAACGCGACCACGTGGACTAGGAGTTTCAATTATAAAATCAGCTAAAGGATATTATGTAATTTATATAGGCAACGTGATGGCACTGAGAAAAAAAATCCACATTCAGAAGGAAAAATAAAAATGCAGCGTCCAGAAACCGAAACATTTCACCTGTTTTTTAAATTTTTGTATGTAATTAGCTTAATTTGATATTTGGACGATTAGTAATAGATTTAAAAGATTAAAAGGCACGTGGTTGATATTCGCTTTAATCGTTATAGAAATAAAGTTTGACTTGACCGTATTATAAATGCTTGAATCTGGGGATGCTCTTAACCGTTCGGGCATTGGTACCTTTACCGCGAATATTCGCTCGCACTCTCGGTCGTAAGATAGGTACTACTATAGCGTTTACACCGAGCCATAGAGCTCTTCGCGGAAGTGAAATTCCTCGAATCCGCGGCTGAACGGTGAGAGGGTCTTCTCGGCATCGTCGTCGTCGTCGTCGTCGTCTTCTTCGCGTTTAGTCCGCTGAGCTCTTCACTCCTTCTTCTCTTCGTCGTGCGAGCTGCGTAGGTATACAGAGGCAAAGTGAGAACGGCCAGATGACGAGGAGGAGATGCGGTGACAATACGTCCTCGCCGTCGTCATCGTCGCACGACGACACGTGACTGTAGCCCCGTCGCCGCAAGAAGTGTGTACGCCAGCGAGACTCACGAATTCGTGGAATGATGAACGAGGTGGCGAAGGCGTAGAACTTCTCTGATGCCACGTTATATAGTGGAGAGCGAAATTTTATCAAGTCATGATTTTTTCGCCGGAAACTCCGCTTCAACGTTTGCCGGGTGAAATTTCGATCCACCTTTGTTTATTTTTTTTTATTTCCGTATCTTTTGTTTATAACACAGATTCGCGAGTTACGCCGATTTAACTTTTTTTTTTTTGTGAAAAGTGATCAATGAATTTCCTCGAAATTTTTTATTCTTGCGAAGCACTTACGCAACCAATATTTCATTATTATGGAAAAAAAGAGGCAATTATTCAAATATTTAAACACATTTGTATTTTCTTGAAAAATGAGTCTTACAATTAAAAATTACAGAATTAATTTCACAAGACTGTATTACAGTTTGAATGCATTCGAGTTTTCACGACTTAAAAATTAATATCATTATCAATTATGAAGAACAAAGAGGTGCAGATTAAAATACAAATTTAAAACTCGGGAGCATAGGTTGAAAAAAATGGTAACCAGAAGGGAATTGCAGGTGTTGTTTTCACAGAATCATACCATGACAGTCAACGTATGTACTATATTACTATATGATAGGAGCGAAGCAACGAAACATGGTCTTGTATATCGAAGCACTCACACAGACAAATTCTCAGTAGTATGGCAGCGAACTGTTCCCACGGAGAGTTCCGTGCTGTGGGCTAATAAGTGGCCTAGCGCGAAGAAGACGCGTAAGACACGAGCAACAGCAGCAATAGCAGCATGCCGGGCCCACACGTTTCGTCTCACTCCCTATACAGCCTTCCTTCTCTTCTCCTTGCATCCTCTTTCTCCTCATCCTCATCCACCTTCTCCATCTCTGCCTTTCCGCTTTCTCTCCTTCTTACTCGTGCCTCTCTCTGCTTTTTCGGCACTTACTCGGGCATATCCACTCCCTCCATCGAATGGTAGTGTACATGCGGGCTTGACTAGCACCAGACACGTCAACCATCCGGAGGTCCACTCACCGGAAGTCCTTCACCTAGACACGGAATGCGACCTCGAAACTAAGTCATCGCGTTGTATTTCCCTAAACCAACGTCTTTAATCACTCTCTCCATCATCCCTTCAGTTGGACCCTCGCGAGAATAAAATAAAATAAAACAATAACTCTAACGAATCGCAATAACGGAAAAGATTCATCGTATCACTAGAAAAATTCGGTAATTCTTATCAACTCGATTAGAAATCAACGACATATATTCCTGCAGCGTAGAAATCTCACGCTATATAAAAACTTTTGATCCCGCTCAAACATGAAGAAATTGACAAAATTACGATTGAGTAAACAAAACTGAATGAAGAAAAAAAAATCGCGTTACCCCGTCTCGTCGCCGCTGCTGCTGTTGCTGCTGCTGCTGCTGCTGCTGCCGGTGGAACGTAGTAGTTATTAAGTAGCGGATGCGGCGGCCTAAGAATAAGAAGAAAGAAAAATAACTGCCTGGCCGCTCAGTGTCACGTGACCGGAAGAGGCCCCTCCCCGCAATGCCGCCGCCGCCCTGCTGCCCCGCTCCGCTCGTTTCTTCTTGGGCTCACTCGCTCGACCACCGCCACCGCCACGACCGCACGGAGAACGACGGGAATGGCCTTGTCTCGGTCGCTATTAAAATCTAGCTGGCGCTGCAACACGCTGTCACTTCTGCTGCATAATGGAACGAGCCACTGTACTATTTCGTGTCTGAATCGCTCGAATTCACTGTTGTTTTGTTTGTGTGTGTGTACATGTGTTTATTTTCCCAGTATATATCGCATAAATGCTGCACACACATTGTATTTTTTTTCTACGTTTTGCGGTACCGAATCGCTGGAATTTGCAGGCGAACAGCAGAATCAGAAAAATACTAGTAAAAGTTTCATTGAAGTTTTTGTACTTTTGATAAAAAGTTTTTGTCCACGGAAATTTTCCATTCGTTATAACAAAACAGAAAATTTTGTATTTATAAAGAAATTACTAAGATGTGTTAAATTAGAAACTTACAGAAAGTTATCTGTACAATTGACAAAATGTTTCCGGAAGCATGTACGAAGAAAAACTTTTAATTATAAGTAATAGAAAAAGATGGATGAAAAAATACGAGATAAAAAGTAACCGAGATCCGATAAATGACTGCTCGTTTCCGGTAAATTTTTTCCCTTTTATTTCGTCCGTGTATCTTCGCGCGTCTCCGTTACTTCTCATTCTCGAGGATTTCTCCTCCTCGGTACTGGCAACGCGGTGTGCGCTCGATGTTTTCGCGTCGAAGCATGCGCCGCTTCTCGTGCGGTGCTCGCGCGTAGTTCTATAATAAACCGAGCAAAGAACCAAACAGTCGGCCGATTGCGAAACGAGCGCTGATATTTTCGTGGCAGCAACAAGTAACTGCTTCCGGTCGAAAGCTGTGATCCCGCTGCTTGCTGTCGCTGGCCTCCCCCACCGAGCAACAGAGCAACATCATCCGAGCAACCGCGGCCGTGGTTTTGCCTCTCGACCACGTCGACGTCGACGTCGGCGTCGACTCCCCTTGTACACCTTTCCACCCCTTCCCGCGCCGGCCGGAAACACCCACGCGCATGTCCGCGTCTGTTGAAAATCCAAGCATGCAACGATGCCTTCGAATCTACAATAATATATTGCAACACACATCAATTTCTACTTTATACACTCCCTTGTTTTTCATTAAAGTTCCCCGACATTGCGACAAACAATGACAACTTCGTTATCGAGAATTCACCAAAGTCGCCACGACATCTAGCGGATAAATAGTATAACTACACTTTCGCAGCCATATAACCTTTCATTTTTAGGAAAACGTGATCGCTCGCATGTTTGAAGCTAATATTTACATTCCATAAAGATATCAATTAATACAATGATATTCGCGATATTTGAGAATTGCTAATTTTTCGATCGACTGACTTATCGCCGCGATTTTCGTTTGATGTTACTCGCCAATGGTAAAGGGAGACGAGAGTGTATCGCAGCCCTGATCCCGGGGCTTATGGGGCGGCAGACGCAAAGGGCGCACATGAGAATAGCGAGCGCGTATGCGGGGGCGAAAAATTGCATGCGGGTGCAACGTTCGAGTTTCCTCGAAGTTTATGCAACAATTTTTCGAAGCCGAGCGCGCGGGATTCACCGTTGGGAGGCTATGCGTTCGCCGTTCGTCGTGGCTAACATGAGAGACGTTGAGCAGGGCCGCGAATACTAGGAGCGAAGAGAAGACGACGACGAAAAACGACGGTGAGTGCGAGTCCACTTTCGACGTGTTTACTTCGGCGAGGCACAGAAGCGCTGGAGCTCCTCGCGTACTATTACTGCTCTCATATTCCTCGTGCTTCTCATATATATACTATAGTCGCATCCACGTAGTCGGCCAGCGCACTCGCGTCGTTGAACCAGAGCGCGAAATTATATCGCGTGGTGGCGACGGCGGCGGTTTGTTAACCATATATATATACACATATATATATATATATATATATATAGCTGATGCTGCAGAAACACCCAAAGCACTTGTAACCTGGCCGTCATCCGTTTTATGGCGCGGTGGTATCACGGTTGTTATTCATTATCAATAACCCCTGCTTTAACTGCTAATTTTCCCTCTCTCCTTCCGGTAAAATCCGAAAGACTTTGCCCAGTATGTTCTCGAAAACGGTAAAAAAATTACTTAACCAAAATTTATTTGCCGTTTGTCATAACTATAATTCACAAAATGCAGAACATCTGCAATCGGTGCATCGAACAAAATATATTACACTGGGATTATGGAGATCGATAAAGACTATGAGAACTATGGTACTTGCATATGTATGTTCCGCGGATCCCGTAGACTGAATAACGGGCCGGAAGACAATGCCTCGAGATTCCATCGTGCTCTCTTTCTTCGTGTACATCCTTTCTGAGAATATCCGTCGCAGACAACGCAAGAGAGCGTTCTAATAACGCCTGAATGGAGAGACGGCTGGATTATCACACCGTCGTCCCTCATTTCTTATCATACACTTATTTACCTCTTTTTCTCTCTTTCACGTCCCTCTGATTCCACTGCCCGGAAGAGTCACCGAGATATTGCCACTCCCACGTGGCAATGATGTCTCCAGAGATCGAGGTCGAAGATGAAGAGAAAGGTTGCCAAGGATTGGTGATAGAAGTACATGCGCTGCTATTAGAAAATCAAAATCAACACCCGCCATCGGAAGGTAAAAATTTCTACTGAATCCAACTGTTATTTATTATAATTTTTTTTAGAATGATAACATTCTAATACTTCACATAAAAATTATCAACCTATCGTAATTTTTTCCTTGGCAACGTTTGATTTCGAAAAGAAAAAAAAGTCTGCGTATACCAATGTCTACAAATTTATTCGATTTTATGAATAAAATGTGAGGTATGGACATTGACAATCGAGAAACGAAGCAACCTTGTGGAAGAGGAAAGGAGACGGAAGAGAGAAACGAGAGGCATCCGTAAAACGTGTTGGTCTCTTTTTCTTTATCTCCTTCTAAGTATTTTCTTTTTTTTTTCTGAAGCTCGAGTACCGGCCAGGTGTGCACGTGGGGAGAGCCGCTTCTCGCCCACGCTTCGTTCGTACGTTCTGCGGTCTGCTTACCTCGCCCGGAGCCCGGTCTTCGGGTGTACCTCTCCCTCTGGTTCCCCGCCGCTCGTCCACGACTCGGTTCCACGTTTCTAGAGTGAGCTCTGCTCGGCCCGCATGCTCAGCCACGGCGCTCTCAACATTTCGATTCTCCCTTCAAACATTCACTTGGTTTCTTCAACGTTCGTCCTTTAGCTTAACACAGGGTTTACGAAGAAGACGTGACTCACACAGAGTTACGGTGAAACTGCTTCCAATTGAACATTAACCGAAGGGAAAAGAGTCTGGAGGTCCACAGAAACATTTGGTATGCTGTATTCATTTGATACCACAGTCAAAAATAATCTTGTTCAAACTTAGTACAAATTTTGTTTTACTAATTATATTTACCGCCCATTTATAAAAAAATTTGAAAGAAAAAAAACACGATAAACCGTTGATAATTGATTTATTAAACAAATGATAATACACTACTGCAATTCAGAATGAGGTGAAAGAAGTATTACGCGATCGAACAGTGTGATATAAGCAGCTCCATTGAAATCTCGTGAGTAAGCGGGAGAAAGGATCTTTCACCTCATTCTCAAAAGCGCATAATAGTCTTACGAGGGAGCATAAATACTGTGGAGTTACAATATTCTCGTTACATGGTCGAGATGTTTTATCAAATTAAACTGATCACCCAGTGAAATCTCGAATTTCTCAAACATTATTTCTGTGGTTTAGATAAATCCTCTTGAGTCATCCACTAAAAAAGTTTATTTCGTTCGAATAAACAGTATTTCTGTAGTTTGAATTTTTTTTAGAGCAGAAATCAATGGTAGGTTTGTTAATGGACCAAACGCCGCGAAGTGACAATATTTATTGGTTCTAAAAATATTTCTCCACTGCGCATTTGGATGTCGTAAGGATGTACAACATTTCCCAACGTACCATTAGTCTTTCGCGAAACATTGTTGCGAACCCACTATCTGTGAAAAATAATAGCTAATTGTTTGTGATGTGCAACAAACACTGAGTGACTTCCTCAAGAGAAAAGGAGTTGGAAATATTTCATAGAATTCAATGTATAACGTTAATCGTAAAAGATGTCCCGGTCCCACGCTGCGTGGAATTGCGAGAATAGGTGCGCGCAAAGACCGACGACGAGGCTTTCTCTCTCTCTCACTCACTTCGTCGACGTACATCAGGATAATGCACCGGCAAGAGTGCTGCTGCACGCCGCTTCCGACGACGATGGACTCTACGTGCTATGGTGGGTTTGTTTCTCTCTCGTGCGTGACCCGACTCCGATTCCTTCGCTCACGATACAATACCACAATATTTCACTGTATACATATCTACGCGTCCAGTCGAGTCCCTTGCCAGCTCACTGTTCGATGCTCGCTCGTACTTTCTTCGTCATCATACCTAAACTTTCGAAATAAAAAAAAAAACAAAAAGGGGTTTACAAAGATAACAATGCAAATAATAAGTCCCAAATACTTAGAACTGGCCGCATGAAAAATATGGAAATTAAGCATACACGAAACCCATAGAAAGCTGAACGTTACAAAAATGCTGCTTATAGTTATTTCACAAATCTCCGTCTCTGTAGAAATATGTTGACATTTTTTGGCACCTTTATAGAATGCTTAGGAGTTTACGTGTAAGTGGTAACACGGTATAAAATGTGTGATGTCGAAATTATACCGTGCGTAAAACTACTTATAATTAATCAACTTACGCGGACCCGAAAACCTAAGGGAATCCTTATAAGACGTGAGGCTAATTATTGAAAATGTTAGTATAGAATCAGGGACAGGCCGTGGAAGTTGGCTTCTTGCGAATTCAAAATTCTCTACCGGGTTAGCATTGAAACCGTCAGCTAGTCGTCTGAGAGGTGTGTACACGATACGCGGCGTTGCACTCGTCAGCCAAGCTGGAAAGCAGAGACAGCCGAAGCGCTACGAGCGATGTAACGTGTGTGCGTGCTCGTGCGTGCTCGCGCGAGAACGACCGAACGAAAGGAACGAGAAGGGAATGGCTCGCGTGTGACGCGTGACCTTGGCAAGGTCACGCGGTCCGGAGAACAATGCCCAGGTGCAACAAACTCGAGGCTCGGAGAGTCTCGGAACCCGCGCGCGACCCCCCGAACCGAATGTCTCGGCGGCACTGAGTGCGAACTTCGGCAATACGCAATTAATACAGGCATTCCAGCAATGCTTTCGCTCGAATTATTAACGCTGACCTATAAAGTTATGCTGAAAATTTGACACCGAACAGCACCACAATTCTTTCAACTTACACGTGTACATTTTAACGCTGCGGAAAAAGGTGTTATTTTAAGTGCGTAGGGTAACTACACGTACCAATTTGTGAAGCTGAACGAAGCACTTTGAATACCAATTCGAAAACATATTTGATTCAATTTGCTAAACGAACAGGAAAAAAAGATCTTTACAGCGAGAACATTATTGTTCGTCCGCTGAACTGCAATATGCAGAATTACGAAGCAACGTATTTTCTGGGTGTAAATAAGAGTATTATCTCCACTTATGTTTCATTATACACGAAGAATTGATAATCTCGTCGAAGCGTTAAATAGTAGTATAGAGGGAAAATGTGCAATTGAACGTGCTGATGCGATGTAACGATTAGTAGCGAGCGAGGAGCACGCGAGAGAGAGGGAGAGAGGGAGAGGGAGAGAGAGGGAGAGAGAGAGAGAGAGGTACACGTGATTGGCGAGGTGATGCGACGAGCGAGCCACGGCGCGCTTTCTCGTATCCGACGGAGCGTTCTCCTCTCTACGATCGGCACATCGCACGGTTGTGCATATACCCAGCCGCACTATAGTATGCAGAGCGTCGCACAGTTCGCTGTATGCCTGGCTCGCTGCGGAGCATTCAGCCGGCCAAGTCTCGCGTTACTTCACTGCACTTTGAAAAGTCATTCATCCGTTCTCGTCGGGCTGTGCGGTAGGCGACTCTTACGGGGAGCAGCGATACAGCGAAGAGAGAGAGAAAAAAAATAAATAAAAAAACAGCGAGGAGAGGGGTGAGAGAAAAGGGAAGAACGACGATGGGGGACAACACGTGTGTGATAGCGCTATGGGCTGTAACAGCTCGACGTAGGCACTGCAAGTCCGCGGTATATCGACAAATACGAGGGAACAACGTACAAGTACTATATTTAAGCATTCGATGCTGCTCCAATAAAAATCGTCAGTTTCCACTCGATGCTGATATAATTATAGATTATAATACGTAAAAGAGAAGGTCATCTTTTAACAAAGCTATATAGCGTGCGGCACTTGACAATTGAAGCGTAACAACGAGGCCACCGCGGTAAAACTCCACAGCGCGGACGTTGGAACTTTGAAAAATGTAATAGCTGAATTTTCGAGCCTCGAAGCGAGAGAATCGTCGACTGTAGTAAAGGCGACATCGCCGAGGTCTCGCCGGAGTGCGTAAGAGACGAGAATAGAGCGGCGGACACCGCGCCACCAAGGGAATATCATGAGTCAGTTTCTCGTGGGTGCCTGCCAGAGTTGTAACAATCCCATAACTTTCAAACCCACTCTGTTTACTTATTCCATCAATTATTTTATTTTCATTTAAGTTCGTAGATATTCGCTTATAAGGAAGTCCGACGGTTTTTCTTTTTTTTCGGAAGCCATGAACCAGATTTCTAAGAAGCGCAAACAAAAAGTAAATGGGAATTTCGATCCATTCTGTCAAGCAGAGCTATACCGGAATTCTGCTGGAAAATATTTTAGTTATTAGGTATCGTGCCAGAATACATATTATTTTACATCTTGAAGACGTTTATGAGAACAAATATAATAATAATAATGAAGTAAGGTATTCTAGTCGCTTATTGTATTGTTATGGATAAGTTTATACATTTTTTTCCGATAAGCTAGAATTTTCTACGTCAATAGCATGGAATAGACAATATAATTAATGCAGATATGAGATTTCGGAAGTAGTGAAATATTAACAATGACTGCTGGTTTTTTTTTTTTTGCGCGAATCATCATCACAAGGAGCGTCGTCGAATATCGTTTTTGATTACGATATTTCTCAGCGAGTCAGTGAAGCTGCATAGTGTATACGGAAAAAAAGGAAGGGCCGTGTATATAACGCGTGAGAGAATTCATAGCGGCAGCTCCAAAGCCCTCCGAGGGAGCGCCCTCTATTATCTCGGCTAATTATCCCGGCTAATAAACACCACTATGTCGTTCCGCTTGTTCTTGTCTTTCACTCTCCTTTTCACTTTTTTAATATCTCGAGTTTCTCGTGACTTCTATATATAGAACAACGTCTGACATCTTTGTACAGTTTGCGTTCAATTGTTGCCAATTTGGTGGCCCTAGCGGAGTACCAGGAACGTATATAGTACGTGGTTGCGTGCGGTAAACGCTGCCGCAGTAGCCGCGCAGCATCGCTCCTCGCTGCGCGCAATCATGTTGGAGTTCCACTTTAGCGACGACGAGAGAGCTACTTATTATCTTGTCCTCCTCTCCCCGTCCGGCCTCTTCCGTGCCCCCCATTCTAAGCCCCTTCGCCCTTCTCGTCCACTGCGCGCCCGTAATTTCTACATGTTTCCCTCTTTCAGCACTTCCTACTTTCGCGCTGTCCTATAACGACCTCCATGCACGAACCGCAGCTCTGAAAGCTCCCTTTAAACATTCTTAGGGTGATATTTAAAGCCGGGACTTTTGGTCGTTTCTGATCTCAGAATTCACCGATGCCACTAAATTTTTTTTTTTTTCTGCAAAATATCGAATTTTCGTCTTTACTATCATTAAAAAAATGTTCTCGAAATTTGTATTGAAAAATAGTTTTTAAAAAATATAAGTGCGTGCGTGTGTATGTGTATTTCGGTGGGCCACTTAGTAAACCCAAGAATTGAAATAAAGAATCTTGAAAAAAATTTCGAAAATTTTCCCGGGAATTCGGCAGAGCAGCGCCGTCTGCAAAAATTCGTGGTGAAAATTCGAACTATCCAGACAGCGACACTTGTGAATTCCCATGAATGAGGGCGGGAAGTCCGCGACGATTTCCCTTGTTTTCTACACGCATAAATGAATATAGCTTATGCGGGGTATCTTCGCGAACTTCTTGGCCCTAATTATGACACAATTGTTCAATTGAAGAGGTCGCGCGCGTCGAAACAGAGCCAAGCACTTTGGGCGTCCGAATGCGAAGCAGATGATAGAAAGCATTAGTGGCGATTCGATCGGCGGCGTTGATAAATGGCAGCCACGTTATAATACAAGGAATACCGGAGTGGATCGTGCCGCTCAATTATAGCTGATAGCCTTGAGGAGTCTGTAGCTCTATGCAAACGAGGTGGCGATGACGCTGCTCAGCGAAAAATATAAGAGGATGGAGAGAGGGAGAGAGACGAGTGTGGATGGCGATCGGTTCATTGCTTCCCCTCGAAAATCTGTGCTATGAAGAGCTGCTGCTGCTACTGCTGCTCGCGCGGAGCCCATGAATGACCGGCAGATCTCCGTTTAATGAATGAACGACCGAACGAACGAACGCTGAGCGTCGGAGCGGAGCGGAATGGCTGCTGGTTCAGTGTGTACTATCCACTGCTGCTTTCCCCCCTCTCTCTCGCTCTCTCTGTCTCTCTCATAGTCGTCGCGAGCTTGACGGCTTCGAGAACACATATGAACCTACTATACGAACCGTATACGGCGGAGAGTCGTTGGAGCCTCTCAAGGTGCGGCTCGCCTCGAGGGTCGCGTCGCAACGAGAAATTTCGCCGTGTGGGCGCTTTCCTCGAAGGGAAACGTGTTCTCAAGTAGTTTGTTACGTACGTACTCAAATACCATGTACATACAACATATATATGTGTATATACGTAAGAGCCAAAAGAGGACTCGGAGAGAGGAGCTCGAGAGAGTCGCGACTTAAATACACATTGCGGAAATATTTCATGCACGGCCTTACGCGAGCTCTCATTAATCAATCGTCTTATCATCTTCGTTGTACAACGCAAGTATGTACGTCCTCACCAGTTGGAAACATTTGCCACATGCAAATCTACGTTTCCTGTAACCTTTCTTATGTTATATGTTAATGGACATTCGTTCTATGAAATTGAAATGACATTTTTTGAAAATTTCATCGCCCTACATTTTGATTAATTGTGGATTATCAAACGTCCTGGCCTAGGGTTATGACAAATTTAATCGAAATTTACATATATTATTGGGGACGTAATTTAGAGATTGAAGGAATTGATTAAGCAAACTCAATTCGTGGTTCAATTATGTATTGATCAAAAAGTGGAGGATTCTCTATTCTTTTTTCAATGCAATACAATTGTTACAAAATATAATAACTGTCGTGTTATTAAAAAATAAAAACATCCTGAGTTTGCAACCTTCATTAAATGCATTTTCATTGCATCATTGACCATGCCTGCTTTTTATTATGCATCTGTCTTATCCGTTTCGTTAACAGCAGCGATATTACACGGCCGAGAACTGCGATTGCCAGCAGCGCATAAGTATGTTAGGTTTGTAGCTTCACAATCCTGTATAAAATAAAATACGCTCAAATTGTACACGAACGGCAGGGGACTGAGTGTACGAAGGAGATATAGTGTATGTACACAGTACATTGAGTACATTGAGGAGTATTCGTATGTACAGCACGTATAAGAAAACGTAAAAAAAAAGAGAGAGACGGAAAGAGCACGCGGTGCGTGAACGCAGTCCGGCGTACACCACAACGCGCCTTACATAACGTATTTTGACGACCCCGACGGAGCACGATAGCCCGCGCCGGAAGTACGTCCCCACTTCCCTCCGCCCGGCGTCGTTGCGGGGGCCTCGCGTACGTCCATCTCTCTCCGTTTCTATCGTTTGCTTCTCTCGTTCGTTCGTGCGTTGGTGCGCCGTGCGCTCCCGCTCGTCTCTCTGTGTAACTCTTTTATACATTTACTCGTACCCATCCTCGACCCCGCAGCCGCCGCGTTCATCGTATCGTCGTGGAAAGCGAAAGAAATGAAAAAAAAAAAAAAAGGTTTCATTTACAAATCAATTAAAATGAGCAATAATGTTATTATAAGCTGCAGCAGGACGAAATATTTATTTTGAGAATATAGTTATTCAGTGCTTGCAAGAATGTCGTTAATAATAGCGAATAGCAGAGCTGCTGACAGGACGGCGTCCGATATCAATGATATAGTACGAATAGTAAACAAAACGAGCGTCAAGAGACAATTCTGGTAAACCAAAAAGATTGTGTGATTTTTTTTTAGAAACTGTCACTCGATTTTTTTATTTTTCGAAAATTTTAGTGCATTTTTTTCCATGTTCAGAAGATTCGAATTAATTTTTCGAGCTAAATACAAGCCAAAAAAACTATATACGAGAATTCTATTGTCGAATGGAATTCGACAGGTATTTGAGTAATTGTGTTGAATATTGCAAACGGCGAAGCGTAACGACTCTACCGAAATTCGGCACGGTTATAAAATTCTGTAAAAACGTCAGATGACGATAGACTAAGTGTCGATTCAAGTTGTGCCGATGTCAATATATTTTATCACCAACTCTCATAAGGGATGCGAATGCTCCCAAGGCACCGCTAGTGCTTCTGCTTGTGCTCAGGCTGCTACCGATGTAGCGATTATGCACCGCGCGTTCGGCGGACTCTTCGAGTACGTGTGTCCCGACGTGCAGCGGTGGAGCAGCAGAAGCAGCAGCAGGGAGAAATAAAATATGCGCACGTGTGTGCGTACGTGTATGTGCAAGTCCGCTCGAGCATACGTGACTCACGGTCACGGATGCGTGCATGGCCTCCGTGAACAATAATGTGCAAACGCTACAGCTCTGCTAGTTACTGTATATGTTTGGTAGAGATATACATATATATATATATATATATATACCTGTAGTGGTAATAACAGAGAGCGAGCGAATGAACTGGTGTTACGAGCAGGACGTCGAGCTGCTGCTTCGTTACGAGGCCGTTAGCAGCAGCTCGGCAGTCTCTCCTGCTGCAGTATCGCGGGCGAAAAGCCACATTAAATATTCGCTATCGTACACACTACGCGGGGATACGTACGTATTTCCTTTGGAGATATTCATGTGTACGTATATGAGCACATTTGTACGTGCGATAAGCGGCAGCTTCTCTGCGCGGCCTTCGAACGGCTCGTGTAGAGCCACGAGAGGCCCTACGGCCTTCAACGTCGCCCTTTGCGCTCGCGCTCTCCTCCGCAATCCCCTTTCTTTTCTTTATTACGTTTCACGCAACCTGCGAGGTATGCAACGTGCACATAACACACGTATAAATATATATATATATATCCAGCCGACTGCTACAGTACCCGCGCCTATACATGTGCGTGTGTCGAGAGTCGAGTGCTGAATGAATGCAGATCCCCGCCACAGGAAGTGGCTGTGTACGCCTTGGGTGTTATAATTATCCATGCTTGTTTCAATGACCGAATTACCAAGAAATTCAGTGCAACAATCGAGCGACGTGGTCTATTGTCTCGCGTCCATTGTGAATATCGCTTGGGTAATTGATATACCAGGGATTAAAAATTCCTCTCGGTTTTGCAAATCACCACACGATTGATGGGTCTTTTGCTAGCGTTGGAGAACGATAGTCGCGCGAACTCGCAGAAGCCCGCGCGCGCGCGCCGACGCCGCTTACTGCCGCGCCGAACCGGAAGTAATTCTAGCCGGCCGGAAGTCACCCCAAAATGGTAACATCCGCTCTTCGTTACTGCTCGACTCACGCGCTCCTCTAACCAAGTATCAAGCGCGTAGCTATCGTCCACGCCGATGGCACCAGCGACCAACGCTATAACCAACGAGAGCTCATCCGCCGACGCGCTCTCCACTCATCGTGCTTTCTATATGGCTTCTCTGCGGCGGAAGTCAAGCTATTTTCGTGATAGCCAAGTCTCCGAGATTAAGCGAAGGTCCACTTAGTCGGAGACTGTACCGACAACCAAATTTCGGACGCGCTGCGAATATCTTTGCTTTATTGTTAAATATTAAGGCCGCCGAAGACAAACGAGACAGACAGTCGGCCTGATGAATCTATTTGATAACACACACACACACACACACACTCTTCATTCCATCTCACCTCGTCCCACAAATATTTTTATATTATTGGAGCTTTCATATCTCGCGGATTAAGAACGTTTTATGTATATCTATTGTTTATCGAGTACGAAAGCCTCCCAACCGGAAGTTGGCTGCTGGTCTCGTGATTCTCCTTGGCAGCCTGATTAATTTTCATACAATGCAGTCCCTGCTCTATACGATATTCGAAAGATGAGCTGAATAACAAAAATCAGCGTCGCTCCGGGTGGCAGCACCTCTCGAGAAACGTACCACGAGGTCTCAACAACGTTTTTTCGACTCACTTTTTATAGATGGAGCGACAAAACACGCTTTCCTACTTGTCGACGGAGCACCGCCACGACATCCTCAGTAGTATCCAACTTTTCACACTAGAGGCACTTCCGGTTTTCAGTCCTCTACTGCGCGTGCGTCAGGCTTTCGAGCTCTTCACGCTACAGCCAAGATGGTGAGTGTTTCGTTCCGAGTGAAATACCGAAAGTTATCCACGATTATCCATGACATCTGTGCACGAGACGACACGAAATCGTTGTCACGAACGGCTGTGAACGTTTATCAACAAATTGGTTGCGGCGGTTTTAGATTTTTATTCCTTATTCGCCAACTTTCGATGATGTGTTTTCATCCGTCAGGCAACCGCCGATTTTCCGTTTCCTCGTGTACAAAAATCGTCGCCACTCTCACTCACAGAAATTTTGGTGGTAATCGTCGAATTTGCGTTTTCTTTTTCAGTCCACACACAAGAAGAAGACAAGGAAGCTTCGTGGACACGTGAGCCATGGCCACGGACGTATCGGTAAGCTTTAACTATTTTCTCTAGTTCTAACCTCATTCGTGAGAACGCACGAGTGCATTAATTGTTTATCGTTGTTTAGGCAAACACAGGAAGCATCCTGGAGGTCGCGGTAACGCCGGTGGTATGCACCACCATCGTATCAACTTTGATAAATACCATCCTGGTTACTTCGGAAAGGTAACATCCCATTTTTGCACCTTTACCGTCCATATAGTATTTATATCACTCTCACGGTCGCCTCTCGTTAAGTGTGTGGTTTTTTTTATTGCATACGTAACTGTGCATAATTTTTTCAGAAAAACAACTGCAAAATTAAATATTTAACAAAATCTTAAATGATGATTTGCAACGCTTTCACCGGCGACCTGAATTATTTTTGAATGCAACACAAGGACTCTGATACAATGAAAAATATATGCAATGGATTTTCATCATTGTTCTGTTTTATTAATTATTCTTCTTTGTATTATAGCTCGGTATGAGGAACTACCATTTGCGTAAGAACACCAAGTGGTGCCCGTCTCTCAATCTCGACAAGCTGTGGACCCTGGTTTCCGAACAGACCAGGCTAAAGTACAAGGATGCCACTGACGGCAAAGCCCCTGTTATCGACCTTGTCAAAGCTGTAAGCATCTTTTTTCCGACAACCTGCATTTTCCTAATAAATTTGATTGATATTCACACTTTTAATTCTTTGGAAGTATGCACGGTTATAACTTTCTAAATTGTGCCACTTAGAAAATGTTAGATTCATTGTTTTCAAACATGCGCGTGAATTCGCCAACTGCAGATTCTAATAGTTCATAATAAATATTATAAATCTTCGATTATAAATAATGAATTATTCTAATCACGCGATGTATTTCCAGGGTTACTACAAGCTTTTGGGCAAGGGACGTCTGCCCAAACAACCCGTTATCGTTAAGGCCAAATTCTTCAGCAAACTCGCCGAAGACAAGATCAAGGCAGTCGGTGGTGCTTGCGTCTTGTCCGCGTAAACCTCTCGGTAAGTGTATTGTATTTCATTCCAAGTCTATGTTTCTATGTATCATTCTTAATGTGATGTTACCGAACGGGCGGTCTGAACAGTGCGTACAACACTGTTATTCCTGTAGAATGTGTTCACTTACTGATTTTATCTCCAAAATTCTGTTTATTCAATTACGATCCATTTCACGAGGTGATAAGATTGTTTTTTTCTTTACAGACGGTTTCTCTGGACAATATCAAGCAGTCGGTATGTATATGTAACCGATATTGGATAAAGTTCTGTTATTGTATCGCTTATATGATGATTGTGTGAACGGGCGGACTGAAAAGTGCGTACAACACTTTTCATCATGTTGATTGTTCATTTCTGATTAAATTGCTTGATTATCTTCATTTTTATTGAGATTCTCTTGAAAGCGATTCTATGGAAAAATGTTCTTCTGTTTCAGGTAAAGACAAACTTATCCGACCTGTCGTGTACAATTACCAACCATGTACCATTCTATAATAAAACGAAAAAAAATCCTACAACACTGCTTTATTTTCATTATTCCTCGAACTGAATGATTTTCTTAATTCACGGATTGGCATTTTACGAATTAAAAATTATTTGCAATTTTTTGTGTCAAAGATTTATCAGTCATTATACAAAAACAATTATTTTATTTTATTGTTCATTTTTACGAAAACCATAAATATTTTTATTTTTTATCAATTATTAGTGTTTAAAAAAAATTGAAATCCTTCTTCATTCGAACGGTGCGAATCGTTATTTTAATTAGACATGTCATTGATTCTTACAGTATTTATTTATGCACGTAGAAACTGTTATGATTGTTTTTCTCAGGCAGATATTGTCATATTTTGTAATTCTTATGCTAAGTGAGGAGGTGGCGGGGGTATTTGCATTCCCGTCGCCAGCAATGCAGGCGGAGGTGGAACTGGGTTGAACATTGGGGGTCTCGGAGGTGGTGGAACAGGCATCATCGGTGGTCCCATTCCCGGTCGTATCAGAGGCACAGGAGGCGGTGGCACCTTTCCTACGGAGGGCTTTTCGTTTTTAAACGCGAATTGCAAAAAGAATTGCTTGGTATCTCTGTTAAAATGTGTCCAGAACTTTCCTTCAGCTTTCTCGACTTCTCTGCTGGGCACCTGCAAATGAAAAAGATTTGTATAATTTTCCTTTACGCCAGTGAGGAAAGGTGAGAATTTATCTGAGGTGAATTTACCTTAAAAGCTATTGTTTCATAAGGTTCGGCAGCAAATAACAAATATTGCCATTTACGATCAGGCGGTTCGACGCGCTGTTCGTAAGCAGACATAAATCTATGACGGGGTATAACATTGTCCGCGACTTCCGGATAATCAACCTGGAAAAGCAAACTTTGTTGTCCAGACTCGGGATCGCGTTGTTTTGTGACTCGGTAACCGGGCCTTCCGATTTTCACAAATTTTTTCGGTTCCACTCGTGGTTTCTCAGGCGCAAGAGTCTGTGGCGCTTCCTTTGCCTCTTTCGCTGCTCTCCTGGCTAAATTGGCCTGATGCTTTTTTCCCTGGGTGTGAGCCAGGTAACTACCCTCGTTGTTGTGAAGCGTGAGACACAATTTACACTCGTACGAGCCCAAATGATTTTTCATAAAATAGGGATCTTTGTTTAGATCTATCGTCTCGAGGGCGAGTTGTCGTAGACGTTCCCGCCGATCGCGGTTATTTTCCGACCAGGAGGCGACGCCGCCACCGCCGGTCTTGCCACCAGGACGATTTTGAAAGTCCATTTTAAGGTCCTGATTCCGTGAAAACAACAGTTAAGTATTAATATTCGATTGAATGCGTAAGTTTCTTAGGTTATGTTTGCAAACGCATTTAAGGTTTGTAACTACTTTGAGTACTATTCAAATTTGCACAAAAATCGCAGGTGTTATTTGATGGATAATAAGCAATAAGTACAAATAAACTTACCACGCAACGAATTCACTGTTAAACCTTGTTAAACGTCAAAATACAAAACATCGCCGAAGACGCTTGAATTATAGAATTCACTCTGTGAAAACTGAGCCACGAACAGTATAAAAACAAGAAGATGGAATTCGCGCGAAAATTCTGAAAAATTCTGACGGACGGTATCACAGATTTTTAGTTCAAGATTACGCCGCGAGCGTCGCAGCATCAATTGGATTGTGAATTTACCTATTTCGACCCCAACGTTAATTTCTCAAGCAGCATACGAAAAAAACTTACTGCAGAATTCAGAAATTCATTCGAACGTTGTCGTATTTTATCCTACAAATTAACTCTGACCGAGGAAAAAAGCTCTACAGTTTTCGTTACCGACCGAGCAGTAGTAGGACATTATCTTAAGCTCTTCATCTAGATCGTAATCTAGCCGGTAATCACGACCCTGCGATTCTATATTCTATCTGTCATCATTCGAGATGTCCTCGTCAATGCAGTAAGAGTTATGATTCGAAATACAGTTTAGTGGACTTGAATAAAGGAAAAAGTATCTTGCTCTTCTGGAAGGAACACACGATCGATAACAATACGTGCTTCACTCGCTGAAGCGGCAGAGCATAATCCCAACGGAAGTAAGATGGGAATGAGCGAAATAAGTACGTGGGCGTTGATCCGCAGATACGATCGACTCGGTAAGAATTCACTGAATGTTTTTATCGCCAACTGTAGCCATCGAAGCATCGACAACAGTGAATATGCATGATATGTCTCAGAACCTGAGGCTGCGAAACTACAGTCGAGTCTCCATCGGCTCACCCTTACGTCCGGCTCTGTTCCCGATGACCTGAGAGCTATTGTTTTTCGTCTAATCGGCATTAACGACGATGGTTCGAGAGTCTTAAAAGTCAGAAGGCACGACAACAATCTGATACCCCTTTCAACCCTTCTAAATGGTTCTGAAAAAGACAAGTATGATATTCACAAACAAAGTTTCACGCAGTCACTCGATTTTTCTATTTTTCTGTGTATTAATAATTTGCTGTTACGCTTTGTATCTGTTTTCAGGCCCTTCATAATTGACATAGTTGGGGTGCATCAATTTTGTAAGTTTTCAATATTTTTCATCAAATCAAAAAATATATATATGTACTTTATCGGGGGTTGGCTCTTGGGTATATAAAATATTATTCTTTAGGTCCCGTTGAACGGAGAACTATACTGCCTGGGTATATAGATGCTCTGAAAACAAAATTTGGCAATCTAGAGAAGCGGGTATGTTTGTTGTTTCAATTGTTTGATGTTAGCAACTTAATTGAATGCAATAATTTTGAAGAAAGAGAGTCAAGAAAAAATAATTAACGTTCATTGACGCATCTCTCCGGTGTTTTGGCAGCGGTATTATATTTAAAAATATGTGCTCATTGGGAAGGGGCGAACCCTTGAGCGAAGAATTTCTAGTTAGATCAAAAATACATTTTGTCTATGCTGAATGACACAAGTACAATATTTGCCTTTGTTTTTTATATTCTGCACACTTAGACAAAAATACTTTATTTAAATTATTCAGCAATTATATGTATTGTCATTGGATGAAGATCATTCTAGGTGTTAATCAATATTAAATTGAATTGTTAGGTGATACTGATTTTGATTATCAGGTTATATTGGCCGAAAAAGCTCTGCCAGAGATAACAACCGCTCACATTCAGGCAGTGGAAGAAGCCACCTCGCAGCTAGCAAATTGTCTCAATTTTTTGGACCGCAGGCTTGATGAACTTGCCCCGTCCGATTGGAGAACTCAAATTCGTTCCGCCATTTGAGCATTATTTAGTAAAGGATGTTTGTCAATGTATAAAACAATTTCTGCTGGCTGAGGTTCTAAACTTTATGCAGCAGAATTGCAAAGGTTCAATGTTTAGTCTCAAATTACCAAAGATTCTGGGTGCTAAGAATATTCACCTGTTGCAAGGTCGTTAAATACCGAGAAGGATTTGAGGATGCATCATAAAATATGTAGGACTAACTGTATGGTTGTAAGATACTTATAATTTACGAACTATTTATCAACAGTCAACTCCTTGTATTTTTTTCTCTCATTTTTCTTTTGTATTAAAATATACATGGAATGTCGTACATAAACAATAAAATGTTCTTTTGCACCTGTGCAAATTTCTTCCAAGTCATACAACTCTTAATTTGATGATATTATCGCACATATAAACCTTTTTCCACACGCGAACGACAAAGATAAAATATCTGATCACAAGAAAACGCCGTTGCGGATTTATATCGCACAGTGGAAACGCACACTTTTATGACATCTTCCATCCAAATGTTTTAAGCATGAAACCCGAGTTGTGGTGTTTCATAATAAAATGGTGTAGAAAAATATCTGACAAACTGTTTTTTTAAATATCTGTACTCTGTTCTCTTTTCTATTGTCTAAAACGTCTGTGTAGCACCTATTCTCTAACATCGAATGAAAATAGTTTATTCGAAAGCTGTTGCTTCTTTACATACTTTCTTTGTTTGATAACGTATCAAGCTAACTGTCGACAGATTTTTGCATTCGTAGATTTTTCATTACATCACTCTGAGCAGAGATGGACAATATGCAAATAAAAATGTACTCAAAAATACTTTGGCGCTTAGAGAATTGTCAGTTTACCCTTTGCCTTAAAAAAAAATAGAAATGATTTGAGCACTCGCTTAGCTTTATTAGATAGTGATGCTGACCGAAAGGATATTTTAAACACATTTTTAAGTCATATTTTTTCCTTCTCCAATGCCGACAAAACTTATCGATTCTATTATTGCCTTGAAGAAATTCCGGAACACTTTATGGTGAATTTTATTCCCTTAACGAACTTCGGTCTTATAGGAAGCCCGGAAGTAGATGCTGAATATCACAGCACGCGCATTATGCTCCGTGATGATGTGCAAGCGCTACTTATAAATATTAAATATTAATATATTTGAATATACATTCAAATATATTTTACATTCCCGAAATGAAAAATAATAAAAATAAAAATAACGAAAAAGTGAAAGTAAGAAAAATGTGACTGATTAATTTTTATAGCGACGACATTAAATCGCTTAACGATTTCACTGGTGCATCTTTGAACGTATTTACATCGCTGAAAGCGCATTTAAACGCCGATCAATCGTTTAACGACCTTTGTGACATTAAATGTCGGTGGGAAGTCGACAGACCTTAGCGCATGCTTTTCGGCGAACCAAAAAGCTTAACGTAAATTTGTATTACATCTATTAAGTATGAACGACTGTACAATATGTTACATGATGTATGTACATAAAGAGATTATCAGTCGAAAAAAATACATTCAAACCCACCTCTCCTGACATTTTCATAATGTGAAGAATTTTTGTCAAGAATGTATGATTGCACATCTTGCCTCAAAAAAAGTGCCGGAGCGAAGGGATTAAAGCGCTCTAATGATACCCTCATCTGTCCTTATCAAATATTGCTAATGTAAAATTACCTTCTATATTGTGAGTCGTGTCAATGTGCACGTTGTACTTATTAGCCTGTAACAGAAAAGAAAAAGCGAGTCCTTAGATAAAAGTTTACGATTAGGCAGTTCATTGAGGGTGTAGTATTAAGAGTCGGGGTAACTCGATGCCAAATTAAAAAGAAAATTCATTACTAAAAATTATTCCAAAACTCATTTCGATATGTTGCGATTGGTCTGCACAAACCACAGAGCGTCCTAGTTTTTCTTTCTTCGTCAAACAACGATGAACCACTATTTTGTGTTTTGAAAATGATTTTATTACTCCGCAGAATGTTATATTTTAGTTAGTGAAAATTTTCAACAACTCGTTATAGTTGTTAAACTTACCAGCTGCAAAGAAGCCAAGAAATAGCGGGCAACTTCGGTGGGTTTTTCGTTATTCACCATTTCTGCAAAATCTATCTTTCCGTTGTTCTTCGAATTAATTTTTTCGATTATACGAGCACTATATTGCTTAACATCAAAGGGTGGCCTGCGTTCAGCTTCCCTTAGTCTAGGCTCCATGTACTCGTGCCATCTGACAACCGCCTCTTCTTCCGCAGTTCGTACATCAGCACTATCGTAGATATCGCGAACAGTCTGCTCGATGCGATTGCGATATGTAGGTAGTGGAGTTGGCGAACTTTCCGACGCACTGTCGGACGATTCTGGCGTGTCGGGCATTGGAAAATCGTCAACATCAGATTCTGTTGATTCGATATTTTCCGCAGCTCCCGAGTCATTTGTGATGTTTTCGTTAATTACAAGGTCGGACTTTGAAATGCTCGGTAGAAAACCTAATAAATTCATCGTTATATTGATCAGGGTCTTGTAAATAGATTTTAAGGCCGTTTGCCAGGAATGGGCAATGATTTAATGGATATTTATTTTAAAATACCGTTAAAGGTGAATAACTGTAATTATCATATACACCTGGCGACTTTCACGTTTGTCTAATAGTGATAAGTCTATTTATCATTGAATGAATGCCCATGTCTGACTGCTATTCGAAATAAATATAAGTTATCAAGAATTTATTACCGGGTTTTATGTGTGCGTTTGGTTCTCGATCGGACTTCTGATCTCTCGCTCTGTACCCCAGTAGATCCAATGAAGTATCTGTCACAGCCTCGTAATGCAGTACATCGAGGTTTGGTCGATTTTTAAAGCATTCTTCCAAACATATTTGAAAGTCTTCGAGCTCCTCTGTAATAGTTTATAAATTACAATAAGTATAAAGATAATAAAGAGTAGTTGTTGCATCACGATGCCAAGTAATAAAGTTTGCTAAAGTTTGACGAATTACTTTATTATCGATTTTTTTTTTTTTTTTTTCGAATGTGTCACATCGATGTAGATCGTTTCATGAAGTCTGGCATAAACATTTTTTCTTTTTTTTCACAAGAATTTAACTTGTTCCATAAGAAATTAAATAAATGCAGCAGATTACATCAAGGGTTTTGTTTATTCTTTACGAATACCTTTCTTGAACGGATGGAAAAGTTGCCTCGTTGGCGAATACATCGTCATTTTGTTGGGAGTTGCGCCGCCCTCTGTGGTTGACAGTCTTTTTAAGCCTCTTTTTTTTTTCTTCTCCGAAGTAACTTTACGTTTGGGCTGTAAAGATAAATATGAAAATTTCACTAAAATAATTTCACTATAAAGCGTATGACTCTATTAAAGGGTCGCATTATAACATTTAAAAAATACGTACATGCTTCTCTTTGGATTTAAGTACGGAGATGGGACAGGGTAGTTTAAATTCAGCTCTGGAATTGGGTAATTCATCAAGCACCCCATCGAACGGAATCGGCGGCCACGGTTTTGGATTTAAATCGTTAACCGCGTCGATCACATTTCCCAGCCTTTTGCTCCTGCGCAAAGATCCTCATTAACAATCATATCGTCTACATATCTGTATCGAAAGGCGCTTTAGCACCTCCAAATCGAGGTGTTAAATAGAAATATTTGTAACTCGTAATAGAATAGACTCAAAAAACGCACCTCCTCGGTGATGTTTGTTTATCTGCAACCTTTTGAGTAACTACGAGGTTTTCGGTACTTTTCGAGGTGCATCGAGTCACCTCATCCCCTACACGATCGTCAGTTTCTTCTTGGTTTTCGTTGACGCCGTTTTCCAGCGGGAAATCTTCGCTCTGTGATGCTTTTCCACTGGTCTCTTCTGTGCTTTGCACATTTTTTTCATTGGATGTCATAGTTGTCTCCAAATGATCCAACGGCGATAGATCTTCCCCTACCAAACTGTTCATATCTGCATCGGATGTACTTGACCCTGGACGTGATTGCGGCAAATCCCAATGACTGTCCGCAAAGTTCGAAAGCGCTGAATCTGGACGCACTTTTGAACTCTGAATAGAAGAACCCACACCCGAGTCATACGACGAAGCAAAACTTGTATCCAAAACACCGGTATCTGTTTCTTGTACCACACACGAAGTTTCACAATTGTCCTGACTTAAAACGATTCCACTAAATCCAGTTTCGGTTTCCACAGACACTCGTGTAGAATCGAAGCTGGCTCCCAAATCCAAATCACTAGCCGTAACCGTTGTTGGAATGCTCGCGCTTTGTGAAGGGGATGGATCCAAAAAATCTAGGAATAGTTAATTGTCGATACAACACTAACAATACAGGAAGAGATCATCAGGGTTGTAAGCTTCCATCATTTGATTTTATGAACATGTAACGTGTAATTGATTTGATAATTATTATTTTGATAACGTTATCATTAACTACAGATTATTATAACGGAATAATAATTATGAAATTAATTATACCGTTAATGTTTATTTAATTCAGTATTTATTTTTGAATGGTCGGCGTACAACTCTGGAAATAATGAATTTCATTTGGATATTCAATAGCAATCATACCTTCGTGCGTCAAGTGTTCAACCAGCATTCCTGACGGAGTTAAATACTCGTTGCACCTGTTTAAATTTAAATGTTGATAGTATTCGAGCGCCACAAGTATCTTGAGTAATTAATAGTAGTATCATACTAAGTATTGGGCAAATTTAAAAAAATGGTTATTGAAATTATATGAAAATGGTATTCATACAAAGTAACGCAACACTTACCGGAAATCGTATTTTTTTCCAACTACTTCGCCGTGGATGTCGTAGACTTCGATAGGCAACGAGGATCGCGAATTTTCTAGCTGCGGAAAGCGTTGAGTCAATAATTTTACAACGTTCTTATTTTCTGTCCGGGCTTTGATATTGTTGTTTTTGCCGATGAACTTCGTAAAATCGATTGGCTCGAAATCTCCGAAATCGATTAGTGTCGTCTTGTCTTTGGCGCCTTTTTTGGAGTCTTTTGGCGCAGTTTCCCGTGCCCTGCAGATACATTAACGTGCATTAAAGAGTACATCTTTAAAAATAAAAACGCTTTCGTGAACTCGGCAAAATTACGTACTCGTGTTCCGCAAACGACTCATCCAAAGCGCTCACGTCATGAAACAAGTATTCAATTCGTCGAACGTACACGTTCGCGGAGTTTTGAACGACTAGAGCGGCGTTGCTAAAATTTACGTCTTCTTGTTCGTTGAGCAAAGTATAGTACTCTTCCAAAACCTGCAGAAGTTAGAAATATTATGGAAAAAACGAAGAGAAAATAAAATTATAAAAACATACAAATATCGCAATGTTAATGAATAATTTTTCATTAATATAATGTCAATTCTCTCACTTTGCGATCACAAAACACTTTGTGATATCTAGTAATAAAAATTGCTTTACCGTTGCCAATGGAAAATTCCAATCGGCTAGATCCTTTGCCGGTTTCATGAGCCGGTCGCTCACTTCTTCCAAAGTCGCCATCTCTCATTCCTTTACTTTGACTGTTCAGCAACTGCAATCCAAAGGAACAATCCACTCAAATTTCCGCATATTCTTGCTGGCCAATAAGATGTATGCTTTCCTTAGATGACAGAATACAAAAATAAAAAATACTAAGTTCATGCCGAGTGAGCAGTAATATTACACACAGCAGTGCAGGACTTCCAAACTTATGTTTCATCACAAAAAATCCATAAAAGTGAATTTGCCGGCCGGCATTTATCATCCCAAGATTAGTAATCTTTGTGGATGGTACGTAAGAAAAATTAATCTCGCATTGAATTCCCAAAATATGAACTGTGAATTGAACTTTAGCAGTCATTAAGCGTCAGAAAAATTATCTCAGTATTAAAAAAACAGTCTTCGATATACATGTGAAGATTACTCAGACGTTTATGCCGGTCTTTGCGTAACATAAGAAGCCACATGAATTGGCAGACAAATTGTACCGTGAATGCAAGATATAAATATCGCTTAGGCCTCTTATTTATCTTGCTGAAGTAGAAGGATTTGGCTCGAGTACTGGAAAGTTAGAGAGGGGATAAATCTAAAAATCTTACAGGTAGCTATAACATGTATTACCAAACAAGTGCATAAGGTGAAAAATTCATCGTGTGTATGACGAAATGGGGCATTAGAGCAGTAACGATATCCACGTGTTTCTCTTCAAGATCGCAATTGGACTGAATTTACACGCTATAATCGCACCTATCATAGTTAAATTAATCAATTATGCGGATTAAAAAATGTAAGCTTTCCCAAGCGCGGCGGTTAGAGACGAAGTCTCCGCGCGTGGGACGCAAAAAAAAAAGAGAAATAGTTTCCTTTTTACGGAAGCGCCCCAATCTATATCGAGATTCAAGCGCGTAATAATAATAAAAAGCATTCATTGGTGAATACGTTGATTGAGAGGAGTAAAAGATTGAGAGGAAGGATAAGCTGAGGAGCATTAGCTGTGCCCAGTGGCGACACCACCGATTTTTCGTGCTTCAATGAGAAAAAACAAGAGATATTGTAAACATAGAAATGAAGCGCGGGCACGGAAGCGTCAATGAAAAAACTTTTGCGGGTAGTGAATATTTATTAAAAACAGATGCCCACCTTAAAAATATCGGCTTTTCGTGTCGGTGAGAAAAATCCTTTATCGGAAAAGCTATCGCTGTGAGTTGTCGTGTCGGCGTTATCGCGTCGCCGGCTCGCAAAATCTATAAGGCGCGTTTATCAAATGCTAACGGAGGACGCCATTTTCTCTGTCCTGCCTCCTGTTGTGACCGGAAGGAGGCCGGCGTTGTGTTCAATTCGTTCGGTTCACGCGGGCTCGCTACTATCATAATAATAAATAGGAGAGAAGGAGAGAAAGTATGATAGCAGAGGCTCCGCGGTGGCGGTTTGAACTATTTCCACAAAACACACACACACACTAAAAAATATTTGAAAAATTCATATACTCTATAAATATGTAATTTAATACACTGTATTTTTAGAAAATCAATATAGCACATTCAATTTAATATACGAAAACAAATAAAAATTCAGTGTGGTCAAATTAAACTTATATTTAAAATACGTATTTTGTAACGAATTTAGCACAAATCTATATTACCTTACAGTCGTATAGTATATCAACATACTCGTTTCCGTAAACGAACTTCCTCCAGTATGCAGTAATTACTTTGAATAGTTTTAACAGTGCACACACTATTGTTATCGCTGATCGTGATAAGCGAGCAAAATGAAAGCGAGAAATGAGATATTATATAACGAAAATCATTAGATATACTAACAGGAAGCTTGTAGACCCTTTCACCGCGCTACTCGACTTTTTCTATGATTAAGTATATGCTATGGAATCGTTGAACCAATCTATATAGAATTATTAGCTTTGCTTTGAAAAATCGGCGCTGCTGCGGATGCTGATGATTACGCGCAAAAAGCCAATAACGAGACGCGCTATCGTAGGGGCCAATAGCGTGCCAGCGAATCCTACAGGGCGCTTCATCTTTGACTAAGCATCGTTGTCGTCGGTGTCATCGTTATTATTATGAATATGAATTTGCATGCGAAGATTATGCCACAGTTGGTTTCTTAGCGCGAGAGAAGACGCTGGATTTCGGGAAGCGCGAAAGGAGCATTTACATCGTGCCTTTGGCGCTTTGGAGATGCTCGAAAAATGTAGTGAGTACATTATCATTGAACAGTTATTTATTTGGTGAACTGTACATCATTTCACATCGATACAACCACTGCAGCGATCTCCGTTTGTGTGGGAACTTTCACATATACGGACGCAAAACTTGAGCTCGGTGGTTGTTTCTGTGAGTAGCATCAGTCGTGGGAGGTATTTTGAGTGTCCCGCTCAGCAGATTTACCAACGAGTTTCGCCGAGATATGTGTGCTGTGTGACTGTGAAAAATTACAACTGCTGTAATGGCGAAAACTAAAACCATTAGCAAGGGATGCCCAAAATGTGAACAACAGGTAATTCGGCAGATTTCGATGTATGTTTACATTTTGGTTTGTACTTAACCTCTGTCTTATATCCAAGTCCTGCGAATTATTATTATTATTATTATTTCTTTTATTATACCTCTTCCCCGAATGTCGAATCGATCTTGGCCTTATCCTGTTTTCAATAATAATGGTACGGTTCTAAATGGCTTTTATTTGTACACAGGTTCCTGTCGCTTGTAAGGCGTGTCCTTGTGGACATTCCTTTTTCAATGCTCGCCGAAATTCCATCAAGAGCCCGCCAAGCCCGGACACGGGGGTTATGAAGACCAGGCGCACAAATCGCGTCAAGAGAGAAAAGCCGAACTACTACGACGCACTGGAATATGACAAACAAACGAGAAAAAGTGCTAAGGTATGATTGCAACATTAAATATTAATTCATGTAATAATTGAGTGGACCACTCTTTTTTTAAAGTATACTTGTGAGTCTATTTCAAGTTAACATTTTTCATATGCTGTCCTATAGAAGAAAATTAAAAGATTATGAAATTATTATAAATTAAAAGAACTGTAGATTGATTTTTAAAAAAAGTGTGTATGGATAATTAATTTTTGTTGAAAATGTTTTTTGTAGTCAGATGTTTAATAGAACCAACGGATCACAGAAATACAGGAATTTATGATAATCTAACAGAGCAAAATATTTATAAGAAACCATTAATTTTAGGTTCTTCAGAGAATACCAAAGACTAAATTATTTTTCTCTTTTCTGAAGTATAACTATTTATAAGGCTTCATTAGAGAATCAGAAGCAAATTTAATACTACAGCCGCTACTTGGTAGATCAGTGCTTTTAGGTATTTTGAAATAATTGTTTTTTGGCTTTCAGAATGGCAATGTTATCCATGACACAAGTTTTATAACTGTATTGCTTAAACAATATAATCTACACACCAATTAATTTCTATTGAGTTTTTCGCAATTTAATTTTCACTCTCTAACGCTTCATATTGTAATAAATTGCATTAAGAATTTTTAAAGGATGAAAAAAATTTTTTTTTTGCAAATATATATTTTTTTTTTGCAATAATATTTTTTTGTTTAATTTTATATGACTGATTTCAAGAAAGATATATTGTAAAAAAAATGTATTTCTTAGGCCGGTGATATCAAATTTCAGCAAAAATATTTAAGTGTTGACCATGATGTACGAAACTGGAAAAATTCGTTAAAATCCTTTGTCACATTTACAAATTTTCGAGCTTAGACCCTGAATAGATGCGTTTTCTCTTCCATTAAAAAAAAAAAAACAACTTTGCAGATTTACATGCAATAAATTCTGTCTGTACAGATTAGGAGAGCAACCGAGGTAGGTTCGGATACAGACTGCCGACAGTTGAACAAGAAGAAGAGAAGAAAAGGCAAGGGCAGAGGCAGACCCGGCGGCAGCGGAGGTCTGGGTGAAGATGACGATGAGATGGAAGGCGTGAGCAGTTTGTCGCCCGAGAAACAACTCACCTGTTCTCTCATCCTTCAGGAACTCAACAACAAGATGAGCACCGTTGCCTGGAAGCCTACGTGAAGCTCTATACTATTAATCCGAAAGACGGTACAACTAATAGGTCTGTTAACGGCGCGCAAAAAGTCACAATCGTTTACCACTGTAGACTGTTGTAAATACATATAACTCGTTCGTACATCGGAAATTCGTAAATCGTAAGTGAATATAATCGTAAATTTCCTGGACAGACGGACAATCGAAGCCACAGTAGCATTCGAAGACACAGAAAGTTCGATTCCCAGAGGCAGTTGCTAATTCCTAAAATACAGAGCATTGCGCATGTCGTTAACGTCGAATGCGTATTTCGCTGTCGCGAAAATACGACGCTTTTCATTACCACGAAAAGCCGTTATTTTTTGCCGTCACGAAAACAAAAAACGACAAGTCTTATTAGCGAACATGGGTAATGTCTTGCGATTGGCGAATTTGCGAAATCTGCTTGCTTGTAAATCGCGAAGCGAAATTGAATGAATGCTTTCTCCTCGAGCATTGATTGGTTCTCGACTTCATAAGTTTTTACATGCCCATCTATCTTCTCGATAGTAGCTGAAGAAAATCCGCGAATTATCGTAGCTTGTAAATCTGCGCCGCTTTTTCAGATATTTCAAGCTTCATTTTTATGTGTAACTACTGAGGTTAGTGATTTGTCAATTTTTGCGAATCACAATCATCGATTTGATGTGTATGACAAAACCGAACTTGTAGGTTTTTAATAAATGTGATAAACAAGTAAATAACACGTTAACTTTTTTATGCGCCTTCAGATTGCGTCCACCTGGAATTGATTAATTTTGGAATCTACGGTTAAGCGACAAACATTATTATTGATGTTTTTGAGTAATTCTATCAATATTCCACTGCAAAATACTTTTGGCTAGTGCACATGCGCGCAATACATTGTCGAGTAGAATAACTGGAAGGTGTACACGAGTACTTTATCTTCTCAATGCTGAATCTACGTAGAGTGTATCTGAAACGGAAAAAGTTGGCCTTGGTATGAGCGACGATCGGTTTAAATGTTTTCAAGTGTTTATTCATCGAACAAACGTAATTCAATCGCTACTCGACTGCAACATATGTTTGGTTGTCGCACACGCGATTCGTCGTCAAGTTGAATGAAGAATGATACAAAACATTCTATAAAATACTGTAGTCTATTCGCACCGAGTACCAGAGCATTCTTTAATTCGTATATCAAGAATATATACGCATCATAAAGAATAATATCGATCCTGACGAGCTTCGTGTCTATCACTTACTTTTTTGAAAATATTTTTCTTGCTCTTTGCGAGTACTCAATAAACTAAAAACAGAGATGGGCCGTATTGGAAGAAAAATTGTATCCAGAATGCATTCCAGTTTGAAAGACTGAGTAAAAAGGGCGGTGAAATTATGATTTTTTAAACGAAGAAAAAAAAAAATTGGAAGTAAACGATCCTTGAGAAACTTAAGATTTATTCGCAGATATTCCCACGGAAAATTATTTCTTAATACAATTTTGTTCATATATTGCCCATCTATGACCACTCAACATCTCCTCGACGACACGATTTGCCTTACTCCGTATATGCACAAGTTCTATTAATGCATGATTAAGTAGATTCTCGCAAAAACAGTTCTCACGCAGAATCCTTCGTCGAGATCTGGTCCACAATTTTTGGTTTTTTTTTTTTTCACCGTTGAATAATAACAATAGATTAATTATTAGCTACGTATATCAATGAATGTGATGTGTGCATCAGGTTCACTGCGTTGACAGTCGTGTGCCGCCTCGCGATTGAGAAACGAGAGACTAACAAGGAAAATTGTGTTAAGTTTTCATCGGGTTACACATGCAAATGAATAACCCGGCACGTCGTGCATCGGGCACATAGAATTTCCTCATGAAATGCGCAGTAAAAATTGTTTCGACAACGCCGTCGGAAATATACATTTACAAAAGTAATACCTACATAGCTCAATCCCTCCTTTATACTGAGTTACTTTTTGTGCTAAGAGTTAGTTTTTCATTATAAGTACTTTCTAGCGTTTGCAGTCAGAATATATCTTTGTGTGCCTCGCCTATTTAACTTTATTATACATTAGAATAATAAGGCAAGACTTCTGTTTTTTGGGTTCTTTTTTTCGTTTTTTTTGTCCTCTCATTCTGTTCAGAATTATCGCGAGCTGATACGCGGCTCGCAAAGAATCGTTCGATTAAAGGCAATTAATTGGAGAATCAGCGAGTTCCCTCGAAATTTCGATTTACACGTCGCGTGTTACTTTCATTGTAGTATTGCTCCGTCGTAATTGAAAAGAGATATTTCCGCGGACAATCGAATCTCTCATCGGTGTAGCACATATATATATATATCGATTTTTTTGAAAAAATCTCGCAATGTAATACGTCCGGATCAAGTTATTAACTATTCTGACTTAAACACATTCGAACAAATGTCTCGTTTTAAATAATATACACTATTGATCGACGTATCTTGACGCAATATCGATTAACCGCATGGGCTCGATCGTTTGTTAAGGTACATTAGGTCGCACCGAACGTAGTGTCGTTTTCACACATGCAACAAGTTCTGTCAGCCGACGCGCAGCTAAGCGGTATGTCTTGATACGATTCCGGTGATGAATCCATTTGTTATAACTTGTCGACTTGAGCTGTTTCAGCGGCTAATCTCTGTCGTCTTCTGATGAAAGGCATGAAGCCCCATAGCGAGGCTCCTGCGACGAGAATAATGCCGAGTATGGTGAAAATCGGTCCGTAGCTGCCGATTTGTTCGAAAATGAGACCGCAAATCGGTGGCCCGACAAGCTGAAGAACGCCGTTGACGAAGAGCGATATTCCGTAGGACGACGTGAGTTTTTCGGTGCCGAGCATATCGGCCATAATGACGGCGGTAACGCCGACGTAAATACCGGAAGCGAGACCGAAGATGCCGCAATAAATGGAAAGCCATATGTAGGAGGTCGCGAGTGGAAGTAGAGCCAGCGATATACCGGAAACAAAGAGGCCGCCTACGAAGTACCAATGCTTCGGCATTATCTTGACGTCGGAAAGAGCGGAGCCGCCGATTCTTCCGATGAGATCGAGCACGGAGACCGTCGACAGAAGTAACGATGACATGTTTTTGTCGAATTTCAAAGATATCGCGTAAGCGGGAAGTAATATCACAAAATTGGTGTAACTGACGGCGTTGGTGCTGTTGGAAATGAGAATTACGAGGTACATGGGGTCCTTGAGGAGGCTTATATCGAAGAATTTTGATCTTTGGCCTTCCTTCGCCTTGACCGTTTTCTTCTCCGGTGATTTACGCGCAAACGTGCTAGTTATCGCATTCAGAGTCATCGTCGATGCGTGCTCGGGATGCAGAGCGGACAATGTGCTGCCGTGATATGGCGTACTCACGTAGTTGAAGGAGGAGGAACTCGGGGAGCGCGCGGCCGTTCTTCTTCTTGAGAGTCTACCGTTCTCGAGACCGCCGCGTTCTGGCACCGCGTGCAATGCTGGTGTACTGTGCATCTGACTCGCGAAATCACGACCACTCGGCACGCTTATTTTACGCGTTCTTCCTTGAACCGGTGTGTTTTTGTAATTTTCCAAAGCTACGCTCGACGCACTTTTCGGAACTATCGGGGCGGCTGCTTTTCCCTCCGAATTTGGGATTATGAGGAGGTTGTTGAGTTTCTTCTCTTCCTCGGGACTGGTTACCATCATCGAACCTGCTTCCATTTCATCCTCGTTTTCCGGCTCGCTTGACACTGGCACCAACTTCATGTGCCTTTCCACCGGCTCGTACAGCAAAGCACTCGCCCACACGTTCAACGTTACTGCACCCATCAACAGCACCGCTCCCCTGCAAGTCAACAAGTTATTTTACGTGCTGTGGTTACGCGCGTGCGGTGAATTAAAAATCACCCGTTAATGCGAAAAACTGTGATGGAACTCATAATTTAAAAAAAAATTTTACACTCACCGGTAACCGTACTCTTGCAGAAGAATACCTAAAATAGGTGGTAGGAATATCGAGCCCAGCGCGCTGCCGGATATGCAAAGACCGTTCGCCAGACCTCGGAGCCTCACGAAATAGGAAGTCACTATGTAGACTGTCGGTGGGAAAGACAGCCCAGCACCGATACCCACAAAAACACCGTAGCTGAAAATTACAATAGTTGCGACTGTTATCGTAAGGTATACAATTAAAAAAGATTAAAAGCAGTCAACTGTGTCATGACACATGATATTTACAAAATTGATTTCTCAAATGATAATTAATATAACCTTCACTGTAGTATTTAAAAAAATTAGAGTAAAGTTATATGAGTGAAGATTAACTTTAAATAGTTTTTACATGAATGTATAAAATAAATTCATCTACGAATAAATTTATGATGATAACAATACAATTTTTAGGGAAAAAAGATGTTACTTGAATTTTCGATGAGAGAAACTTTTGTGGTTCGAACATTCAGCTATATTTTATAGCCTTTGTATAGCAATTACCTGATGCATAGGAATCCAACGGAACTTGCGAAGTAACTGAGCATCATTCCTGCAGCTGCGAATGTTCCACCGATGAGCGTGACTGTTCTGTACGAATATCGTACGGAAAGAATGCTCGACACTGGACCTGGAAGACATAGGGAATGTTTTTACAAATGTTCTCTCATTGGCTATATTACATATTATATCGAATATATATTATATTCAACAATGTAATTACGATAATAGGGAATAATGAATAATTTTTTTTACATACCCAGCGAACTGTAGAGGAAATAACAGAGCGCGGGAATCCATGCTGCTGCTGCAGGCGATGCATCGAATACCTCGAGAAACTCGACGAACAGGACTCCGAATGATTTAATTGTTCCTGGGATTAGAACGTTGACCATCACGGATGCGATGAGTACGAGCCACCCCCAGCCTCCATCCGGTGGTACCAGCTCGCCCTCCGCCGCAACATCCTTTACTGTAATACAGAAACGCTTGATAAATAAATGTGCAATAATTTTCTAGTACACACGTGGTTTATAAACCGTTCGATAAGATCTATCTGATAAGACAAAAAAGCACCTTCTTCGTTAATGATTTCTCGTGACTATAACTTGGAATTCCTTGATTATCAAAAATCCTTTAACCCCTAAAAAAGTTTAAAAAATGACGTTTTTAGCTTCCTCATTCATGATGTCACGTATTTCATTTGTCGAAGCTCAATAAGAAAAATAATACCTAACATTTCTGTAGAACTTATCGAGTCGATAAAATCAGTTCCAAGAGTATAACTATAATTGAATTTTTTATTCTGTGTAAAAATTGTAAAGCAATTTGTCCATCTGAAAGTTTTATAATGTGCGAGAAAATAATGAGTGTGAATTTAATGCTGTGAAATTTGCTAACGTTGTTAAATATACGATATTTTAGGTAGTAATGTGCGTGGAATTGATTGTGTTATTACAATGTTGAATTCTTCTAATCGGTCTTCACACAATCTATCGATAGGTAAAAATGTTCGACCAGCTCGATTATTTCACTTCCTTAAGCGTCTACCCGCCGTATCACTTACAGCCGAACGATAACTCTTCCCGAGGTAAATATACGCAAGTATGATAACAAATAACTGCAGAACAGCGGCAGGTTCTCATCTCTCGAGCAAGAGATAGCTCGAATTATTATGAGGACTTTGCTGGGTAGTGGGCGTGTTAGGTCTTTCGAAGCAATAAAAACATGTTATTGCTGTTACACCAATAGCGCAAAATGAGATAGTTACACGCTGAGTATATTGATCCAAGCGAGGATTAATGACTCGGTGAAGTTATCGCAAAAAATTGCAGCCCAGTTATTATCAAAAGATACCTTGATTACAACAACTGCGCTTTATTCAAAAGTCATAGAACTATTTATTTGATTTAATAGAATTGAAAAAAAAAAAGGTTTGAGACAATTAATATGATAAATAGTGGTCATTTTTTTGAGAATTGTATATTTATTCAAACCGATAAGTATAAGTTACAGTCGCAATTCTTTTAATTTTTTTGAGTCTCTTTATCTATTTACTCTCTGAGTGTGACAATTAATCGTTGCCAGAGATTAAAAAACACTAAGTGTAAAATTGAAAAATATTCGAGCCTCAAAATAATTTGTCTTGTGATTCAAAAGCATTTTTTTCCTGGTCCTTGCTCACCGGACATAACGTTCATTTGCGCAATGACTTATCGGCACTTCCATTGTTTTTAAAAAATACACAATAAATTAGAGTTTGCGGTGAAGAAAAATACGTTCAAGGGTTGTTCTTCATGTACAAGCCGAAGTGCATGTTTGCGGCTGAGTTTCTCGGCATCACCGCCTCATCGACGTCCACGAATCTGCGTGGCGATATTCGATTGTCCGGTTCGCTACAAGCCAACGTTATCAGTGCGACTGTACAGCCAACGATACCGATAACTATATACACCATATTCCACATAAAATTCACTATGCACCCGGACAAGTTGGAGTATAAAAACCGGGACATAAATATTCCGACAACGGCGAGAAAGACATTCACGAGGAATGAAGTGTTTCTGCGGAAAATATCGGCAACTCTTTGCCTCGGGCCTCTTAATTGGATGGTGTCATCAGGTTCCACAGTGTGACGACCGATTCCTATCGAAGATGGATAACCGCACATTTTTCCTGCTCTCTCATCCTGAAGTTGCTTGGTTTTTTCCAATTGCTTCTGAAGACGTTGCTGCTCGTTCATCATGCAGGATCTACAACGTCGAGCTGGCATTTCACGGCTCAGAAAATTCTCTTCGACTTTGCGTTGACACGTCGATCGGTATTTTTATCTCGAGGTAGAGACTCCGGCGCGACTTCCTCGATTTCTGCAATTCTTGTGCACAAAGTTATCGATTCTACGTAACTCGTCTCTACCACAGCCTCGGGCACCGCTGATACCTGCCGATTTTTTAATCTCACGTTTTTTATCAATATTTTGTGAGAGCGTGGGACAGTTTGTATAGTGAAAACATGGGGCAAGACGAAACGCATAAGCGAAAAATGGCTATATCACAATTGATTGAATGCAGCAAAAAAATCTAGGGCAGAATGGACCACTATTTCACTTTACCGCGTGTTTCTCTATACATAACAGATTTATAATGACAGTAGGAGTTTTTCATGGTGTGCACTACGATTGAACATGTATCTCTTATCGCGCGCTTCTAATTGCAGTCAATGTATTTCAATCTCAAGCTTGAAATTGATGTTACCGATTTTTTTATCCTCTCGCTATCAGCTGCACGTAAAATTTCATGAGAAAGATGAACAAAAGCTGTTTACTTAATTGTAACAAGAGAATCAATTGTCTGATTGTTATGTAATTCTGAAATTTCATCTTCATAGTGACACAATGAAAGCTCAAAAATTCCAGTATCTTTATCTCAAAAGAATCGAAGCTTTTCAGGAAGAGGTCTACGTCGTTTGTGCGCTCACCGTTATCTCGGTGTCCATTTTCTACATCGGAGACACCGCTGATCGAGCTTTTCCGGCCATCGCCAAAAATGAGATTGCAACATTTCTCAAAGTCCCTGAATTTACGTTCTCTATCAGATTCTTGGCTACTTTGCGGACACTGTGAATCTTCAGGGTTTTCTTTTCGAGCTTTACTGGACGGAAGACGTGTCGAAGTTGCTCTGGGGTCTCCCACTACTTCCGGCCAGCGTTGAGAAATTTCTGTTTCCCGATTAAAGCGTTCACACTTATTTATCGGACATTGATTAAAATTGCAGTTGCCCGTGCGATCCGTCGGATCTCCAAGTCCGACTCTGGACCTGATGCGCTGGAATAGTCCAGCTTCCGGTTCCCGAGAAGCTTCCGAATTCCGATTCCGACAACGTTTGGATCCTTCTCTCTGATTCCCAGTCGCGGAATCGATCGAGCATGGATTTTTCGAACGCTCGGGACGTTCGTCGAAAAATCCGGAATCGCAATTCAGCGAACGTCGATCAAATGGACAGTCACCGTGCTTTGAATCACGAATCGTCGCCGACTCGGAGTAACAGGAGCTCTCTTTCTTTTTGCCGTTGCTCGTCAAAAAAACACCGCAATTAAACGCCAAAAAAATTGCCAGAGCGATTGAGAATACGGCCACCAAAAGTTTCACCATCACCGAACACTTCCGGGTCCTCAACTGTACGACGAAAAATTGAATTATTAATTTTCCTTGTAGGTTATAGTAGTTTCGACATTATTTGTTTATAGATATTAATAAATGCGACAAGCTTGACCTTAAATCATTCTCATATCGATGTGGAATCCAGTGGCATTATTTTGATATTAAAACATATTTCAAAAAGTTATATATATATATTTTTTTCTAAGTTTTGATAAAGACTTTACTGGGAATTTAGTTATTTTTATATTCAAGTCGAAACTGTCACGTGCTGCTACTTCATTTTGGGTCGATCGATAGTCGAGACTGTGCTCGAGCTATCAATAGAGTGTCGCGAACTGCGAAGATTTTTTTTTTTTTTCGCTGTACACAGGGATTTATTCGAGTTAGTATTGTGGAACGGTTGCGAAAATTAGCCCCTTGTTCGCAATGTCCACATTGACACAGAAACGTGCGCATCACCTGTAGCATGTGACTCGAAGAATTCGACGTCACGAGCAACGATGTTCTTTGAGTATCCCCGACAACTGTTGCGCATCCTTGGAGTGACATAATCCGATACGATACATGACCTCAACCCCGACCTAGACCCAGTTACCAGACGAAGATTCCGGTCGTGAGGTCTACTGGCCAGGAAACTAATGCGACGATCGTGATTGGCGAGCGAGATATTTGACACGGGAAATTTTATTCGACAGGTGACACATTAAATTTGATAGTATTCAATAGTATGCAAATTTTTTAATCGAATTCTGTAAAAGAAAAAGCTTCCCGTAATTAAAAATCACAAGATATATTTTCAACAGTGTACACGTGAAAAATACTGCAATTAAGTGCAGTTATGTTGCAGTTATTTTGATCAACAGGTGTTTTGCGAAAATTGTATTGACTCATTATCAGCCCTGACATTAAATTGTTTTTTTTAAAATATCGCCATCGTAATACTATTCTATAAAATATTTATCTAATAATTACACGTTTCCGACAACTTTATTCGTTTTAACTATTCGAACGCTGATAAAACCTTCCCTAGTGTTCTCCAATATTGTACACTGTACCGGAATGAAACAATGGTAGTTTTGGTTAGTTTTTATCGGCAAAGCTATAAAGGCTTGAATTTCCAGTAACTTTCGCGATTGCTGTCACAGTCACAATAGCGTAAGCCTCAACCAGTAGCAACTTCCTCGTCGTCGGATCGTAAAATCTAAAAAGAGTGAATTCAGGCGGATCCCGAGGTCGTCGTGAGACACAGTGGCCCTCGGTTCTCCGTGTCTATCCGCAGCACACTAAAATTTACGAGGGCGCATTGGCCGAGCACGAATTCTCGGTATGAGGGTCGTTGGGCTGGCAACAAACCCATAATCAACTGGAGACCAGAAGCCTGAAGAGCTAGAGAAGGAAGACGAGAGAAAGGGAGGAACGAAAAAAAAAAAAAAAAATCCAGACGTAGAGAATGAAAGAAAAAAAAAGAAAAAAATTGACGAGACGTTGAACGGGGGCTCTTTGGGGATATTCCATTTGGATGGAGGAAATTTCCACGACGAGAATAAAGTGTTGTTCAACTTCTTAAGCCGCTCATGCTGGTAGCTAATATTTTTGGACTACTCGGGGATCTGCTGTTGGTGTTTTGATAGTGACCACGCGCCAGTGAGCTCTGACCATTTCAAATGCTTCCGTCTATATCCGGGAACAAAGACTACTTTTAAAGTAAGCCTCGTTGCGAGCGTTAGGTGGCCACCTTTAATCTGACCCGAGGCACGGAGTCGCCTCTGTAGCTATTGAATTAATTCTCGCGGCGGGACGTGCCTATTTCGTGAAACACTTTAGCGATAACTGTAGCGGCACGGCCATTACCAGCAGCAAAGTCGATCTCAGATTTGCTCGAACACACAGTCTGACTTTGAGACGTTATTGGAGTGAAAGGGGCGTTTTTGAGGTCGTGACGAATTCTATAGCGGGAGAATAACCCAACCAACGATATAAGAGGGTCTGTCTTTTTGTAACTATACAATATGTAGGCTTAGGTATTGTCCTCCTAATCCGAAAAAAATGTGATTTACAAAACACGACTTTGGTCAGGGTCGTAGGACCAATCGCAGAACGAATAAAGCGGTGATTATGCAGAGATCGATATTTCCAAATTTGCGAGATATCGCCGGCCGCCAATTGGCCAAATGGAACGAAAGGATTTTTTTTTCGAGTTCGTGATGAAGCGCTCAGTTAAGTACGCAGCCGATGATTAATCGGGTAGATCTATCAAGTTGTTGTTTATGCTAATCAAGTTGCATTAAAATGGACTTGGTTGCGCTAATCAATAATTTCGTTGTACTACAATGAACTCACAATGTAACCAAGTGTTTGGTTATTCCAACTAAATCGTTTTTTCCCTTTTAACTAGAACGTGTTATGCCTGGTGAAAAAAAACAACCACCAGAGAGAATTTCAAGACAAATAATGGGAAAAGCTTCAGTCCAGTGATCCGGTGATTTTCTGCCGATGCTAATCTTCGATAGTCAATAGTTGCTAACTCAGCGAGCTGTTGGATATGCTACCACCTCGTCTTGAATCAAGTCATTCTCTCCGGAGGTAATCGAGCGCATCACCGCGTGAAAGAATTTCTTCGCAGAATCACTGAATCGTACTTACGAGGGGATATACTACACTTCATGGGCGAACGCGAATGGAGTTCGAAAGTACATCGACGGCTTTATCTCGAAATTGACTTTCGACAAGTTAAATTTATTTTCAGACGTGAAAACAGACATGAACTTGGTCGTAAGAAAGTCTGGAAAAAATGTAAATATTATTCAAAGTTTCGGAGGTTGAAAAATAATGAAAATATTGAAATATCAACAGCTATCGTGATCTTGTACGACGAAACATTCACCTGAAGCAAATATTATTGGCTCAAATTTTATTTTGCGGTGATAATATTAATGTCATGAAAATGAAGAGTTAATTTGTTTGCCTATTTGGCGTTCAAGTAGCCAATTAATTTATTGGCTCAACAAAAAAAAAACTTTTTTTTTTTTTTAGTGTATAAGATTGTTAAATGGCGATCACAATCATCAGTAAAAATTCACGCTCTATATTTTCCAAATGTTTCGCTGGACCAGCAAAATTTTTGGCTCCGAAAATAAATAATTCGGGTAGAAATTGGCACGTGTAAGTCAAAGAGCCGGAATGATCGATCGTGATCGTTCAAGGCCACAGTTTCAGGCGCGAGATGATGTCGAGGAACTCGTTCCGGAGAGAATGCTTCTGTTCAACAGTTTCCTGGGCTTACTCGAGAAGAAACCTTGAATGCATAAATATCTATTTACACGAGCCACTGGTGCAGAAGGGAGAGCTCCTGATTTACGTAATATTGTCGTTCCTGGTGGCGCGTGGACCGGCGGATAAAATATGTCGCGTTCGGTGTTACGGAGAGTAATGTAGATTGTACTGCAATATATACACGTTGAGATGTATATATGTATATTATATATATGTGTGTGTGTGTACGGGGCATTCCATACCAACTCGACCTCTAGGATTTCACCGCCCAATTTTAAACATCAATATTTCTAGGCTTGGATAAAAAATATCCCGAAACCCGTTCCTATTCTTTGAAAAGACATTTTTCATAGAAATTAAATGTATAAAAATCATTCACCGCAGACTTTGAAATTTCTATATGCCAGAATTTTCTCAGATGTTTTAAAAGCGAATTCCTTTACTTCAAAGTAGTCAAAGGATTTTTCCGCTTCGTTCGTTCAATTTTTCATATTCTACAAGTAATCCCTCTTTTCCCTCTTTTAAAAAGTTCATGAGTAACGGAGAGCATTGTTGTCAGTTTATTCATGTTGTGATTGGCCGAGACCCTCAGACCGAGCCGATGTTCATTTGTCTTTGTTAACTTTGACAGTTCTGTCAAATATCTTCTTTTTTAAATCCACTAACATAGGTTAGAAGTCGATGTCATTAAAAAAAAAAAAAAATCGTGATCCCGTTTTAGTCTTTTATGTTTAGTAAGGTCACGAAAAAGTCTCGCGGGTGTGCGTATGATTAGCCTAGTCAGAAACATAAATTGTTCAAAGATAAGATGTAATGAACATTGTGTGGTCGCTTTTTAGAGACAGAAAAATTGCGTGAAAAATCAGGGATGAAATCCGAGAGGTCGCGGTGGAATGCCCCATACATATATACTTAAAAACACATAAATATATATATCTATACAGTCACATATCTTTATAGAGAGTAGCCGTAAACAGCTGACTACTCCATCAATGTCCCGTATTTCACCGAGAGCCCGGAAGTCGTTCTCCCCTGGTCCGTCTTCTCCTCGGGCCCGGTTTTATTTGCACACAGCAGTAGCAGCAGCTTTCAGTATTTGTGGCGTCGTACACAACATCACCGGGCATTGAGATCGGAGATCGTCCTCGTGCGGACATTGCAATATATAGTAGCCCGCGCACGTGTTCGCACCACGAAGACATCCTCCTATCGGTTAATTATACGAAAAAACTTCCGTCCACTGCTACGGCTTGTACACCATGGAGGATCGAGCGCTTCTCTCCGAACGCTTTTTCGTTTTTTTTTTTCTCTCGATCGAGTCAATGTGTTGCTTCGGAATGGAAAAGTACCGTTTCCTTTGCGAGGAAGAAGCGAAATAAAATATTGGAGAAAGGAAAGACAGAGATGAAACGATACAAGAGTAGGAATTGATGTAAGAGGAACGGAGACTGCGGAAGGAAATTCATTCCCATCTCAATATCGGAAATACTCTTAGTTTGTTATATTATTATTTCGAAATAACAAAATGATTTTGTTCTTCATTTGATCTTGATTAAAGGTAATTCGAGATAATTTTTTTTAACCCTTCAAAAATCTTATTGTTGGTGTTTATGTGACCCGAATAATTAAAATAGAGAAGAATTTAATCCGTACGATAGCGCACCGACCATCCAAAATCCTGCAATGCTGATTTTAAATTTGATTCGATAAAGCGAATTTACTAGCCGAAGATCCGCGATGTGTGCAACGATAACCCAGAAGCAGCAGCACATGTGCTATCATGAGCAAGTACGGCCAATTTAAATTCTCCGCTTGAACTGCGAAACACGGTAAACCGGTTTCCGGTACTCAACACTCGATAAATCGCTAGGGACTATACATTGTGCACCTACTGTAGTAGATGCAGTGATAAAAGCTCACGTGAGGTTGCAGCTGCAGCTGCAGAAGCCCACACTCTCGGCGAGTAATCGTTGCCCGGAGAAAAAATATTTGTCATCGGCAGGAAATCTTTTTTTTTGCCAGCGTAGCAAATTATTTGTGAGTTCAAGAAGAATATTTGTTGATTTGGCAAGAGTACTTTGTGATACTAGTGTGAAAAAGTGGACTTTTCGATGGAGGTTAGGAAATTGATCGCACGAGCTGAAGACGTAACTATAAAGCGACGATTAATTATTTTTAGTTCATTAATTTTTTTCATAATTGCCACAACTACCAAACAGTTACTGCCACTATGAAAATCGTTGGCTGAACTAAAAATTAAGTCAACATTTTTTCTCCGCGTGATAGCTGCCTGACTATTAAAAAATTGTACTTGAACCACTTCCTCATCCTCGAGTCACGCATTGAATTTCAAATTTTCATTTCCCACTGGTTCTCATTAAATTCAAACACTGCTCAAGCCAAAGATAGCATTTTTTTCGCTCAAAGAGGCAATACCACGTGCGGATATCGATTGCAAAATAATATGACCATGAATATTAATCCGAGCGATCGTCAAAACAAAGTCGGGTCTATGTATTTACATAAACATATATATAATATAAGGCGGAAAAAATAGGTCACTTAATTTTTATAATGCGTCACAGAATTTTATCACTATTTATACATCCTGTGTGGATGTAAGTGCGTGGGCGGTTAAGAGGTGACTCAAAAATAAGCGGAAATAATATCGATGATGAGGGAATTTCTGGAGCACTCGATGAGTCATGATACCAGAAGTTTTTTCTACGTTTCAGTCTCGCTTAGCTTCAGGCCTTTTGGAAATCGGCCAATGCTCTTATGTATCAATGCATATAACATGTTCTATGCCTTCTTCCTTTACAATAACGGATTCTGCTAACCGGTATGTTTTTTAAGCACTGCGCGAACACTTGTGAATGTCCGAAGGAGGAAGCGACGAAAACATGAGCCGACGTTCGCTTTGACCTTGTTTTGTGAAAGAAAACAATGTCGAAGAGTGCAAAGTCTACTCGAGGAAATCACTGAACTTTCAGACTGGCGAAAACAACCTGCCGAAATCCGCTACTTTTATCGTTGAAAAAGTCAATCGTGAGTGCGTCACGGAAAGTGTGCTTCTCATTCAAGATCTCGGTGAAGCGCATCGACTGTTTCCAATTTCTTTTCCTTTATTTACCAACACCAATAACAACGTGCAATTGTGTATTATGTAAAAAGAGTGACAGAGCAAAATGCGTGCATAGAGGTGCAGTTAATTGCGTCTTTCTAAAGCAAGTTTTTGTTGATGACCATGAAATTTAGAGATTTCAATGTCAAGGTACTTGAATTAGATAACAATGTTGCACATTGCCTTCGCCTTCTTCACTTTTCGCAAAGGTGTTTTCGTGAGAAAGCGGAAATCAACAAATATCGCGGTTGATAATTATTTTTTATTGCATTTGTCTACAGCGTAGAGAAAATAGACATGAGTGCTATAAATAATAAACAATTACTGTGACCCAGAATTAGAGTATTTTTGCAGATGCAGCGTCCTCGGAGCGCTAATGTCGTTGCGCTAATATTGTAAATCGTAAAAATAGACAAATAAGTGCTAATAGTGCAGTGCTCACTCGAATATTCTTTATTAGTGCTCATCCAATCTACTGAAGCATTATCGAGGTGATTCTTACTAAGAGCGGTCTTGGTCATTGCTTTTATCCAAAGTCGTCCTTCATTTCTCGTGCCAAAATCTTTGGGTCAATGATCGTGCCGGGCCACTAGAGCGTTGACGTCGGTATTTTGCTGCTGTCCGTCCTATCGGTTCTCGTCTTCGTTGCCAGCACCGGTGGCAGTAGCAGGGCGCACGAGTTCCACGATATCCGACAGCTGACCGAAGACCAGACGGTAGAGCATATGCGAAAAAACAGTGCATTTTTGTTCGCTTTATTTATCGTTTATTATTCATTGGGCTTTTGTAATGCACTTCTAAAAAAAATTACTAGACAATTACTGTACCGGAAGTTTTGGTTCATAACATGTACCATAAAATTCCATGACCCTCAAAATTTCTGCATCTTAAAAAAAAAAACTTTAGCACGCTGTAGCGCCGTGACATTAGTTCTGAGAGGAAAATGTTTACCATCTTTTTGTTCCTCTTTAAATTCCCCGATGGCGGATATTTTTGAAAAAAAAAAAATTATTTGAAATTAACACGATCACTGCGAGTTGAAAACTTTGGCACGCTGCATCTTTTTCATTTTGACTCGGAGAGAAAAGTTTGTAGGAGACATCTTCTTTCTTTTCTAACTTTGAGGTGGCGGTTATTCGTACTTTTCGGGTGGCGGTTATGTGTGGGTACTTATTTGGACTTTTGTCTTTGACAGCGGTTCCTGACTAGAATATTGATCATAGGCTAAAATGCCGAAGGACTTTTTTGTAGTACTCTCGATTATCTAGTGGCGGGTTCCGCCGGATTTTTTTTTTAAGGGCGAAAAAAATTTTTTTTGCCATTTCAAAACTTTGGATCGCGATATCTTGGTCAGATCACCTCCTAGAGAAAAAATATATCTGCCTTTTCTGTTCTTTTTTTGATTATCTAGTGGCGGGATCGGCCGATTTTTTTTTTAAGGGCGAAGAACAGTTTTTTTGCCACTTTAAAACATCGGAAAAAATGTCTTTGCTCTTTGAAAAATCTGGCGGAACCGGCCACTAGATAATCGAAAAAGGAACAGAAAAGGCACATATGTTTTTTTTTCTCTAGGAGGTGATCTGGCCAAGATATCGCGAACCAAAGTTTCTAAATGGCAAAAAAAAATATTTCTTCGCCCTTAAAAAAAAATCCGGCGGAACCCGCCACTAGATAATCGAGAGTACTACAAAAAATTCCTTCGGCATTTTTGCCTATGATCAATATTCTAGTCAGGAACCGCTGTCAAAGACAAAAGTCCAAATAACTACCCACACATAACCGCCACCCGAAAAGTACGAATAACCGCTACCTCAAAATTAGAAAAGAAAGAAGATGACTCCTACAAACTTTTCTCTCCGAGTCAAAATGAAAAAGATGCAGCGTGCCAAATTTTTCAACTCGCAGTGATCGTGTTCATTTCAAATAATTTTTTTTTTTTTCTAAAATATCCGCCATCGAGGAATTTAAAGAGGAACAAAAAGGTGGTAAACATTTTCCTCTCAGAACTAATGTCACGGTGCTACAGCGTGCTAAAGTTTTTTTTTGAAGATGCAGAAATTTTGAGGGTCATTAAAATTCCATTTGTATTGGATATTTAAAATAACAACACTGAAAATTTATTGTTACCAAAATATTTGTTACACTCCATTGTTAGACTAATATATTTTTTAATAGTATGCAATGCATTTTTTTAAACATTTCATTGAATGTATGTTGATGACCACATAATAGATATAGCAACAAAAAAACAGTAATTTTTTTTTGCTTCATCTATTGTTCATTACTTATTGGGTTTTCGTAATTTTTATTTTCTAGTTTCAACAACATCATCAATTTATCTCTTAGTAGGAACTAAAGAAAATTACAAATTTTTCTTATAATAAATGCTTGAAAACTTGCTTGTGAAATTAGTACCGCTAGCTGAATTATTTTTTTAATTAATTGCTAAATTTTTGCTAAATTGACCAGGAGACCTTTTAGGATCAACATCAATTTATGGAAGTTTCTCGTGTAGAATGATTTAAAACGTTTTTCAAATTGCAGCGCCTGATTGACTTGACTGTAACGGCGGTACAGCCTTAAGCGCGTCACAGCAAGGTTAACAAAATCCTTGACTTCGTTTCAAATTTACAGCGGACACCGTCGCCCACGTTAAGTTTCGTCGTCAGCGGTTGAGCATGTTTTTGTTGTTTGTTAATCAATCGACGCACTGGCCTCGACTCGCAAAATTCTCGAAATAGTGAAACATAATCGCGCCAATAGAACAAAAATTTCATATATACGTATAAACACGTGTGAGCAGGCGCACGACGCTTGTGCGCTCCTGTTTTTGTTATTTTTCTTGCAGAAGAAGGTCGCGAGATCCAAAGAAGTAAAATGGGTCAAGGGTCACTGCGGTATATTCGTACGATTGCGAAAATCGCAGGGTTACTCGCGATGTCGTATAATCATTATTCAAGTTCCAGTTAAGCCTAGGAATATCAATAATAGCTAACACTCTACTCTAAATATATATTGTAATGATTTAAAAGTGATAGAAATCTTTTTTTTTTAATCGTCAGCTGCCGTGTCACAGTTCTTATGGAAATCTGTAATAAATCCGAGTTTACATATCCTCCGTTGACCCAAAGTAGGTCACATATTCGACGTTTGTGAATATGCAAGACATCATGGACACCTCGTCTTATGCAGAAGCTAATTGAAGGTCGAAAAAAAAAAATTTCATTTCACGACTTTCTTCATTCACTCGAAAACGGGTGGTTCGTGAAAAGTCGTGACCCACTATTTATTCTTCCTCTATTACTAAATTTACATTGCAAGAATACCAGATTTCAATTCTGGATGATAATCTTCAAAAATATCGTAAATACAGTCAATTGTACCCGTGGTCTAAAAACGCCATTTACAATTTTTCATTCGCCGATGAATGCCTGCTTCCATAATAAATCCAAAAATACATCTAACGAGAAGTTACGACTTTCCTCACTCCATGGGAGAACTGTATGATCCGATAACGTAGACAACAAGAATGACAGGACAGATGCACGATTACGGTATATCAGAATGCGTCCGCTGCAGTTCGATCGTTAACCGTGCCATTAACTGGGACTTTCGTTTGCCGACGGCAGTGATACACAGCAGACATTTCCATCTCACTCTCATCGCAGAGTCAACACGCGAAGTGAAGCGAATTAACCAACGAGAGTGAACGATCTCATTTGTGTACAACACGTCGGGACTCACAGCTCGGAAAACATCCTCGTTCTCGTCCCGCGACGACGTAACGTCGTTGTCGCCGCGACGGCAGTCGTTATTCGCAGGCAGAGGGAAAGAGTGGCCGAGGTCGGTGACGCGGATGGAAGCACGATAACAGTCCAAAGCGAGACGGAAAGTAAACTCGGAGGAAGAGGAGCAAAGAGAACGAACGAAATCCCTGGAACGCTCAGTCGAATGGCGAAATATGGCTTTTATAGTGACTGAGGAAATGAATCGCTACGAGTGTGGAACAAAGAGAAGAATAACAATGAGCGAGAAGCCGCGATCAGGTGCACAACGCTCGCGGTGCCGCCTCGTCTGGCTTGCGCACTGCCAAAACGCGGGTAGAAGAACAACCGCTCGGCATCTGATGCTAAGCTTGGCCGCAACGAGGCGCGGGCTCGACCCTCGGAGAGGGGTTGCCCCGAGTTTGCGCGTCTCGAGGGCAAACGACTCGATACTCTTGATGTCGGTAAAGCTCTCGAGCCCGTATTCGCGTAGAGATACGCTTGTGGTGACTGTGTGCACGGCAAATGCAAGAGAGGGGAAATAGTGGCTCCAGGGCTCGCCCGGACCATGGCCAACGCGCGTCTCCCACCCTCACCTCCCGCGAACGATTCTACCGTCGTTCGGAAAATATTCTATCCTTCGTCTTCGCAGACTACACATATCAAATGCGCTGGTTAACCGCTGGCGCTGAGGATCTTGACCTCACCCTCTCCCCCTTTGTGCTGTCTATGCATTCACGGAATCCCAGAAGATGCGCGTCCTTGGTCTTCTAACACTCGAATAGCTGTGTTTGAGCGGTGATTTGGCTATTGTAACACTGGCAATTTCGTCTAGTTGTAGGAAACAGTGATACACTTGTAGAAATTTTGTTGTTGAAGATGTCGAACGTCTACGCTTCCGTTGTAGAAAAAATCTTAGTTGTCTTTTATTAACCTTTTTTTTTAGGATTCGCCCATTTTCGCCATAATTCCGCGTATGTTGTCAAAAGTTCAGTGGCACATGTTTTGAAAGAAATAAGTTTGAAAATTTTGAGCAGGGTAAGTGTCACTGACAACTTCGGGTTGCGTGGGACTGGGATTATAAAGCAAGAAGTGGGAGCAGCGAGATTTTAGCGATGCACGTTGTTGAGTTTCGAGTATCAAGAACTTTGATAGCATGATTCTTAGCATGCAAAAGCGAAAAACTGCAGAAGTTTCATAATCAACACGTTAAGTTTTCGAGTTTGATTGCCCATATTGATCGATTTCTCGCAGCAAACGAGACGACTGAGAACTTTCCTCGTTTAATCTGGTTTTCGAGTAGACTCATCGTTGTGGCGATATTATTTTGTATGTCGAATACCTTGCGAAATATCTTGGGCAGCGTATTATCAGCGAGGCGACGCACGGGGCGAACGAAATTGCGAGTCAGCCGAGACGTCTCCTTAGTATTCTCGGGTTTGTTGAACCCGCTCGACGAGCGCGCTTTTTTAATCGACAAATAATTGCCCGTGTGAGGGATAACTATACGAGAGCGAGGGTTCTCCATATTGTAAGCGAGAGTGATGCATGTGTGTTACTCTGTTTCCCGCTTTTATCGTTTTTTTTTTCTTCTTCTTTTTCTACCGGTAGTTGACTACGCTCAGCTGGCTATTTCGCGACTGTCGAGATGGTCGTTTTCCTTCACTTTTCCGCGCCACGAGCGGATATACTCTTGCTCTTCGAAGAATGTACTCGGGAGGGAATTTGCGTGAGTCAAACTTGAGTGGTGAGCCAGGAAAGGCAACAGTCGACCGACAAAGTACATATCTCATCATGTTGAAATATACATTTTTTGTTTACGTATATTTAGCATTTCTTATTTTATCGAAACGTCTTGAAAATTGTACACTTCAATATTTTCGTCTATTTTCTCACTGTCTTTCGCCGAATTTCGTGTAAAATTTTTAATTAAAAAAAAATCTTGTTTACATGTTGTAAAAAAATCAATCAGACCCGGACCCATATCCTGAAGTTACATTCCGTTCAGAAACCGTTTTATTTATAATTTATCATGAATGAATTCGTAGAACATTGAACAAAAATGATACATTTCTTGCAAATCAAATTAGCTTCCATCAGAATTAAAAAATAGCTTTTTTATAATCGTATTATTAGCAATGATTATAATTAGTTTGATATACTCTGGTATATCGAAACAATTTGCTACATACGCAGTAAACATCCATGGATGTCACAGTCATCAGCCATGAACCAGTAATAATGATGAATGTGTGCCGACTGCAGCAAAATCTACCGTCAAAGCACACAACTGACGATTACCGGTACACGGCCGAAAACCAGAACATCCGCCTTATAGCTAAATGCGGCTGAATCAACGAAGGGAACCAATTTTCGAAGCAATCAACGCGCAGCGCCCAAGTAGCAACAGGCTATTCCAGTATTCCCCGCTGATAATTCCGTAGGATCAATATCGAGAGCACAGCGTGTACACTTAAAGCGAACACACTACCAATAATCGATACGACAAATTACACGTAGTTTTCACGGCGTGAAATTATTATTTTATTTCGAAGTTGACGTACGATAGCTTATCTCATTTCTTGATGGATACTGCGTAAATCTGCCGGCAAACATTTGCGATAATATTCATCGTTGACTAATAACGCTAATTTATTTATCAAAACAAGATAAAAGTACCAAGTTCATTTTGACCTTAATTAAAAAAGAATAAAAAAAAACAGCACTCAATGAATTGTTACTCAGTCGTTCGACAAGGAAATACTCTATCGCTCGTGAAGCTCAAAGTAAAACCATGACTTAGTTTACTCAGCCACTCGTTATCAGCGTAAACTGAATTATTTTTCTGCAACATTTAAAAAATTCCTCGACCACAAAATAGCAATTTTTTAATGAATATCAAAATTTTACACATGAATTGACAATCAACTAACCTTTTCCATACATTCCTTCATTTTTATAGAAATACTCAAAAAATTTACGTCACCTATACAACTTTACTCTACAATCGTTAATTTTACCATGAATGACGTAAATTATTTCACGCATCAGTTTTACAAATTTTATGTCACTTGTCACAGTAAATTAATAATCTTCTTCAACAATTTATAATGGCAATTACATTTTTGCCTCCCAAGCAACAGGCCAACCTCAAATTGAAACTAAAAGGCGCGTGGTCTCCGCGTGTGGTGCTTCGTCACGGAGGCGTTTGTAATCTGCGCCCAGTGCGTCAGCAGTGCGAGAGTTGGGTCGCACAGCGAACAAAGGATACTGTGCACGATGTACATAAACTCGACGATATCGTCGACCGCAGGGTGTAGTTCGGAGAGCGTAGTGCTCTCTCGTCAGAGTCGAAGCCCTCTAATACCTCTCGAGTGCAATTAAAGGCTGAATCTCGGGGTACACGTTTCCTCTGCGTGAGAGTAGCGATCCGCAACTTTGTGTAGATTAAAGCGAAACACCGACACACGTATGTACGAGAGAGCGTGGAAATTGCCGCGAAACTGAATCTCGAGTAATAGTCGTGAGTTTAAGAGCTCCTCTATCGCATCGAGTAACACAGTTTAACGAGAATCGTCGGTTGAAAGGTTAGTTTAAACGATTAATCACCGCAACACACACACACACAAGAAAATTTTCTCTTACCTCTGCGTCTACGAACGGCAGCTCCGTTGATATGTTTCTCGTTCTCCGGTTTTCTCGGCACGAGTTTGTATCCTCTCTTCGTTTCCTTTTCAGCTCCGCACTTGATGTTGATACCATTATCCGGTTCTTTGTCGTTGCGAATCATCTCGTCGGATTTTAAATAAAAATTGTACTAGCATATATATATATATATATTATAATCGCACGAGATCGAGGTCGTTGGGTAAAATTGTGTTCTACGCTTTGTTTATCCACAGTTTAAGTGGACTTATATTATCACAGCTGTGCGTTATACTATTTAACCTCGCGTTATTTAAGTGTACGTAATAGAAGTAAAGTGTGTTTATACATATATATATATATCGGCGTAAATAAACACGGCGTCGTAATATCGGCCGGTCAAGCATCCGCTAAGCTAATAACGAGCATCGACCTTCCCGATGAATCTCGTCCTCGATGCCGACAACACTGTTGTCCTCCTCGTTCGCCTCATCCGACGAGTTCATGGACTCTCTCAGCCGCAACTGCACTTCCAGTGGTACCACATACGCGAGAAACTCGTCGGTCCTCCGCGCTTTTCTCCGCTGATAGCGTAACCGCCTTTGACCGCACATAAGACCACGCGTGGCTGTCTCTTACACGCTTCGCGCACAACTTGCCGTTTTTTTTTTTTCTTCGTTTCCTTCGCAAAACCTTCAAACCTCGCGGAATTGTCTTTTTTTCATTTCCTGTATTTACAGCACAAAGGAATTGTTTGAATATACACGGTATATTCAAATATAAGCCGCGCTGTGCTGAGGAAGACGAGCGAATAAATGGAAAGTTTACGAAGTCTGTTAATAACGCGAGAGAAGAATTTGTTTCGAGCGGGACGCGCGCGTACACGAACGTGCGTTCTCCTGTGACAACCGAGAGCGCACTGACGCGTCACATGCCCGAACGCGAGCCGCTACTCTCTTGTGATCGCCGTCGAGTCGAGCCGAGCCGACGAGAGCGCGCCCGATCAGCTGTGCCTTCTGCCACCCCGCTGCCCTCCCCTAGCCCCCCGCCCTGTGCGTGATGGGGGCGTCGAAATTGCCCGCCGCCTCCTCACCCACCTCTCATCGGGTGACCGTCTAGATACTCACTGGCTGAGCTTCGATCCTCGGCCGAGTTGCGAAAAACTCGCGTTACTTACCTACGCCAAAAACGCGAGTGTAACGAATGATTAACGATGCAGAGTGAGTGAATGATGTAGGCGATCAGTGCTTCCACTTCTTCGCCCCTCAATTAACGCTGAGGGTCCACCCACATGAATATATGCGGGGTATAGAATGTTTCGTTGCGTTGTATTGTCGTATAACTTCAATCACATAGAAAAGCAGGTACTTACCTACGCCAAGAATTTAAGTAAGTGTAACGAATGATGAACGAGTGAGCGAATGGGGGTCAATGAAAAAAGATAGTATAACATAATTTTCTGCTGGTTTAACGTTGTCGTCTCTAAATTAACTCTGCGAAATCAGCTGGATGTGCATCCACTTGAAAAATGATTATTTCTCGTCATATTGAGAATAAATTCATTGTGTATTGGGATACGAAACATAAATTTGCGAAAAAACGATGTCGACGAGTTTTTTCTTAGACAATGTTCCATTGTGTTCCTATACATAATCTTATGCATCGGCTAATGACCACATCAGTAGACGCCGTAACAATAAAAATAAATAAAAAATCTTATGCATAACATTTATCCATAGGTAACAATGAAAATAAAACTCCATTTCACGCTGTGCTCATGACACTCACTCGCATTCAGCCACAGTGATTGAATGACCTTGAGAAGAAGAAAAAATATGAAATTACAATCAATATTAACCGTAAAGAAACATTGTGCCTCAGCGAATGAGTAAAATATAGGAAACAAGGTACAGCCTTGTGACACGATCTGTGATTACTGACCTAATCAGCCTGACACTTTACCTCCTTCATCAGGTCTTGTATTTTTTTGTTAATCATTTTTATCAATCCCTCGATTTTTACGCCAACTCTCGGTAATAATCCTATTGAATTAAACAGGTCGATCAGTGAATGAGATAACACAATGCGCTAACATTAATCGACTGGCCATGGGAGCTAATCACTGTTTCTACAGCGTGTATACGCATTCTTTATCTCTACATGCACAATACGAATGGCTGCAGGCCGCCGGTGATAAAAAAAAAGATGATAACCACGTTCGATACCTAGTTTCAAACCGCCCGAGGGCCTCATTGGTATGGAATGGTAATGGGTTAAGTATCGCGGCGAGAAAGAACGAAACGGGCGCCGAGCGAGCGGAAAGTTTTCGGTTGCTATAGCGTGAAGCTTACGGGTGTAAGCGGACACCTATTGTACCGTCGGGAACGAGGCACGAGTCTATTATACGATAAACTCGTTAGCGAATTTCACTCGCTTTTTTGCCGGATGTTTATCCTCTCGAGCGGCGATAGTTTCCTTACGTTGCGTGTATCCGGTTCATAAACTACAGTGAAGTTACCGTCACTTGATACGCGAGACGAGAAAAGAGTTCTAATGACGATCATCGTCGTCGTCGTCGTCGTCGTCGTCGTCGTCGTCGTCGTCGTCGTCGTCGTCGTCGTCGTCGTCGTCGTCGTCGTCGTCGTCGTCGTCGTCGTCGTCGTCGTCGTCGTCGTCGTCGTCGTCGTCGTCGTCGTCGTCGTCGTCGTCGTCGTCGTCGTCGTCGTCGTCGTCGTCGTCGTCGTCGTCGTCGTCGTCGTCGTCGTCGTCGTCGTCGTCGTCGTCGTCGTCGTCGTCGTCGTCGTCGTCGTCGTCGTCGTCGTCGTCGTCGTCGTCGTCGTCGTCGTCGTCGTCGTCGTCGTCGTCGTCGTCGTCGTCGTCGTCGTCGTCGTCGTCGTCGTCGTCGTCGTCGTCGTCGTCGTCGTCGTCGTCGTCGTCGTCGTCGTCGTCGTCGTCGTCGTCGTCGTCGTCGTCGTCGTCGTCGTCGTCGTCGTCGTCGTCGTCGTCGTCGTCGTCGTCGTCGTCGTCGTCGTCGTCGTCGTCGTCGTCGTCGTCGTCGTCGTCGTCGTCGTCGTCGTCGTCGTCGTCGTCGTCGTCGTCGTCGTCGTCGTCGTCGTCGTCGTCGTCGTCGTCGTCGTCGTCGTCGTCGTCGTCGTCGTCGTCGTCGTCGTCGTCGTCGTCGTCGTCGTCGTCGTCGTCGTCGTCGTCGTCGTCGTCGTCGTCGTCGTCGTCGTCGTCGTCGTCGTCGTCGTCGTCGTCGTCGTCGTCGTCGTCGTCGTCGTCGTCGTCGTCGTCGTCGTCGTCGTCGTCGTCGTCGTCGTCGTCGTCGTCGTCGTCGTCGTCGTCGTCGTCGTCGTCGTCGTCGTCGTCGTCGTCGTCGTCGTCGTCGTCGTCGTCGTCGTCGTCGTCGTCGTCGTCGTCGTCGTCGTCGTCGTCGTCGTCGTCGTCGTCGTCGTCGTCGTCGTCGTCGTCGTCGTCGTCGTCGTCGTCGTCGTCGTCGTCGTCGTCGTCGTCGTCGTCGTCGTCGTCGTCGTCGTCGTCGTCGTCGTCGTCGTCGTCGTCGTCGTCGTCGTCGTCGTCGTCGTCGTCGTCGTCGTCGTCGTCGTCGTCGTCGTCGTCGTCGTCGTCGTCGTCGTCGTCGTCGTCGTCGTCGTCGTCGTCGTCGTCGTCGTCGTCGTCGTCGTCGTCGTCGTCGTCGTCGTCGTCGTCGTCGTCGTCGTCGTCGTCGTCGTCGTCGTCGTCGTCGTCGTCGTCGTCGTCGTCGTCGTCGTCGTCGTCGTCGTCGTCGTCGTCGTCGTCGTCGTCGTCGTCGTCGTCGTCGTCGTCGTCGTCGTCGTCGTCGTCGTCGTCGTCGTCGTCGTCGTCGTCGTCGTCGTCGTCGTCGTCGTCGTCGTCGTCGTCGTCGTCGTCGTAATCGAGTGAAATTGAATCGAGTCATAGTCGATTCGTTCGGGTCCACGTGCCGCTGCGATTATATTATACCACATGCGCTTGTGTGCAACGACTGTGCGTAATTCGTAGTGCGAATTCGCTCGATGTTGTGTAGGTCGGTCGGCAACGTGAGTTGTATATAAATAAGCTTGCGTATTGTTTCCCTCTCGCGGCAAAGCGGCGGTGTAATAAACGCTCGGAGCGCATTGTCTCTCGTCATCGTCGGAGGCTAAACGGAATCGCCAAACAGAGATATACAGACGAGTGAGAGGGGCAAAACGATACACAAAAATTGTATCGTTAACAGTCTCTCCACTTGTTCACGTTGGGTCAACCGCTCTGCGAGGACGATTAATTGATTTGATCTCCTTGAGTCATTACAGAGCAGCGGAGACCAAACGTACCGTTATTTTGATCCGTAGTAAGCCTGTCAATTGAATGACCATCATAATTTCTGCATCTTCAGAAAAAAACTTTAGCACGCTGTAGCGCCGTGACATTAGTTGTGAGAGGAAAATGTTTACCACCTTTTTGTTCCTCTTTAAATTCCCCGATGGCGAATATTATTTTTGAAAAAAAAATATATATATTTGAAATTAAGATTATCACTGCGAATTGAAAACTTTGGCACGCTGCATCTTTTTCATTTTGACTCGGAGAGAAAAGTTTGTAGGAGACATTTTCTTCTTTTTCTAATTTCGAGGTGACGGTTATTCGTACTTTTTGTGTGGCGGTTATTTGTGGGTAGTTATTTGGCCTTTTCTGTTCTTTTTTTGATTATCTGGTGGCGGGATCGGCCGAATTTTTTTTAAGGGCAAAGAAATTTTTTTTTTTGCCACTTCAAAACATCGGAAAAAATGTCTTTGCTCTTAAAAAAATCCGGTGAACCCGCCACTAGATAATCGAACAAGGCACAGAAATGTCTGATAAGTTTTTTTCTCTAGAAGGTAATCTGGCCAAGATATCGCGGTCGAAAAGTTTTACAGTGACAAAAAAATATATTTTTTCGCCCTTAAAAAAAATCCGGCGGAACCCGCCACTAGATAATCGAGGGTACTACAAAAAAGGCCTTCGGCATTTTTGCCTATGATCAATATTCTAGTCAGGAAACGCTGTTAAGGACAAAAGGCCAAATAACTACTCACAAATAACCGCCACCTTAAAATTAGAAAAGGAAGAAAATGTCTCCTATAAACTTTTCTCTCCGAGTCAAAATGAAAAAGATGCAGCGTGACAATATGTACCTCTCACAACTAATGTCACAGCGCTACAGCGTGCTAAAGTTTTGTTTCTGAAGATGCAGAAATTTTGATGGTCATGTCAATTGAGCATATTTGCTACATCACAGAAACGATGTTTTTTAAAATATATCGCTGAATTTTCATCCGCAGTTTCTTCACTGATTTTACGCACTATGAAATTCTAATCGTAAGCAAAGATTATTCGGTGTTAGTTTGTGAGATAACCGACATGTGTAAACAAAGATTTTTCGTTTTCAGTCTGTGAGATAACCAACACGTGTAGGCAAATATTTTGTTATCAATACGAGGCAAATGTTGCTGTTAGTCAATAACTGCGGAATCATTGGACTGAAACGTAGCTCGTTGTTCTGGGGTTTTAATTAAATTCAAAAAAGCATTTCCATTCGCAAAAAAGGATTCAAAAGATTTTATTAAAATTTATTTTCATTGAATGGGAATCTTCGTTACCATCGAGGAGTGAATTTTTCCAAAAGATCGCTGTAAACGTGCAGCTCCTCGTAATTTATGTGGGTGGAAAGGTGCAACGTGCTCTGGAGAAAAAAAAAACGTAACGTGTCCGAGATCACGGTGCGTGATGCAACGAGATTACCTCGATGCAATAATTTCCTGTTCGACGATAAGTCTCTCTGTAGCATCCATTCACGTAATACGGATCGTTAGGCTTTGAAAATTATGTAAAGCTTCTCCCGCTCGATTCTTGAACGACTCGCCTTGTTGTAGCTTGTACAAAGGTCGATCGCGCGACAGGTGTATCAACCGCTGCCGGCAACTTTGAGCTCTCATAATCGAGACGCGACGCCGACTTGTCTGCTGCGCTCGCCACTTCTCGTCGACTCACTCTCTCTCTCTCTCTCTCTCGCTCTATTTTCTTCACAATTCCCGCGGAATCTTTCGCTTCTTTCGAACGCTTCGCGGATCATTTCACGGTCATACAATTTTACGAAATACACACACCGTTAAAAATATTTGGTATAAATTTTGCTCACGATACTTTTATAAAAACTGAGATATTTAACTTGACCTAAAAATTTTGTAATAGCAGTATTTTCTACTAGATCATATAACATGAGGAAATTTAATATAAAAATTTGTATTTTCATTGTACGATTATGAAAAATTCACTCTTTTCGCAATTTTTAACGCGTTTGAGGTTTTTCAGATTTTTATTTCGTCGGGAAGTGTTTGAAATTTTTCATGAAGCTGACGATTAGCGGAAAAATGTGCGCACAACATTTCAGATTCAATCGCTGAAAATTTGATTGTTGAAGTAAACAACACAACTCGTTTATAAGAGAGATGTGAACGAGAAAAAGTGGATGTTATGTGTTTGATGTGACATCGAGCGCGCACAATTGATCACAGCGAGTATGATGAATTACGAGGCCACTAACACGCGACTCCGGAGCGGAATCAACTAGCGGAAACGTACCCATTGCTCCGCATTACACCTAAACGCTTAGCTTAGGCGCTTCTGCTGTTGCTGGAAGTCATCGACGAATTGCGTCATCGCTCAGGCTGATCCAGACAGTTGCTGCCGCTGCCACTGTTACAAATTGTAACTGGTAAATACATAAACAAGCGGATGGTCTCGTCGGCCTTATTCATTATCGTCTTAGGTCTATTTGCCAAGTCTTTGACGAGTCAACATGCCAGTGAATGACACACGCGTATCGTAATCGAGAAAACGTCTTACACGAAAAGGCAGGGAATTTAGAAAATTATCTTGTAACAAAGTAGAAGCAGCTTTTTTTTTTATAGCTTTCTAATTATCTGCAATTTTTTTCCTCTTGCATTTTTTAATTCACTCCTTTTTTTCTCCTTGTAGAAATTCTTTTCTCGAGATTTTCATGTTCGAGTGAATGAGTTGCATGCGGAAATCGTTTTACAATCGACATTCTATTTACAATCGACATTCTACCACATGTACCATCGCGTACGATAATTTTGTTCGAGGAATATCGGCGACAATTTCCTAGCGCAATCAACCCGAGAATGAAATACGCGATCATGAGCTTCCGGGAATTCCAAAGCGGTAATTACGCACATACTTTTACGTGTTGTGGTTTATTAAAAAAGCGTGGCGGATTTTTCCACGGTATCGATGTCTTCGTATTTTCATCTTGTCAATTGACTATTTAGGTAATTTAGTGTGTTCTTACAATTTTTATATCAATTTTCCTGGCATCACAAGGTAAATTTCTATGTTGGCCTTTTGCAAGTTGCGACTGATAGTATTTTTATCAATGATTACTGATGTTTTTCAGTTGTGTCATTTAATTCAAACAATGTTTACCTAGCAAAACCGTAGAGTCACGATAAAAACATCTTGATCCGAATTTTTCAAATTCCAATGCGGATATTGGAATGTTTATCAATACCATATATCTTATGTAATTACAAATTGAACATTGTTTTGTCTGATGATTCAATGAAGCAACGACGAAGAATCTACATTTAAAATCGCGCAAATTTTATTGATAAGACTCTCTGGCTGAAACACAGGTGTCTTCTCTCGTTATTTTTCACTCGCTATGTGCGAAATGCAGGACTTCTTTGTTTGTTTAAAGAATCCATTTTTGCTTTGACTGGATCAATGATTAAGATTAATGAATCTACCCAATCAGATCCACTTCATCGATAAGAAAAGTGTTGACGAAAATCCAATCCAAGAAATTGGTTTTGTACGCGGTGAAGAGTTTCGTGATCATTTAGAAGAAATTCTTTTTCTCGTAGATTAAATGTCTTCAATTCGACATTCTTCCGTTTCGGAGCATGATTTCAATAATAATTCTGTTTCTTCTTTCTGTGCGGTACGCTCAGCGCAAAATTTTGTGTAGCATTTTGGAACATTACTCGTCGAGCTGTCGCTCGAAAAAAATCCTGACATTATTTTTTTTTTTACAGATATTGGAACCGTGACGTCTCCTCCACATTTGATGTTTGTTTCCCGAGGTTCGATATTTTCAATAACCGGATCGTCGTCGGTATCACTACCACTTTTTGCTTTATTCTCTTGAGCAATTTCTTTTTCGAAGGGCTGAACTATTTCGTACTGCATAGAATCGTCAGTTGCGTTGAGCTCCTCCTTTTCGACGTTACAATCACCAAATCTGTAAGTTTCTGAACACTGGACATCAGCAGATGGAGGCGAAAATCCAACCACGAAATAACGTCTCAATTTATTTTCGCCCTGAAAACCGCTAGCGCAGGAGACGACGTTACTTTTTTCCACGCAAGAACCTTCATTCAACGGACCCTTAATCCCGTCCGATTCAAAAGCTTGTTTAGGAGGAGATTCGCTTCGATTGACTTCCTTCTGAACGCCCGTTGATTGGATTTTTCTAGGATCTTCCACAGTCCGTGAATTCGAAGCTATAAAAGCTGAATTCTGTAAATCGAAGTGGAAACCACTCGGTATTCCTTCTGGAGTCTCATTGGTACGTCTTGTTCGCAAAGCTCTCGTTTCACCACTTTTATTTTGCATTTCGTCTTCAGATCTTGGAATTCTGTCTTTGGCGGGGAAATTCTTTGCAAAAGCTGGACCAATGTCGCTAACAGAGTGAATTTTTGCTCGTCGTGACGTCGATAAGTTTTCTAAGTTCGGACAGGGCATTTTGATTTTTTCACGCAAGTTATCGTCGAGTTTTTGTGGTTCTTCAGTTTCCCTCGACGGAGAATCGTCTTCATTGATTTGTTCTTCATTTCCCGTATTTCTAACGGACTTGTCGAGATTTTCAATATTTTCAGCAGCCACGGAAGAGTCTATTGACAAATTTGCGTTGTCTTCGGCTTCCGGCCAAGTGCCCCAGGTTCCGTAAGTCACGTGTTTTGGCTCCGCGAGAGATTCCTCCACTTTCCTAAATTCCGAGTTACATTTTGGATCGAGGCAACGACAAGTTTCGAGTGTTTCTTCGCTGGATCGGCGATTTTGCATGTTACGTTTCTTTCTGCGATTACCTCCTCTAGCTACCACGGCGATAATTTTCGTATCAGGTGAGTCCCAAGGTCTTCCTTGATTTTTCGTCCCCTTCAATTTCGGTTTTTTCTTCATGAGGTGAATAAAGGTCGATGATGTGACCGAAGCGGCTTCAGCTAAAATATTCGTTATTATGGAGGTCTCCGAAACGTCGGCATAAGTTCCGCTGTCCGAGCTCACGTATGTCACCATTTTTTTACTTTCACATGCGTCACTTTCCTCTTGTTCAGTCATAAATTTATCCGCCGTCTCTTCGGCGACTGATTTCATTGTTTGCTGGTGAATATTAACGTTGCTTCGTAATGATTCACATTCGGTATTTTTGGTTTTCGGACGCTTGAGAGTTGATATTTTTTCTGATTTATTCCCTTCGTTATCTATCACGGTTGATTCATCGTGCAGATTCTCAGTCTGTATTTTGTCAGACTTGTTGGTATCTTTTTTTCGAGTGGCGTCCTGTGATTTTTCAAGGTGAGAAATATCTTTCAAGCATTGATTATGTATTGGACAGTGTCTGCAATTGTTATCCTTAATTCTTCGTTGTCTCCTATTGCAACACTTTGTGCAGATACATTTTTTGTCAATATTTCTATTCGTGCTTTCTTCCAAATCATATTTATCGAGTTGAACATGCGGAGCTGTCCTCAAATAGGGACAACTGCATCGACAGCACACGAGATTTATTTCCGTGTGTTTTTTATTTTCTCCGTGCCACGATTCTTCATCCTGTCCTCTGACTTGGCCTTTTTCTCTCCAGCTTCTTAGCAATTGTTTCATCATACAAGAAATACCTTTTTCATTCGAGCCATTGCGTGAAATCCAGGGTCCAGCAGAATTCTCCGCTTCCGCATGGTGCTCCATGTAACGAAAATTTTTTTTATCATCATTCGCAGTGTAGAACGAGTTCCAAGGCTCTGCTGAATTTTCCGGTTCTACAGTGTGCACACCGAGCTGCTCCTCGCTCTCTTGTACTCCTTTTTTTCTTCTGCAGTTTTGAGAAGCTTCGAGGCGATAGGAAGCTCCCGGTTGGTGTCTCGTGCACCTCCAAAAATTTTCCTGCTGTGTTAAAGTCGTATTTGAAAGTCTCGTAGGCGTAACTTCAGGTTGGCAGACACGACAAGGATAACTCGCTTCTTTTCCGTGCCCACGCACGTGGTTTTCTCGATTTTTAACATTTTCTTCGAGTATTCTGCATCGCGGTTGACGAAGACCAAGCTTACTTTTTGTTTTTCCGCATTTATCATTCGATAATTCACATTTTTGCGGCTGAACGTTGATCTCGCATTTTAAACAGTTCGGCTGATTGGAATGACGCACATTGACGACTCTTCGAGTTTGCCTTGATGGTTTCTCTCGGTGAAGACGCTCCGTTGAATCCTCATCGAAAAATACAGTTTGTGTGTTTTTGCAATTGCGTAATTTTGCTTCTTCGTCGAGATTTATGTTGGTTTCGTTTTTCTGGTCCACAGTTGGTTTAGCTTCGGGACAACAAATCATTTTGTCTTCCCAGTCTACGGTAAATTGATCTCCGAGCTTTCTCAGCGGTAACTGGGAATCCCCTCGATCCGCAGAGGCTCCTGCAAGCTTTATTCTACTTTTGTAATGCGGAGAACGTGAGATTCTCGTCGAGATAACGTGTTCAGTGTTATAAGGACAATTCTTCCAAGGATCTGGAATTCCCTGGGCCAACGACAGGCCGAGATCCTTCCAAACAGCCTCGGTGAGTCTCACGCTGTCACAACCGAGTTTCAAATGCCTTCTTACGGTTCTGCGATCGTGCTCACCGCAAAATCCTCTCAGCGCGAGGTATTCGTTCCAAGGATTCGGGATGCCTCGACGAATACCTTCAATTTTTCGGCCATCAGCATCTTTGTGATTAATTACACAAGGCGATGCTCTGATCAGTTGAGGAGAGCGAAAGGGACCTCGGATTATCTGGTGAAATCCGACATTTCCATTGCTGGCTAAAAGCTTCGGTGAAGTCCATTCCTGTCGCCAAACTGACTGTTTATTACTTCCCTCACGAATCTTTGACCTCGAAGATATTTTCTTGATCTGCGTTTTTTTCCACTTGCTCGTTGTCTCCGACGTTGCGAGCTCCGAATCTGTAAACACTGTAACTTATTATATTTATCGAGGTAATTGAAAGGACGGACTTACTAGAAGTTGAAATATTAACTCGATCGATACTTTGACAAGGTATGATCGATTTGACAGCAAAGAACGTTTGGTTTCTGTTTGCCTCGTTGTCGAGCGAAACAGAAATGAAAAAATACGCGCATATATGAGAATTCGAATATGAAAAATACTTTTATGACGTAAATATTGAAATGGTAAACAGAAATTCGCAAACGGATAACAAATTTACATCTTTAACGTACAATTTGCTAAGCTAATAAATATTGTGACGATTCGTAGGATGTTGACGTTGTAACGTTTGCATTAAAGATCTGTGAAGCAATAATAATTTACATGCTAATATGAAATCTACATATTAAATATATTTACTTTCCGGGACTAGTAAATGTATGCTTAGTTTGTGCTAATTTATTGAGATGAAACCTTGCAATTTTGAAAACTATCATGCCCAAGTATAAAAACAGCATGAGGATATGTAAATAGGAAATAAGTAATCGTTTCAACGTGAAATACGTAAGTGTATATCGAAACTCTTGAAAGGATGAATTTACATTGAATTTAATAAAGTAGAATTATCCACTGTTAATTTTCAGATTCATTTGATTATTTATTTATTTGTTATACGAAACATACTATTGAACACAATAAAATCGCTAAAGGCAAGCAAAAGATTATCTGATAGTCGTTCATCTTTAGGGAAGGCATGAATAAGTGGACAAAGCTCATTAATAATTCTTTTATTACGTCAATAAGGGCGAATGTGACAGTCACCCCTTGTACTCTCTCTCCCACTTGCTCTCAATCTTCAGCACCCAAACTCCCGATATCCGCAGAGAAGGCGTGTGTGTCAAATTACAAGTATTTTTCGAATTACTTTCGCTCGCGCACTTTTTGCGTTGGTACTTTCAGCGAAAAATTTCATAGAAACTCCGTGGATCTTCAATTCAAAATGCCTTCCGGGCGCACTCTCTCCCTCTCTCCCTCTCTCCCTCTCTCTCTCTCTCTCTCTCTCTCGTTGTATTTCATTCTCAAAACTTTACGAGACGCGTTCAAGCGTCCCGTTAACAATTTCTAATGAATCTATACTTGCCCCTCTTTCTCTCCCGTCTTCATGCCAAATTTATTCCAATTACCCGCGTCAGGATCTCCGATAAAATGTCGAAGTGCCGCACGAAGTACAGGACAATCATTGAAGCAGAGGCAGCAGCTGCACTCGGCTTGATATACAAACGAGACAACAAATTTTTCTGCCACTCGTCGAAAAATAAATACAGCGAAATGCGAATTCTCCTTTTGTGGTTTACTCCTTGGTAGTGGCTGGCGGTGGTTCCTTGCTCGCCTCATCAGTTACGCTCACCTGGAGCGTGCTCGATGACTTCTGTACTATCTCGCTCGACACTAGCAGAAGGGGAAGACCCCCGAGGACCATACACGTGCCCATACAGAGAAAACATACCGAGTAACTTCCAGTTACATCACGTAGGTAACCTGGAATCATTAAAAAAATAAGATAATCAGTTCAAGAGTGAATGGATTATTTTTTGCCCAATATATACAAGGGCTTACTACTGAAATTTTCTATTAAATTCTATTGTCAAAATGAACAAACATGTATTTTTTCTTTGGCACTACAAACAATCAACAGGAATTTTTTGTAAGAGTTTGAACTCTTCGATATCTTTTTTTTAAACGCTCGTTCCTTGGAAATAAACAGTCCTATCGAAAAATGTCTGAGATAAGATCGGTGCAGCTAGATATAAGCTACATGACCAATACAATTTTTTATGCTAGGTGTTTATAAATAAAACAAAGTATTTCCTCATAACGAAATGTAAATGTGGGAACACCTCATATATATTTTGAATTCTTTGGCTTCTATTTATCCATCAAGCCGCTTATTCCTCAATTGTGAAAATTCAAGTCCACGAGTGAAGCAGGTTCCTCTCGAGTATTGACCCAATTGATTTTAATCGCTCGGAAACAGAAGAATGTGTTTATCGTTCCAGGGTGACGCAAGTAATTGGCACCTCGGTGACGATAAGCAAACCGTCTCGCAATTCAGTAGTCGCGGGGAGAACAATCACGCGAATTCATTATTTACGCGTTCCCGATAGCTTAGAGTTTACGTAAGTCAATAAATGTACAATGTATACAGGTTCTCATTTCACGGAGAGAAATCAAGATCTGTTTCGATGATATCCAAAGTCAACTCCTCAAACTCGGTCAAACGTCGTCGAACAGCTCTCTCTCCTGAATAAGACAACAAATTGTTGTCATTTATTAGTCATTTCCGGCAAAGAGCTACAATCTTTTCTCTCAATTTCTCTAAGCTTATCCGCAATTCGCTCGGGAATGAAATATGAAAAGTTGGAAGCGAGCCTGGTGCTGATTTTGCTGCAGCAATCCACTCAGAGTTTGCCATCAGCTCTCAATCTCTCACTCGCCTTCCAGGCATCTTCCACTCGCTCTTTCACGCTCCACGCTCTCACCCACTGCTATCGATCGCTATATCATATATTCGCGCGCTATACCACTGACCTTGCCAGGCCGCAACTCACTTGGGTAAACTTATTGACTCACCTGGCCGCTTCGCCGAGGGTGCCAAGAGACGCGTGTAGGGTTTATGCAGAGCACGTGCACCTCTCGTACAGAGCTAACGCCACGCGATCTTTCAATAGATACTATTCGACATTCCACACCTATACATACACCAAATGGGCGCAGATTTATGGGGTAACCGGAACTGCAGGCCTAATATCTCTCTCAGTCATAACGAATTTCAACGACTCCGTAAGATAGTCGACTGCTCTGCGCTCCACAATCCTACAGTTGTGTGCACGAATTTATCCTGCTTGTGAAATATTTTCGGCGAATCGATTTCCACTATCTTCACATTGCTATATCTAAGTTGTGAGAATTTTCTTTGTATTTTGCAAATGTTAACAAGAGGTAGTTGTCAGTGTGCCAAGAGACCCATTTCGATTATCGAAGTACCTTTGGCCAGAGGAACATATTGATTTGTCTTATATTCCAGGCTGAACGGAAATATGAAATTATTTTTAACCGGAATCATTTCTACTTTTGTTGTATTCATGTCCGAAACACTTAGTGTGTAAAAACTTAGCCGCAATTTTCTACATGTACGTTTTTTTGTATAAAAATTCCAATTGTATTTGAACTCGATTCGACCTGCTCGATTTCTTCATAGAAAATTCGGCAGTTTTTTTTTGTTTTTTGTTTAAATCTTTAAAAGCCGCATTTTATCTAGTTTATGTATGTTTGTTTAAAATGACAATTGTTTTAATGTGCGAAGGGATGATTTCTAGCACCTTCTTTTATATAATTGGACATATTTAACGTGTCTGTCAAAACAATGGCGATTGCGTCATCGTAAATGTCCCTCGAGAGCTTCCACGTGACTCTATTCACTGTTGGTTGTGTAAGCTTTCAGTCTGACGCGTGACAATTCTACACGAGCCTCCCTTCCGATACTGATGAAATTTCTCCGGCTACAAATTGTCCGAGGCGCACGTGGAAGCTGGCAAAATCTCGACGAGCTCTCATCCGCATGCCTCCGAGCTAAATTGTAGCTGGCATGAGTGAGGGACACGTGGCTTGTTCTCACGTTTTTTGATACCACGAGAGTGGTTTTCAGCCCTGGCTACTCTCACCTCTCGCCGACTCGTTTCATTTCCTCGAGTTACAAAGATTTCAGGCGACCTTGTTACGGGGATAATTGTTATTCCCGGAACGCGACCTTGCGCTCAAGTGACGTCACAGCAAATATAACGAGGCGAGCAACTCGACCGCTGCCTGTTTTTCGTTTTGAGACACTCCGGCGCTACCTTCCTCAGGCGTCACTCCCTTAATTCATTCACTCGATCCAGCAAGATGTTAATTATCACTGGAGCCAAACACATTTATGGATCAGAACGGCAAAGTTGCCGATGGGTTCCTTTAACTGTGCGCTGCTACCTCTGTAACAATTTCTTAATATTTCGGTCATTAAAATGTCCTATGAAATTTCGCGAATACAAATATAAATTTTCTGTGAAAAATGCTCAATTTCGACCAATTAAATGATAATTACAAAGCGAATTGTATCTTTATTCCTATAAGTATCGGATATTTACAACTCCGCAAGACACTAATCCGAATTACCAGCCATACGTCAATTAATATCATGGATAATGGCAAAGTAATGAAAGTTTATCATCGCACTGTTTCATTCGTCTATCAAAGCGACGTGGAAAATCAATCCAAAATAGTAACTACCCCGCAACGAAAAGAGCGAGGCTGATGAGACAGAAAGTGGAGTGACAGATATGACGCAAGCGAGAGTTACCACACCGGAGCTTCAGACTGATTAGCTGTACCGCAGGGGCTTCGTTAATTTCACAAGCCGTGTCCACCTATGCTATCCACACGTATCGTACATTCGTCGAGTTCGAATGAAGAGATACAGTGACAAGTGGTGCTTCCACACTGTACAAACGTCCATCCAACTTTTATACGGTCCGCTCTGACTTTAGTAAACAACTCTCTGTCCTTTCGAAGCCTGACATTTTACTGCGTATTCCTGGAAATCGTCGTGTTTCCGAGCCGTAAAACGGGTAACGGATGTTCCGTTCATTAGCTAAGCTATATAGAATGAAGATACCAAATAAAATGACATCATAGCCGTTAATGGACGAATTTCGTTGCAAATAGCTATTACAAATAGTTTTGATAACAGCAAATAGCAACTCTTCTCAACAATCATCGACTTTGTAGTGTCCGCAGGCGAATACCACGTGGCCCGATATCGCGTATCGATTAGATTTGCGCTACCGAGGTCATCGTTGCTTTTCTCCACTACCATCATACATTACTATCATTATTATTACTATATATATTTTTTTTCTTTCTTGTATCGTTAAGTAGATAATAATGTTGCAATATTATCGTACGATGTCGGGTTCGGCTTACGCCATTTTAATTACTCTTCTACATATTATCGTACTTACTGATTGTGCTCGTGAAATCAAGATTTATTTGTTTTTAGTTAGAAAAAAACGTTTACCTGCGAGAGGAGGTATAGAGATAGCTCCAACGCTCTGAAACATTCTGACGAGTCCGTAGCTTGAGGATATCTTGTCGGTGCCGTACTGATCAGCAAGAAGCACGGGAACCAGGAGGAACCAGCATCCCAGGCAAAGCCCGTACATGCCAACCGAACAGGCGAGAACGTAGAACGAATGAGCCATTGGAATCGCCAGGACAGCGACACCGGCTCCCACGATACTTTTATTTCAAAAGAAGTAAAGAATTTTCGTTATTTTACACAGTTACAGTAATTAGATGGTTAAACTATCGATAGATGCTTGATACTTTTTTAAAATTCGTACTCCGACGCTAACTGTTCATCTATGAATTTGACAAATCCATTTTTTCATTTTGCAACCCTATAAAAAGCTGCTTTTTATTAATGAAGTACTTTGTTCCGAATTTTTCGTGTCGTTACTCTCGAAATAATCTTTAACTACTGATACGAATCAGCTCAAATATTAATGAAAATTTATAAAAATTCCTATAGGCATTTAGATTTTACGAGATTTCAATGTCTAAAAAAAAAAGATTCCCGTAGGTAAAAAATAAAAATGAGGTAACTGTAATATCTACCTTCCAATGTATCCTTTTCGTCGATCAAAAAGCTGTAGATCGGACAACCACCCGAGGCCGAGTCTTCCGCAGAGATCAAGAGCCGCCGATATAGCGACGAGGTAACCGGCTTCGGATTTCGTGTAACCGGCGGCGTGAACATACGCGGGAAGGTAGTATAGCATGTAGGGACTTCCGGTTGACATGAGACTGACCGACAGGCACATCATAATGAACTGTGGATTTTTCAGGAGCGATAGATCGATGTAGCGAGCAATTTTCTGGGACATCGTGCGACGAACAACGGTGATGGATTCTTGATCAGGCATTACAGGCTCTTTCGGCACGACCGGACAGACGACGGTCGCCGCCGAGGATCTCAACGATCTGAGTGATGATCTCGCCTTGTAAACGCACGTTGAATCTGTGCTGAGATCCTCGACACTGTGGAGAATACTCGAGCTTCGGATTTTCGAAATTGGCTTCATTCTCAGGCCCTCGCCCATAATATCCTTCTCCTCCTCGCTGTCGGTTAGCTCCACGGCGACAACGCTGTTCTGATGAAAGAGCTCGTTCAGCAAATTGTGCCTCGTCGTTGCGTCATTGGCAAATAAAAGCTCGAGCCTCTGTTGCTTCGTCGGTTGATTCTCCTCAGCGGCAACTTCTTCCGCTTTTGTCTTCTCCACGATTTTCTCAATCGGCTCGAGCATCGCCGCACGATTGTCCTCCAATGGACGGTAGAGAGTAGCGCTCACGCAAACATGAAGCATACAGCCACCCAGAAGTAATATCGTACCGTGAAAACCGAAATTAGCCACCAACGTCTCGATCAGCAATGGAAACACAAAACTTCCGGCTGCTGTTCCCGAGACACAGATTCCATTCGCCAGGGCTCGATGCTTGTCGAAGTATTGCGAAACGATTATGATCCCTGGTGTCGTTGACAATCCTCCACCGATACCTTTCACGTTGAATAACACAAAAATATCGTATCAAATGTTAATCATTAACAATCGAGTTACGGAAACAAAGAACTACTCGCATTCTGTTCTATGATCGATCGTTTGCAATACATTCTCACAGCCGAAAAGTATTTTGCAAAGGTGAGATATTTTCTTGTTGTTGATAAGGCGACTTATCTTTGATGTAATGCTTATCAACTTGCCAGAAAATGTCTCATAATTTTGCAAATATTTTCCACTATGACATTTTGATGATAACATTAATAAATAGTGCCGATGTGCGATTATTATCACAAGTATTTCAATAAACGCATGAATTTTCTTTTTTTCTTTTGTCTCTTAAAAGGAAAAGTACACGCACGTGTTCTGCATCTCTCTGTTATTGTCAATAAGTCGGTCCCGCATTTCCAAAATCCCGCAAGGCAATATGTCTCTGCGCTTTAGCCCGCGCTCTCGCCTCGCCTCTCGTTAAGAGGCGCGACGACGTTCCCTTTGGTAACGGGAGGATCGAGAGAAGCGCGCGGAATAGCTGTTATCTGAAATACTAGCCCATCAAACAAACGATTACTCGTCGAAATTTCTCGTTGTCAATCGTATTTTCGTATCGTACGCTCAACAGGCACACGCCGTTTCATTTCAATGAATACTCTCAATGCAAAACAAATGATCCTCAAGATTTCACATACTAAATTCATTATAAAAGGAACGATGAAAAATCATTATTATTATGGCTCTCGTATTCAAGCACCGATTTAGCTATTCCGTGACCGCGATTTTAAAAACATCCTTCAAATTGCAATTTCTCGAATTATTTTCTTTTTTTCACTTTCTGGTTAAATACATTTTTTTTTCATCGGCAACAGAGAAGCAGAAACAAAAACGTGTACCCAGCAGTTTAAAAATGCTCTTGAACTGCAACTAGTCCCAGTATTTGCATTCGTGTAGCCTCTATGATTTATTTTCTCATTGCCAACCTGTGAGCACGCCGAATGTGAAGAATAGATGGACAAGGCTGGTGGCGAAGTAGCTTATGGTCAGTCCGAGAGCGCAGAAAAGACCACCGATGAAGACTACGGCGCGGCAGCTGTATTTCTGGCATAACATGCTGGTCACCGGTGCTGAAAAAAAAAAAACCCTCATTTTATTCCTTGTACATATGGAAAGAGCGTAGGAGAACGTTTATGTGTGGAGAAGTAGGATAACAGAGCGAAGGAGGCGAATAGAACGATGATGACGAGGCGAAAGAGACCACGAGGCTTTTATTGCAGGTTGCACCGTGACCTGGTCCGGTTTGAATGTGAGGCGAAGGTCGGGATGAATAGCTGCCGGTGCTGTTGCTGCCCGTCGCTGAGAGACAGAGAAAAAGGGGAGCCAGGGAAGGCTAGCGTTCGAATATAGGACAAACGAGGGTAGCAGCTATCATCACGCTGCAACGCACTCTGCAAAGTGCACAAAAGCCGACAGTCATCGAACAAGGGGTTGACAATGAGGCAAAGGTGGTCATCGTTTTGTTCATTTATGCGTGATACGAATTTATAAGATTTCGACATGGGAAGAGAATAAATAAGCTTTGATTATTTTTCTACGAATTGAATTATTCTGATTAACTGAATTGAGAAATATGGTTGCTGACGTTATAAATAAATCATGCATCCAACAAATTGAAAAACATCTGTAGCTATAGGATAAGGGAATATCGACGAAGCAGAGAGTTCAGTTGTCGTTGTGTGGTGCAATCATTTGCAATTCTGGCAATAATGTGAATTTTAAAAACCCGGAATATAGTCAATAAAACGTGAACCTGCATTTTTGTAGTAAACAAGTCGTGACGTCACGGCAAGTATCAACGTGTTGAAATGCATTTTTTGCCAAGTCGAGAAATCACTGAACAAGGGAGAGTCGACGACGCAAAGAGAGGTCAGGGTGATACTATCCTATTGTGCATTCGTCTGTAATATTGCTAATAATAAAAATCGATGTACAAACTAAATTTTCTTTTCTGCAATCTTATCTTTTCACTAATACAAAAACTGCATTTTAAAAAAATTATTTTTCCGTTTTCATTTTTTTGAATTACCTACATTTTGTACATTCATTTTCATGAAAAAAAAAAAAACTTTTTTTCCATACCTCAATAAAATTCCTAACATTTTTTTTTACATGGTGAGGATATTAAAAAAAAAAAACTAAGATTGAAAGTAATGAATGTTGCGATTTCTATTACATTGTAAAAAATATTCGTAAATTTACATTACCAGAAATTTTATTTACCAGCTAATTTATTAAATTTAATGGCCAAGAAAAAAAAATCCAAATATTTACCCTAAATAATTTCAACATTGTGACTCATGAACAATTTCTAAAACGGGAAATCCCGTTGCTGGAGTATGAAAGTCTTGTCTTCAGGGCAACTGCATCCATCAGATTGGAAATGCATGTTGCAAAGTGAACAAAACATCGTGTCATCGGGAAAAAAACGATAGTTCGACAATGCGAAGAGGCATGTAGTCATCGTGTTGTGGATTTCTTTGTAATATTGCTCACAATGAGAATTCGAGAGGGCAAGAGAATAATCGATGAGGCAACTGGCTCATCGACGTTTCCCAAAACGTATAGCTCTGTCGTTGCAGTGTACAAGTTGTGTCGTCAGGGCAACCCTCATTCGAATACTCTTCTGTCGAAAGGTCTCTCTTCCAACGCAGAAAAAGGTTCTTCATCGATTACCTGGCATCAGGGGCGTTAACAAAGCCAACCGTGTTAACTGGTACACGGCGAGGAACTTGAGTTACGAGCCGTCCTTTGTAAATATGCGGTTACAGTCTCTAACTCGCCGAGAATTAGATCACGAACACAAGGACGAACTCATTGTTCCGACCCGATGGAAAATGTGGAACCGTCGCTGAACTCGTTATCCTTTTCTTTCAATTTTACTCTACTGTTTACGTAAATATTGTTACGTGAATTTTTTCGAAACAGTTTTTATAGCAAAAATAAGATAACGAATAGAAAACACTGCAGTTTCGTTGTTATGAAATATAGTTATGATGATTATTATTTAAACATAAATATATAGTGGTAAAATATTGAGAGATTTAAATTCTACTGTCGAATTTGTTGTCTTTTTTCGCCTCTGATTCCGTGTGGAATTGAATCTAGAGCATGAACCTGAAACATTCTATCTGACGGTCAATCTGTGGAGAGGAGAATTGCAGCAGCCTAGCACAAGCGCCGAATAAATGTCTGAATCGAGACCCCGATAGAGGTCCTTGACCTTGGTGGATATGTTCTCGCCCTACGATTCGGGGTGTACTAAATTGATTTTTCAGGAATCGAATGCTTTACACATGACAACCGATCTTTTCCAATCGATTCCCGAACATTGATTAAATCCCGAAATCGATAACATCGTTGTTTTTATTTCATCCGAAATATCGATTTTTCTTCGACTGATTTTTCACTCTACGATTATTACGTGAACCATTGCGTGTCCAGATTGACCCAGATTGATGTCCAAATTTGATTCATTTCGATAGACGTAAATTAAAAAAAAAGCTAAGCAACGAAATAGCGTGAATGTCCTTACCCAGAGCAAGGCAGAAAAAGGACAGAATCGCGGGTATCCACGAAGCGACAGCGGCGGAGGAGTCCCTGAAAGTTTCCATGACCTCGACATAGAGTACCCCATAGGATTTGACGAGTCCAGCGACCCAGAATTGTACGAAGAAAGCTCCGCAAACGACGATCCATCCGTAACCGCCGTCGAGTGGCACGTAAGTGACGTTCTTCTCTTTTTTCTCCTGCCGCCGATTGCGATTGTGATGATTATTGTTGTTGTTGTTTCTGTGGGGTTTGCTTTTTTTCGTGGAGATTTTCGTGGACCTGAGCTCCCGCGATTTGGCGATCAACGGCCGAGCGGTGAGGCTCGATATCGTCAGGAGATTGTCGTTGTCCTCGTCCTCGATGGTGTCCGGTGGGCTCTGAAGATGAGGCGGTACGATCGGTGTCGATGTCGCTGTCGCCTGTACGGTTAGCAGGGCTGGCCTCGTTGGCGATGACAATATTCCACACGTTCCGCCGCTGTTCAGATCGAAAACAGGCGCCGAATGTATGGAAAACAAGGAGCCCAGCTGATTCGACTGGTTCATGTTCTCGTCGATGATCGATGGTGTTCCCCCGCAGCCGACCACTTCCTGAGACGCGGCCGCGGTTGGTCCGCGGTCAAGCGACCTGCACGAATCTTGAAGGAAGCTCCACTCGCGGGGCAACGACATGATGTTACGATGCTTTTTTCGTCGGCGTTCACACCGTTATACATTGGACTGTGTTGGCTTTTTTCACGCTTCGCTTTATACCGTTCGAACGACTTTCTTCTCACTTTCTCGATATCTTACGTGTTTCAGTAGCTCCTATTAACTCTTTGGAACACGAACGTTCCAGCTGTCGTTCGCTCGCCTTCGTCTATGGCTTCGCGATCTTGCTTAACAATCTTTCGCTCGTTACCGCAACAAAAAATTGGTGGATGCTCGGCGGGATTGATTTTGTATAACAATGCTTATGGTTATAATAATAATAATAACAAGGAGGATAATAAAGACAGTAATGTGCCAATAGTAGAGGCTCTGGTCGCGGTTTGGGCCTACGGGTGGTTGGTCCTGACCGTCCTTCCGACTATGTGACGAGTTCTCTACACACTGCCGGGCAAAAAGCTGCCCTACGCTACATTACCGAACGTTCCTTCCCCATACATGTGTACATTTCGTGTATATGTACATGCCGACACGCCGACGGGGGTTCGACTGGTGGCGCTTGCGCGAAACTAACTCCCCGACGACCACGACCGACGGAAACTTACGCGATCGATATAAGGGTAGGACGTGTCGCGCGGAGTGACGCACTATGGAAATCGCTCGCTCGCTTGCGGGGGTCACTACCGCGTGGATCTGTGTACCTTTATGCACCCGCAATCCGGCTTCTGCCTCCGGCCGATGCTTATTCCACGATCTCTCCATCTGTCATTTAACTCTGCCGGATTTTTTATTTGCTTTTCACCTTTGGATTCCACACACAGAATTTTTCGGATTCTTTACAAATATTTTCCGGCAACTATTGCACTTACACGCTTCGCAATCACACGCGAAAGAGCCATCGGCCAATTGAACGAAATCAATAAAACGATTTTTACTGACTCATAGAAGAAGATTCGTTTTCGCGAAAAACTTTATTTCGAAGCTTTCATGGCACTTAGAATGTTACGAAATGTCCGGAAATGAGGTTTCGAAAAAATGTCTTTGTTTTTGAAAATTGAACAAGAATGTGGAGTAAAATGTTGCTAATTGCTTTCGAATTATTGTTTGCTTTTTGCGAAGTTTCCTCTGTGAGGAAGAGAAAATCGATGATCGTGTTCGGGCAGGAGAGTTTTTGAAAAACGAAGATAATGAAAAAGCAATTTGCGAGGTCCCACTTTGCAGGATTTTCGTGTGTTGAATAGAGTGCGCTTCATGTAGCCACTCTAGAGTTGGCTTAGCACTCCTTCAATGACGCACTAGGTGATGTACTTCCGGTTTTATCGACTCATCGCGCTTCCCGATATATAGATAGTAAACTCGTGCTTTTCGAAAGGTCAATATATTTTCTATGAGTTAAATCAACTTTACTGGTTGCTGGTTGCTAAAAATTAGCTGGTGAGTTAATAAAGTGCTGAAAATTTATAATCACAATATTTTTTATACTATCGCAATTTAAAACAAACGGTAAATTCACCACGGATGTTTAACAATTTCACGAAAGTCTTCTAAATTAATTGGTATTCTGATTGATTATGAAATCCCATGCGAAAACTGTCATGAATATTTATACGTAAATCAAAATACGAATACATTAGAAATGGAACATGGTTTTACACTCCGGTCGTTTTTCTGTAACTCGCTCACAATACATAATATATCGTGATACTAAAATGAAATGTAAACTGAGTGCAGAAATGGCAATACTTTATTTCTGAGTAAATTACCCAAGACTCTTCGTAACGTAGGTAAGAAAGGGTAATTACTTCGGTTGACTGTTGTTAATGGAGTTCGATCCGTACCACACTGGAGGATTATTATCGTACCAGTTGGAACCGATCTCCTCGGCGCGCTAAAGGAACTCAGCGACCTCGAGAAACTCTGCAGCCACATTATTCTAATTGCATTAATTAAGAAAACTTCGTCGGTACAGTCTTGTTAATCGAGTACCAGGATTTCAAAAATAATTTTTTTTTTTCACATTTTCGACGAAAAACTGGTGAAAAAAAAGTTGAGTCTGAATTAAAAATATCCCTCTACAATTAATTTACAGAAAAGTGATTCAGTTTTCTTCAATTACCAAAGGATCACCTAAAATCTAAATTTAAAATTTTTAAATTCTACTTTAAAAAACGAGAAATTATGTATCCCACAAATTAGGGCCGGAATTTGAGGTATTTTTCTGCTAATTGATTCATGTAAATCAATAATTTTTTCAGTGAATAGGATTTATTCAATTTGAATTAATTTTCGATTATTTTAGTTTCTTTTTAAAACATGTGCAAATAATTGATTAAATCTCAGTAAGGAATTGACTTGACTGTACCGCCAATGCCTCCTTAAAGTATCGTATATCAAGTTGTTGAGGACGTTGAGGGCGATGCTGAAGTGACGCACTCTGCACGGCATGTCACGAGCCGGTCGAACATCCACCGACGGCTTTCCACGTTGCGGTAGGTTTTACATCAACTATAACCTTTTCCGATTTAGAACTTCAAAATTAAGATACGCATTGCTTGTATTGAAATAAGGTTCGCAATACCTGCGAAAAACTTTGGAAATTTGTAACGTTCCAACATATAAGGGAACGTGTTGTCTAGTAACGTCAACATAACCTGTTGATCTTGAATTCAGAACATCTGTCAAATATCAGCTGTTCCGAAAAACAGTGGGAAAAAATCCAAGCTAGAATAAAATTGCAACCGATGAAAAATCACGCGCTTCGTTTTATGCACGTAATAAATATAAAATCGAGAAACTCAATGTTTTATCATTATAGGTTATATGCCTGGTTTTTTTAAAGGTCATTTTAGAACTTAATTTCTTTCTGGTGCAAATTTACATTCTGCATTTGTAAGAAAAAGTAAGATAGTGAAAGTAGTGTTTTTGAAATGTTTTTGAAAAATGTAATCTTTCTGCATAGCAAACAAGGAGGAAAGTCAAATTTGATAAATTGTAGAAAAACACTGCGAAAGGAATTGTAACTTCATTTTCAGCTCTTTTTTCAATTTGTTGTAACAATTGTTATAATATAAATTGATTTTTGACCATAAATGAAAAATCAACTAAAAGAGAATAGAAAATTCATTTGTGATATTGATAGTGTTATAGATTTTAATCCGTGTCTCAATGGCTGGCTTTTCTTTTGTCTTATCAGCTAGTACTGGATCAGATAAGCCATATTACATAAGTGCTTAGGAGCTTCAGCTATTCCGAGTTGGCCAGCAGTGTCTTTCCGCAAAGACGTCAGAATAGGATCAAGATGAGCTTCAAATTTGCCAGTAATATTTCGTTTATGTTTACCGAGTGTTCTTCCATACTTGGAAGATACAAACTAGCCAAAGATGCTGGTTTTAAGGCTGTGGAAAGTGGCTTTCCGCTAGGATTCAGTGTTCAGGAAGTTCTTAAAGCAAAGACTGACGCCAACATTGATCAGGTTCTCATCAATGTTTTTACAGGTATTAAACTTACTTAAAAGATGTATTGTTGGATGGTGATGTTCATTAAGATAAAAAGATTACTGTTGTTTTGCTCTATAGGTGATGTTACTAAAGGAGAATTGGGATTTGCTGCCATTCCTGGTAAAGAGGAAGAGTTCAAAAAGAGTATAGAACTCACTATAGAATACGCCAAAGCTCTTCAGTGCAAAAAGTCAATACACAATACATTGAGTCATTTAATACAGAAGTTAAATAGAATATTTCTTAAATGTGATACAATTTTAACAGGATTCATGTAATGGCTGGGAAAGTGGAAACACCTAGCGCTATCAACGATACAGTTTATGAATCAAATCTGAGATATGCAGTTGAGAGATTCCAGACAGAAGGAATAATTGGTCTCATAGAACCGATAAACAGCATAACTGTCCCCAATTACTATATGCATAACTTTGAAAAAGGTTGGTGCATATTTTTAATATAAGATAATAAAATGAAACTAAGTAAATCAAGGATAGGAAAATATTCAAAATATTCTTTTCTAATAAATGATTATGACTTATGTTTATATTGATGCATTCCCAATTTGTTCTCAATATGGTAAATTGGTAAATTTTCTTTTTTATGTTTAGGTAAAAAAAAATTATGTGTTCAAAGATTATTTGCTTATTCGTACAATCATAGCTCAGAATATAGTTATTTGTTCGCAATGAATGCTGATATATTTCGTAGACATAAAAGTTCATAATAATTTAGTCAATAAAGAATTTTTTTAATGTTACCGAAATCGTGCCTGTCCCTGATCTAAATCATCGTTTTTATCTAACAATTTGTATTTGAATTGGTGTAGGCCTCGCAGTGGTAAAAAAGATTAATAGTCCCCACTTGAAATTGATGCTTGACCTATTCCACTTGCAACATTCCCGCGGGAATATTACTCATACAATTAAGGATTATTTTCCTTATATAGGTATGTTTCGATTGCGAATTTTTAATTTTAAATACGATTGATGGCAGAATAATACGAAGCTTGTTTGTTACAGGTCACGTTCAAGTGGCTCAAGTGCCGGACAGACACGAGCCCGATACTCTAGGGGAACTCAACTACGCTTACGTATTTCGGGTACTCGAGATGGAAGGATATAATGATTATATAGGCTTGGAGTACAAGCCAAGGACAACGGCAGTGGAAGGTTTGGAGTGGATACAGAAAATGGGTTTCATTCTTTAAGTCATAATAGCAATTGAGAGAAACACGCTTTGTAATCGGTTTTGTTACTTTGATTTATTGTTCTGATATTATACAGATTAACTGTAAGTAAATATATATATTTTCCAATATTGTTCATTCTCTTATTCATTCTTTCGAATAATCATCCACGAAATCTCTCTCTTCTTTTGTTCATCTTACGCATTACACATTGCATCCCCAGGGAAACTCCTATTAGCGAACTTTTCCACGTCAGACGCTTGAAATCTTCCGTACAAAAATCTATTCGCAATATTAGGTTTCGTTTTCTGTTTTGTCTTGTTTTTCTTCAGTACATTGCTCATATTATGCCGAATACACAGGATACGTCAGAGTTTTTGCGAGACGGACACAGACTCCCGAGCCCTGGAAAATTACTTAGTTGATCAAGTAAAAAAGGTTTTAGTGTGCGAATTAGTCAATAAAAGTGGCTTCGTGAAGTACCGCGTGTTGAAAAGCCTTGTATCGTGGTTTGTTAAAATGCAGTTTCAACTTCCTTACTTTTATCAGTCAGATTAGCGTTACTATTTACAACCGATAAGTTGCTGCGTGCCCTACTCTAATCCGTGGGTGCGAGCGGTTGCCCACGAGATATTCAGAGTTAGCCAAGATTTTTAATACGACGTTGAACAATCTTTGTGCCTGCGGCAGTACAATGGGCGTATCATCGAGTATAAACACACGCACGCACGCGCCTACATTATTGAAAATATCGATTGCGATAGCCATAACAACAATTCTTCCTGGAGGTCGACGGCCGGAGGATTCGGACGATCGGGCACTGATAGCACCCACATCGGCGGCCTTTTACTAATTTATTTTATAGCACGGCCTTGATATTACAATTAATTTAAAAGCTAACACGCCGGTTGATGTCAGACGGTCTCTGTAGGATTCACCAGCGGCTCGTTCGCGTCTACCGTAGGCCCTACGACAGCAGTGCTACGAAAAATTACCAATCAAATTAGTATGGTTCATCGTCTAAAAAAATTAAGTCGATTAGTCGAAGCTTCAGCTTTGCACTTTACGAAGCGTTGTTCATTCTTCTTTGCCTGACAAAATCTACTACTGGCATTGAATAAGTGAATACGTGCCAAACTAGTTGAAGCGGTAGTCGGGTAAAAAAAAACTTCTTTGCTGACAAGCTCGTTACTTGCAACTTTGGTTGCACCAGTGGCATATTATCTGCATTAACCAAGCGGATATCGCATAGCAGCATCGCGTTCATCATCTCCACCAGCTAAATCCGGTGACGTGCAATTTTACAAGCATGATTGCTACGCATACCGATAAATCCGATAAATCAACATAATAAACTGAAAAAACGTCCATTATATTACCCAGCACCGAGAGCCAATATCGTAGCTTCTTGAACCAAGGTCATTTGGTCGACGGTGTACCTACAGCAAGTAAAATAAGAAAAAAATGGAAAATATGAAAAAACCGTGAGAAAAATGGCAATTTCGAGGGCAGCCCAAAACAGTATTTCATAAACCATCCTCATGCCTGTTACTTTCAGTTTGTCACTCAATCACCGAGCACACAACAATCAAGCTTTAATATATTAACGGATAAACTCAATGGAGGCTTTATGTTAGTTAAATAGAAACTAAAAAAAAGAAATACCGTTTGCGCAAGTTGCCGAATAGCGATCTACGAACCAAAAGTCATTGATACAACGGTCTCGATCTCCTTTTATTATAATCTGTTTAATGTGTAAATACATAAAATCACGATTGTTACATACACTATGTACAGCGAGATATAAAAATTAAATGCTTATAAAGCGATAGAGCCGCGGCTTTCAAACGGAATGTTCGTTACTGACTATACAATAATAATGGAAATAAATTTAGTTATCTGCCACTTGGAAATCTCAAGATTTACGATAATACCTATGTGTAATTGTGTCATCTCGCGTTTACACACTGCCAATAACACATCTCACATTATTGTCCGAGCGTGTTAGAGCACCGCGATAGCGGAGTTTAAACAATAGCATCTCTCATCTCTATCGACAGTCCAAACTATACAGATGCCTGGATTTAAAAAAAAGGAATACTTGCAATAATCCATTAATTGAAAAAATTGGCATTCTTGTCTCAACATTGAATTATAATCGCGAGCCAAATTCGAGAGCCAAGTTGTAAGAAGTAAAAACGTAAAGGAGTATGTGGAGAAATTAATTGGAATGCATACTGACTGAAATTCGAGTGTGAACGAGAGATACACAGCCTTTGTGGATACGATTAATGTACGTATAATTAAAAAATTTTAAAACGTTATTCGCATTGGCAATCAATGAAGTATACAAAATAGCTAATGAATAATTGTTCGACGGAGAGGAAAAATTGGGAAAGATATACAATATCGAACTCAAGATAGGCCTCGACTGTGGGGGTTCGTCGTTAGCACGAAGATTCACAAACTACGAAATACCTGAACGAGACCGAGCGGATGTCGGTGAATCGAGCTCGGTCTCATCCCTCCACTGTTAGGGCCCACCACCCAACAGAGTGTGAGTATCCTCGTCGCACAGCCGCTCAGGAAAGGTAATCCCATCTCCGAAACTGTAACCCACACCCCGAATTGCTAGACAATTACGGCCCTTAGCTTATCAATCGATGGCTAATCGTCATCGATTTACATCAACGATTAGTTTTTCTTACAAACGTTTTCTATCTAAGAACCAGATGCACAATACCTCTCAAAATGGTAACGATCATGGGTGGCTTGATACTTGGACGATAAAACGAAATTCGTAATGGCAATTGCTACGCGCGCAGCACGTCGACAACGGTTCATGCAACCAAAATCGTCTACGATACCATGGAATTGTGACAATATGGGCCATCATATAGGCCACCCATTTGGGTGTTGATTTCTTCTTACTACAATGATTGGATCAATAATCGTCGTCTACTCAGGCGTCTATCGCGATAAGAATCATCGTTTCTATCTTTCGACAAGATAAATACGTTCACTACGATTAAATTCGGTTGTATCTTACACGTTAACCTACTCAAGTGCGATCAACTCCACCGGTCTAAGCCCGAATACGATGGAATAAAATAATGACAAAAAACTTAAATAACCATGCTCTATAGAAGATAAAATATGCAAAAGAATAATAAGCTTGCGAAGAATGCAGAATGATTTAATCAAGCTTTTGTAGCATGAAAGAAAATTGCGCAATCGATACAAAGGCGATACAAGTTAAATATGCTCAGCTACAGGGTTGAGCGATCTATGGACTAAAATGCGGTATACATACATATATGTGTGTATATATATATATGTATATAAATGGCTTACAATATATTTTGTTAGCATGCACATGCATAAAAGACATTACGCGCTAATAGCGACTCGATACCATGGAACTCATTAATACACAATCGTAGACTTTCATCGGCGAAAGCGCAGGGCAAGTTTCTTTATATCTTTCTTTTTCGGGCACAATAATAGGCTAAATATCTCAACCTAGTGTCGTGGCCGAGTTCCACAGTAAGGATTTCCAGTTTTCAATGTTTTATACAAGCCCAGACGTAACGCTTAATATTTCTGACCTGCTCTGCGTACTGCCCATCGAGTTGTAAGTATTGGAGCCAGCCTGGTGCTGCGAACGAACAGGATAGACCACTCCATTCCCGAGACTAAAACACATCCGTTTCAACCCACCCCAACGATTTAACTATATTTTTAATAACACAAATGTCCCTATTTGGAATTATTTTTTCTTCTCTAAAATGTTTAATGCCCGTCGCGTTGACGACGCCGAACTTGAATATTTAGTCATTCTTAAAATCGTTCCCTTCGATCCACACATAATATATACACCGCGGAGTAAAATACTAGTGCTTTACATTTTTATCTCTTGATAGCTGTAAAATTGCTTCGTGAAAAATATAATACAGAAAACATCGAAATATATAATTGAACAAAGCATAAACATAAGAAAGCGAGGTGATCCTCGTATACAATAATTTGCGTTGTACCTTATTGAGTAAATGTCAAAAAATAGTGATAGTAATATACAGAAAAGAGAAATAAAAAACGACATTGAACTATCGATGCAAATGCACAAAATGCTATGATGGAGACAAGACGATAAATGATGACGATCAGAAATAAATATTAACAGACGACCCCAATGTTCTATTTTCTATTTGTACTGCAAAACATTCAACCAATGGATTTTTTATTTTTCATTGACTATCACGATCTCTCGTTATACATATGGATCGGTATTGTGCAATTGGCTCGAGATTTTGCTTTCTCTTTGCATCCCTTTTCGTTAAAAAATTTCTTTTAAACTGCTGAATCATAACAGAAACAATTATGACTTGTTTTTCAAACGCTACTAGGAGGGATATTCGCAATTCGGACTCACCTAGTGAAAACTGGAAGGAACCACAGCCGCTTGTCGTCCCCAAAGACTTCCTGAAAGTTGTTGTACTTTCCTAGATTGAAACCATCTTTGTCCTTGCCCATGCGGAACATGGGCGGTCTGAATGCTTCTGTAGAACGATAAAAACGTTGATGAGTCACTGATATAGGAAAACTGAGCCATTGATGATAAATCCCTTAATAAAATTGCGTCGTGGCAGTGGCAATATATTCACTATTCGCACAGCTTAAAAAATAATTTAATTTGTTGGAAATAATTTTATTTTTATTCATTGATGAAAAGCGACAAAAAAATGGATTAACCAAACGAACCATATGTTTATTACAACTAAAAGGATTAACAAAATATATTTTCGTTACCCAATGTCGATCTGTTGTGCAGGATGAGGTAACAGTGGTAGAAGAAGAGCGAATTCAGACTGACGGCAAACATGAGCGCGACGAAGAACAAAAACAGAAGATGGAATTTGCCCATACCGTCCAGCTCACCCTGCGAAATGAATATCTATGTGAAACGAGTCGAAATTGCGTTCAGCCAATGGGTTCATCAGGCACTCACCTTCCAAAATTGTATGAAATATTGCAGGGAAGTAGCAGCAATGAACATACAGTAGAGAAGAGCGTATGCCAGAAAAAGCATGAAGAACTTGTAGTTGTGAAAACCGACGCAATTGTTGACCCAGGGACAGTGATGGTCCATTTTGAGGACACACGTGTGACACACGCTGCAGTGGTGGGCACGGTCCGGTTTTATTAACTGGCATTTTTCGCAAAATCGTATTGCTGAAATCCACGTTAAAAACAAAGTTAAAAGTCGTTTAAGTCTCTGCCTTAAGTGATCTTTCAAAACACAGTCAATAGTCATGCTGAGTTCTTTTTAAGTCTCGTGTTATCCTTTTTTGCTGTAACTATAAACTTTTGTGCTCATGGACAAAAATGCGAAAGTTTCATGAAATTTCTATGAGAGTTTATCACTGCGAGTTTGAAACAATATTCAGCTGTCCTAGATATTAAATTTGGAAAAATTCAGTGATGCGATTCTGGCTTCATAGAAATATTTAGTTTTTTTGCTTTCACAATTTTTATTTTATTAAGAATTTCTGAGTTTTTCGAACAAAAGAAATAATTGTGATGCATCACCTTTTTTAATAGTGCGATTAGTAACAGGAAGATCCTGGGCTAAACTCTCCAGGATTTGGCGCTGCGCTTCTTCGCTCTCAGCCTGGTGTAATTTTTCCATTTCTACGGCAGGTACTTTGAACTGCAATTGCAATAGAAATTTGTCAGATTTCCCACATGCTTCTGTTATCAAATATCATGTCCTTCTCCATAACATGTGATAATTACCATGTCTGGAACTGCGACCAGTTCTGTGAATACCGTTTGCCAGTATGACCACAGAAACTGCAGAAACAGTATGTGGAAGAAAAATAGATAAAAAGCTGAAAAAGCCAAAAAATAGAAAAATTAAGTTGAGTATTTGAAGAACGTGCAGTGAAAGTGTCATTCCAGCCACATTATATACATACCCTTTTGAACATAGCTTTCTATTGTATCTGAAACAAGAATAACGGATTGTTGCTAAACCAATTTCTTCTGCACAAAGGAGAATGCAGCATGTGATGTAGGTTGGTTAGTGAACCGATACCCACATCACAGTATGCACACGGATTTCCGACCAGTATATTATACATATCGATTCTATCAACTCGCCGTATAGAAAATTGAATATACCTATCGCGGGGCCACGAAGCTCTGCATGGCGCAATAAAAATCGAGATGAAAAAAAAGAAGAGGTTAGTATCAGAAATCGCGATATTGAATGAACGTGATAACTGCTGAATTACGCAGTGAAAAAAAGAAGAAAAAAAGGAAAAAACAATAAGCTATTTTTCTCCGTCGCTCAAGCTCGAGAAAGGTGTTTTTTATTATACAACCCGTTACTCACAATAACATAGCTGTACGACGTAGGCGTAATACGACCAGAAGACGATAGTCAAGATGAAGATGACGGGAATCCACTTGAATATCTTGACGCACCACCAGCAAGAACCACCGTTTTGTTTCGCCATCTCACACTATACGCTAAACGACTATGACGAGTTGGTGGGCTCTTTTAATTTTATTAATAATCGCATTATTTAATGCGAGCGCGATCCATCGTTGCGTTATACACGTCAAACCGGGCGAAATAGGATCTGTCGTTCGTTGTCGACGAGCGCGAGTGAACACTGGGCATTCATCACACTCGACGGTAAACAGTCACTCGAAATCCGTGTCACACTAAATATCGATATCGCTGGTTGGCCGCCAGGCGAGCGAGCGAGCAGCTAACAACACGTACGACACGACGACGACGACGAGACGGCGGCGAGGTCCGTTCGCTGCTGCCACCACTTCTTCGATAAGTGAGCCAACGGGAAAAAAACGTGACAGGCGCAGGCGTGCACATTACCTTTACCACTCGAGCTCCACGCGACTCTTTTCACCCGGTAAACGTCAAGTATCGATGAGAGAAAAATACGTAGTACTATTTTTTTCCGCACTGAAAGGATTATTTTTCAGGTCATCCGCGCTTAACTAGCTCCGCAGACAGTTTTTTTTCTCCATACGAGCTCCAAGTTCATATTGACGCATTCATATGTACGGCGCTGGTGTAACGTAAGCTTCTTATGACTGCTATAATCGAGATTATCCTAGACGCCGCTTTTCACCCGGTAAACGTCAAATGTCGACGAGAGAAAAATGTAGTTTCAACCCATTGAAAGCATTATTTTTTAGGTCATCCGAGCTCAGCTCTGAAGACATTTTTTCTTTTCTGCATACGAACTCCAAGTTCGTATGAATGCATCTTACGACGTTGGTGTAACATACATAAGCCTCTTATGACTGCTATAATCGAGATTATCTTATATCGAAACAACGCCCGAACGTCTACTTGCTGTCAGGATTGCCGTCTCCGTCATTTCATTCCGGAAACTTTTGTCGTGTTAATCGGGTTAATAGTCATTATTAACAACTGTCCTCAACTTAAGTGATTCGAGGTTAACATATTTTGTATTTTTTTTTGTTCATTGGCATTTCTAGACCACCGTTGATTTTTGACATGTGCTCCAATTTCGAGCTTTCATATTTATGAATCAGGCTTTTTTAAGACTTACACATGTTATAATTACTGTATCTGAGCAGGTTCTTGTTATTAATTTTGAAGTACATCTATATTAGCCGATAATATGAAATGGCATGAATGTAAAAAAGCACTTTTTAAAAATGCCTCGGTGAACTGGACTTTATGCGTATTTAGAGAAATAACCGAATTGAGTTCATTTTGGAAATAGGTAAGTTGACGGGTAATTTGTCGAACAATTTTTCAATAACATTTTGCAATCACTATTATGCAAAAGTATTTTCAGAATTTTAAATTTGATTGTTTTTTTTTAGATTTACATCTCAACGATAAATGTTCGAATTTCGTTGCGAATCTAACGATTAACCGAACCGCCTTAATATTAATTACAGTTGAGGATGCCGAGTCTCGCGAGAACGAGAGTATCAGCTAATAGTTAATTTCGCGCTATGAAACTGTCGATTTCATCTGAAAGATGCGCGGATGTACATCTGCTCTGACGCATGATCGACGTTTTTAGCTGATGTTTTATACGCCGTTGCTTTTCCGCTGCTTCTTGTTTCGGAACGCCGGTTACTCCTTCTCCTTCTCCTTACGCTCGCACTACTCCTTCTTCAGCAGCGAACGAACCAAACGAACCGAACGAACCAAGCGGATGACGTTACAGTGGGTGTGCCTCATCATTGAGCCGCCGGTAGTCCAAGCGGTAGGTCCTAATAAAAGCGTTGCTTCTATTCTCTCGTCTCACGATAAAAATATATCCTCATCGTTATTGCGCAACAGGTTAAAAAGAAACAAAAAAGAAAAAACGTATCACAGGCTTCTTTGTCATTGTTTAACGATTATTGCGCTCGAGTTTCGCCAAAGTTAGTCGTTAAAGTGAACTGGTATCGTCGCTTGTTCGTGTTTGCAGTAGTGAAGCTCATCGCAGAGTTTACGGCGTTCGCCGCTGTGTGAACAATTGATCGACGTTTTTTTTTAGTGCATCTGCTATACTGCAGCACTACCGGGTTAAACGTCGCGTATACCGGTCGATAGTTTGCAACCAGACGCATCGACGACCAGTCCATCGTGTGCGTTCTCTCTGTTTCCCACGAAAGTTTCAACTGTTCTTTTTGTTTTTCAGAAAATTCACCCGCACCTCAACGAAAATCAACATGTCACAACAATATTATCCTTTCAAGGTGAGCCCCGAAATGTTTTGGCCTTCTTTTTTTTTCGTTTGCTTCTCTATGACGCCCATGGGAGTCCCTGACCCACTTATCACACATACCCAAGTAGTTGTATCACCGATATATAACTATTTTTACACGCCATGCCCCGTCGGCTTCCAGAATCCTTGAGAAATTATTCCACTTTTTTATACCCATTATTTAGATGCAAATTGTAACACGGAAATGGCCAGGGAGTGGATTTTCCTTTATCCTTAGCTGTATCTAATTGGTAGAAGTGACTTTAAATGAATATCATTGAAAATTGTTTTCTGAGAATTTATATGATTAATTATAACTGATACTTGAAGAAGCTCGTGAAATTGTACATAAGAACTCTATTTTAAATTGAACAACTGCACACAGATTCCAGATAATTAAAAATGAGTTGTGTCTAATTTAAGCATTACACAAAGTTACTTCATAAATATTTTTCTGCAGAATTTTAAGATTTTTCAATATCAATCAACATTAATGAATTTGGACCAACCTGAACTAGTACACAGTTGAATTGAATCTGTGACTTATTGTTGTTGACCATACTTTATGAGAGTCTTTGAAAAACATATATAAAGTTGAAAATACTTTCCACATTGTTAGAAAATTTCTTATAAATTTCATATACAATTTTTCCTCCTGTACAAGTTTTCTGTTATATTTAAAAATGATATTGTTATATATTATATATTTATACTAGAATGAAAAATGTCACTATGTGCAAGGATTTATCCTGTTAAACTATTAAATAGATAAATAATTTTTTTTTCAGTGCACCCCAACGGTGTACCCAGCAGAGCCTTTTGATGCCAATGCAGATGCAGCAATATTGCGAAAGGCAATGAAGGGTTTTGGCACCGATGAGAAAGCCATAATCGACGTTCTCACCAGGCGCGGAATAGTCCAGCGTCTGGAGGTAGCAGAAGCCTACAAAACGCTCTATGGAAAGGATTTGATCAGCGATCTGAAGAGCGAGCTCACTGGAAAGCTCGAGGACGTAATTGTGGCTCTCATGACTCCGTTGCCGCATTATTACGCCAAAGAATTGCACGATGCCGTTTCGGGACTCGGTACCGACGAGGAAGCTATCGTCGAAATTCTCTGCACGCTCAGCAACTACGGAATCAGAACTATCGCAGCATTTTACGAAAATCGTGAGTTCCGCTGCAACAACTTTTGCATTCTTAATAAGAGTTCTAAGGGGCGTTGTTTACAAGCTAAGTCTTTACGATTCGCTGGGATATCAGTAGTTTCGCTGATAAGTCTACGTCATAACGTCCGCGAATATATCGAGACCCCATCGAGGTCACTCTCCTGTTGGGTTCGAAGTTACGAAAGTATGCGGCTGTTCATGTGTGTGCGATGACTGAGATTCTATAATTATATTCAGACGACCACTGGGTAAAAAGTGATGTCATCGCTTTTTATTATGCCAGCCATTCATACCATAGAGGCTGCCCGAGAGTATATGCCATAATGCCACCTTACTCATTGCCAATCAACTATCTCTTAGTCATACACAAGCAAGAAATATGTATACACACGTGCGTAATGGATGCATCATCAAACACGTACATCCTACATATTTTCGTGTTCTCCTTCATCTCACCTCCTCCGTCCACGTCCTCGTCTCGGATCTCGAATGCGCCGCGGCTTGTTAATCTCAATTCTGCTCACAATTGCTGAAATCCGCGTTTTTTTACTTTACTTTACTTTAGTATATGGAAAGGCACTCGAGAGCGACCTGAAGGGCGACACCTCTGGACACTTCAAGCGACTCCTCGTTTCGTTGTGTCAGGCTAATCGGGATGAAAACCAGGGCATCGATCACGAGCAAGCGGTCACCGACGCTCAAAACCTCTTTGAAGCAGGTACGCAATTCTGTTTTTTTTTCCTAATGTTTAATTCTAGACCGCTACTGTTTTTTCACTTATTGGTTTTTAATGTAATTATATGTACTTGAATGCACGTATAAATACATGAATTTCGCTCAATTTATGAGTGAATTATCACATTGTATAAATATTTAATTCTTGTTTAGGGTGACTTGCTGTGATAAGAAATCCCTATTCTATGTCTGTTTGAACATAAATTTTGAAAATGGCTTTTTATCAAACTTTGTTGATTATCATTGTAGGTGAGAAACAGTGGGGAACCGATGAATCTCAGTTCAATTCTATCCTGGTGACCCGCAGCTACCAACAGCTTCGTCAAACCTTCCTAGAGTACGAAAAACTATCTGGTCATGACATCGAAGTCGCGATCAAGAAAGAATTTTCTGGTAGTATTGAGAAGGGTCTCCTTGGAATCGGTGAGTTTTTCTTTGATTTTATTTGTCGCTGTTTCATGGATACACCGTGATAATAATGCTAATTTTCCTTGTACATTGTCTGACAGTCAAGTGCGTCAAGTCTAAAGTTGGCTTCTTTGCGGAAAGACTTCACGCTAGTATGCACGGCATCGGAACGAAGGATCGTACGCTCATTCGAATTATCGTATCGCGAAGCGAGATAGATCTCGGCGACATCAAGAAGGCCTTTGAAGAGCGTTACGGAAAGTCCCTAGAGAGCTGGATTGCTGTAAGTTCTAATTTATTCACAAATTATCGCATAATTCCGAAGAAAAATATGAATATGTACGTAAATGAGAAGAAAAAAAAATGGTTTTTTTTGCCATCTAGAAACATGAATATATGGGTGACCCTGATGGTTACTTTTGTTTATTTTACAGGGAGACACCTCCGGAGACTACAAGAAAGCCCTTCTCTCCCTCGTGTCCACATAAGTCGGATCGCCATAAACGCAAAGAAATCTACGTGTGCTTCGATTCGTGAAAAGCTTGTAAATCCACGCAATGTGTTCAAGCGAATCGCTTCATCGTTTTTTACAAGCTGCATAAGCACAACGTAATCGTTCACTCAGTGAATCATGGTTCCGGCGGAATTCTCTATCGCGTTTCACCGTCAAATTTCAAGTACTGCATAAACGTTACGAAACACGACAATTCTAACTATCTCTCTTCGCCGTACTACACACGTCACGTTTTTCACAGATACCTCAAAGAACGAAAAAGTAAATGCCGAATCATAATTATTATCAAAGAGATCTTTCTTGTTGCCGTCTAACTCCGGAAGAGAATATTTAATCATTTATACAAAGATCTGTTTTTTCAGGGATTATCGATGTTAATTTTGGGCGATCAAATCGATCATCGCATTTACAAATGGTCCAATATAACAATGTATTATTAAAGTTTACAACTCGTTAGTGATCGGAAATACCTCACAATTGTGTGTTTTTTTTCGTAAATTCATATTATATTTTTCAAGATTTCTTTTACAAAATCGCCTTAAAGGTATATAATTTTACAACGGACCTATTGTGGCTTCATATGTACAACGTAAAGTATTTTTTACACACGCGTTTGCCAGACAATAGTATATCAATTATTATAGATCTTCAAATGTTTATAAAGAAACGAAATAAGCTGTTATTTTTTGTAGGTTTTGTGTAATCAGCAAGGCTCTTTATATTTCCTGTTCAATCGTTACGTGTAAAATAAATAACACGCATGGCTGTCAAAATCGTTTGTTATTCATTATCATACCATGAAAAGCACCGTTTCACCTTGTCTTAAGGCGACGTGGAACATTTATATACCGCTTTTTCATCTTTGATGGGTCTTTGACTTGCTATCTCTTACGCCATCCTCGGTGATCTGTAAAGAAAATTAAGTATTTTATCGCTATTAGCAAAATCGAGAAAAGAACTTGATACTCACGCTGAACGTAACAGAAATTTGCGGTATCATCGGGGACTTTAAAATTCGAGCGGCAAACTTGGAATCGTTCAATCGAGCAACGACGAGTCTCTTGTTGGCACGATTAGCCACGAGTTGACCGCCGGCACTGGCGTAAACTATATCATCTTTATCATCGATATGCGATCTAAGCTCGTTCACGATGATGATCTGTATAACGACGAAAATTTCTTTTCACTACACATATCATCAGGTCATTTTACGGAAGTCTGAGATAAAATTATAATACGTCAATAACACTTTAAATCTGGACTTTGTCAAAGACCTTTCGCGAATCACTTCATTCGAACAGGATTTTAAAGTGTTTAAAGCCGTAGTTTCAGAATGAAAATAACGGACTGACGCCAGTTAATAAAAAACGAATACAGGTTTCGAATCGCTTTGCCTAAAGTGCTTTGAAAAATTAATTTAACACTATGTGCTAGAACATTTGAAACTGTATTTGAGACGGCAAAAATTAATATTATTCTGGCAATATTTTTATGACTCGTAATCGTAAATGTTGATGTTGAATTATATAATTTTTAGAACCTTTGAAGTCTTCTGCTGTGAAGGTATTATCAAATGCCTTTAATTAATCGTTAAAATGAAGCTTATTAGAGATTGTAATTTTATACCAGCTAGAGGCAAAACAGCCATCAAATGCAACTATGCTTTATAATAATTATTACTCACAGCAACGTTATTACGTGTTGCGATTGTCTGCAAAACGTTGAAAATACGAAAATAGTACTGTGTACGCTCCCATCCATCCACAAGAGAACATTGCACCGGAAGTGACAAACTGTCTAATATCACGACTTGCATCTTAAATTAAAGCATGAATAAATTATTTTTCAAAATAAATTGCAAATTAAGTTAAATTCAATTACGAATGTAGTGATTATATATCGTTGAATACTGGATTGACACGATTATAATTTGGTTACCTCAAGAAATGAACAATCCTAAATATATGAAAGAGTTATTCAAAAACGAAAACGTTTTTAGCATTATTTTTTATGAAATCAACGTTTTTGGTATTTTAAAGGACCTTGATTTAATTATTCAGAGTTCTTACACACGAGAGTGTTGAAATTGTACTTGAAACGTGTATCATTGTTATTGCATTTGTAATCTCCAATTGAAAATTAATCAATCGCACTAAATGATGGCTTTGCAGTAACATCAACGAACCTTTGAACCGGAGCTTAAATGATGTTTCAAACCATTAATAATCGAAAGCAAATCTTCCGACGACTGAGGGGAGACAACATTGATACCCCTTAAAATCTCTTTGGCATCCAACGATGTGTTTGGAAAGCGTTTTTGGCAACCTCTGATCATATCTGAGAAATAATAAAAACATGTATTTTCAGAAATTGTGAACCATCAAAAATTGGGTAACGCCATATTAACGAAAAATAAGTGTTTTATTTGCAACGTATGAAACTACAAACTGAACCAGAAATAACAAGGTGGAAATAATTCAGCGAACCTTTGGCATTTACAGAATTATGACGAAGTGCCAAGTACAGTGAATGGATTTTGTGGATCAACAAAAGGTGGATGTATTTCCTGAGATTCTACTTCCACCTCGGATTTCGAATCTGCGTCAAGGTCTTCCTTTTTCGTTTTCCTATTATTTCTTCGTCTTTTCGTGCCTTTACCCTTGTTCACAAGAGTGGCAGATGCGCCCAGAATTTCCTTTACTTTGGCAATCAGTAATTTCAACAGATGAAGAAGACTCGGTGAATTTTCGAGGGTCACAGAAATGTAGGTTTCTGGATTTGCGCGTTTCTGGAAATTTGTGTACAAATTATAGAGCATGGTGCCATTGTACAAATCCGCAATAATCGGATTTTCGTAAGGGCAACCTAACAAAGCGTTGAGATCAATAGCGCTATGCAGGCAACCTTGCAGCTGCGAAAACGCGTGAACAATGGTAACGTTAAATTTACGTGGGCATTCACAGAGCTGCTGGTCCATCGCATAATTTGATATGAAGAAAGGAGCAGCGGCAAGACAATCATCTTCAGAAACCCTTTCCAGAGCCTCAGTTATTGAGTTTCCCATCGTCACCGTTGTCGTTGAGGTTTTGCTCTTTCGTTTGGATTCTATTTCCGCTCTTGTCGTTTTGTGTATTTTGTTAAAATTGTACAATGATCGATGGTAGCCAATTTTTCGATCGATGACGCCCAAAAGCATTGTAAAAAGTACAGCGTACAAATGACACGAATTCAGAGATGGTTGTTGTTCGTCCTGTTGTTGTATCCAGTAAAGAATTGCTGCTACGTAGACTCGCCATTTACTCGGTATTTCTTCGAGCAAACTTTGTTTGCCAGATACCTCCAAGGTATTATCGAAAATTTGTTTGCGTATATTCATGGGTGTATCACGAAGATCAGAGAGTGCAGGAAATTTCGTAGTTTGCATATCGCGAACGGTATCTATATAACGACGAATAAGTTTCGTTCCATCCCGTATTATGCAAGACAAACCGGTCTCAGATTCCTTCCGGCCAGCAACGAGAAGTCCATCGATAACGCCAATTATTTTCAAGCTCATCTCGGACGCACTAGGATATTTAAAATTCTCTATTTGCACGGCAACTGTTAAGAGTCTTTGACGCATCATATCTACAAAGTACGGCGGAAAATCTGCGATACTCATGTGATGCGTGAACCAAGCTGGCCAGCTATTGATGAACGCTTCGTCGGATTCTTTAGAGTCGTTTTCCACATCAAACTCTGAGGGTTCCTCCTCTTTTTCCGCTTCTTCATCCGAGCTCGAGTCATCGTCTGGAAGAATGTTCCGTTCGTTCCTCCACAATTGTTTGCACTCCAAAGTAGAAACATTTCCCTGAAACTTGAATTTCGTCTGATGCCGTCTGATGCTCATTTCCTTGGTGTATTCTTCTATGAATCCCAATGGTACAAGCAACTCACAAGGCAGACATAGATAACCATCTACTATCAGCTCGATAATTTCCAAGACTTTCTGGCGACGTTTTTTTGGCAGTTTGCTGAGTATCGCCCCAACTGCGTCATTGAGATTGTAATTTTGCAGCCATCTAAAGGTTGTGTGTATTCTTCTCTGCTCTTCATTATACAGCCTCTTGTTCTGATTAGACAATTTCAAGCACTGAAAAAATTTCTTGAATGTTTTACTTTGTACATAGTCATTACCCATGAGAATAGAAGCCAGAGGGAGAACCGACGCGTCCAGACCTGGAAATGATCTCAAAAGATTTTCCACCCTGAAGAGCTTGCAACACTTCGCGTATCCTTTGACCTGCGAACTTTTCACAACATATGGCTCAAGAGTGTTGATGGGTATGTACATTACTCCAAAAATATAAAAATCGGAGTCGAAACTCAGCACCGGGCAGTTCAACACTTTGGCAACACCAGCGATGCCTGGATCAGCTTCGAATGGAGAACGCACAAGTTTGGTTCCTCTCTGCTTCAAAGTAGTGCAGAAGACAATCATCATAAATATTGGCATGAATTTTATCTGCGACTGAAAAGCTGGAGTGTAATGCATCGCCAACTTGAGTTTATCCGCCATTCTACTGTACATAGTTCTCATCTTTTTGATCTCTTTACCACCGTCCAAGATGACTAATGGCGTCACATTGCATTTGTCAAGATCATCAAAGAATTCGCCAACCACTCGAGCGTATTTGTCGTGATCACCGCCAAAAGCGCAATTACATCTTGAGGATATGTACAATTGAGCTGCGAGGCTGTTACCGTCGATTACAAGATAACCACCGTGTAGTTCATGTCGATCCAAGAGATTGGAATTGCCATTTATATACGTCGTTAAACCTCGAATACCCATTTTCGTACTGCAAATTGTCGAGGCGAATGCTTTAGGCAGAAAACGAGTTCTGATGTATTCGTTGAATCTACAGGTTATGGATTCAAATTTTTCGGTGCATTCAACACCGCGTATGTAGGTTTCGTTACTACACGTAGTTTTCCATCACTCAACAATAGTTTTCCATTGATATTATCAGAGCATAAATGTTCACCCAATAAAAACTAGTTTTTCTTATCTTTCCGCGGTTAACTATTCGTTCTATTCGTACGTGATCTGATGAGCTATCCGCAACGTTGTCGCGGACGCAACAGAGTGAATACGAATGTCTGAAACAGAGAGGCCGTGCTAGGCTTAGTCCAGACGCCACACGTGCGACTTTGTTATATTCAATAAAGTTTCATCTCCTAACCACGAATATTTAAGACATTTGTGGAATCCCTTAACAAAATAAATTGTTGTTTTTTTTTAATGAATTTTTGTTCGTATAGTCCGGTCAATTTTAAGTCGAACGTATGCAATTTTACTGTACCATTTATAGATTCGGTGCAACAATTTATTAAAAGTTGTACTAGTAATACAAAATAAATTGTAATACAATCATGATTAATAATACAGAATGAGAAGTCCGAATAAACAAACAACATCACCGGATCGAACAATAGAAATATGTATGTACATTTATATTATAGGCACTTCGGTATTTGAGCGAATTGGAGGGAATCGGCGCATAAGTCTTCACCGTTTAATGAAACTAATCTAATGACTGGGTTATATCGAATTGCCGAAATTGAGGATAGGGCTTTGGTAATCGACGACCTAAGACCGATTTTCTCTGTAGTGCGATATCTTCGGACACGCCATATTCATTAAGAAGTTAGTTCGAATGTTTCTTCTTATTTTTTCGTTTAGTGACACCTTTGCACATATGCATATCTGAGTAGCAGTCGCTGTTGAGCAATTTCCTGGCCTTCAGTGTGTAGAGTCTTATATTTTCGACATTGAATTCATTCGATTGATCGCATAGCTCCTCCTCAGGAAAAGGTTGATTTTTGTTAAGCATTTTATTGCTTTCATGCGAAACATCTCTCTCCCTATAGCCATTCGGGATATGTCTGTCGACGAGAATTTTCATTTTCCTGATCAGCAGCTTCAAAAGACGCAGAAGGCTCGGTGTTTCTTCAAGAAGTTCAGAAATATAAGATTCTACATCTAAACGCTTTTCAAATTGAATGTACAAATTATACAGCATAGTACCGTTGAACAATTTTTCGATAGCCGGCGGTTTGTACGGATATCTTAGCAACGCGTTAAGATAAATAGCATATTTTAAACAGCACTGAAACTGCAAGAACGCGTGGACAATTGTAACGTCGAAGTTGTCGGAATCAGCGAACGAGGGAATTTCTTTCGTTTTACAATTGTTCAGGAAGAAATTGGCAGCCAGCAGACAATCACTGACAGTAACGGCTTCAAGCGCCCCGATTATTGAGTTATCGCTTTCGTTATTTGCCTTGACTTCTCTGCGTGTACATTTGTTTCTCATTTGTTCATTTCTAACAGCATTTTGCTCTATGCGTCGCGCTTTTTTTATTTCTTCTCGCATCGTCTTGTAGTTCGTTTTTCGGCTGTTATTCAAGACTCGATATTCGACAAATTTTCCCTCGACGACTCCCAATAGCATTGTAAAGAGCAAAGCATAAACGTGACAGGTGTTTTGTGGCGTTTCGTCTATCGGATCAATCCAGTACAAAGCGGCGGCTATAAATAATCTCCATTCAGGTGGAAGATCTTCAATAAGGCTTTCCTTGCCCGATAATTCGAACGTTTCGTCGAAAATTCGTTTTCTTAGACTGAGTGGCTCGAAGGGAAGTTCGCTGAGCGCAGGAAAGTTTATTGAATTGATACCACAAACGGTCGGCACTTTGTGTCTCACCAATCCGGTTCCCTCGCGTATTACATACGTAAAGTCGCCATATGCATCTTTTCGGCCGGCTACGAGCAACCCATCAATAACTCGGAATAAATTCAGACTCATTTTTTCTGCACTGGGTTTTGCAGGATCTTCTATCTGAATTGCACAACAATACAGCCTGTGAAACATCATGCTTATGAAGCAGGCCGGTAACTCTCCTTTTTTATAGGCTTCATTGAACCAAAGCGGCAAATTATTGGCGAATGTCGTGCTTCCATTTCCAAGATCACTCTGCATACCGAATGGCAATTCCGTTTCTATGCCACCCAAATTTGGCATTGAATTTATCTTATACGCTCTCCAATAATGTCTGGCTTCTAAAGCATAGACATTTCCTGGAAATGCGAATTTCCTATGATAACATGTTGCTCTTTGGTACTTGAACGTAAAGCCTAACGGTTTGAGCATGTCGTATGGCAATAGAAGATAGCCATTAACAATGAGTCGTATAGTATCCAAAACCTTTTGCCGATATTGTACAGGCAAGGTGCTGAGTATGGCACCAACAGCCTCATTAAGCTTTCGTTTACTCAACCATTTGAGAATTACACTAATCTTTCTAATGAAATCATTCTCAGTTTCCCGACAAGCCGGATTCTCCAACTGATGTTGCATTTCCAAATTTTCAAAGAAATTATTGAAAATCCCAACCTCAATAAAGTCGTTTCCCAAAAGTACGGCTAATAATGGAAGTACAGAGTGATCCAAACCAGGAAACAATTTCAACAGCTTTTCAACCTTGAATATACTGCAGTGCATTCCGTAACCACCTCCGTCCAGTTTTTCAGCATAATGTTTGAGAGTCGTATAAGGTATGTACTTAGTACCAAAAATATAAAAATCTGAATCTAAACTCAGTACAGGACAATTCAAACTTTTTGCTACTCCAGCAACGTGGGGATCATTTTCAAAAACAGTCCGAACCAGCTTTATTTGCCTTTGCAGCAGATAAGTGGTGAATATGAGAATTCCATTCATCGGCAAAACCGGCTGCCGAAGCTGCCTGTAATTTATCATTCTGTGCAGTCTGTCTTCCCTACGACTGAACAGTGTTTTCATTTTCTTTTCCTCCCAACCTCCGTCCATGATTACAAGTGGCGTCACTTCGCATTTCTCAAGGTTGTCGAAAAACTCTTTCACCCGTCTGACAAATATATTGTAGTCGCCACCAAAAACGCATTCAGCATGCACGTTGTCGTTACGAGGTTCTGTCGAAGATTTATACAATTCTATTGCTAAACTTTCACCATCTATGACGACGTAGCCGCCGTGTAACTTATATGGTTCTCGTAGGTCTCTACGCCTGTTAACGTACGTTGCCAAACCTTTGACACCCATTGGTATATCTGGTCAAATGAAAAAGCGATATAGATTGTACAAATGAAATTAAACAAAACTCGTTAACATTTCAGATAATATCAATGATTCTGGGTTATTGGAGGACTTACGTGTGTGTGTTTTTGTAACTTATCGAACACAGCAACAATTTCCAGAAATAGATCGCATCGAATTTTCTGTTTGTTTGTAGGGGTGCGCACACACATGAAGCACAGGCGAAGTTATCTTATGGTTTGGGAGTTCCCCGAGTAACGCATTTTGGGCAAGTGTTCCGAAAGTCATCAATTGGGTTACCTTCCTCTCGGCAAGCTTTCTGCTCTATAGAGCATATATGGTCATCTCTGCTCTAGTGTGTTCGGATCTTAAGCCCTGTTTGAATTTCCAATAAAATGGGGGGTGATCGACAGAGGTTCCGATTCGGATAAAAAAGTGTATGGATTCATGAGATTCAACAATTGTTTGTAGGTTCCAAATTAATCAAACCGAACTATTGTCTAATCCATTTTCCACAATAGAAAAGATAAAACCTGCAATTAGTCGGCTAACTTCACACAGCTTATGAACTTGTCCAGAAGTTGCGTTGTCTGTCCGACGACACACTTCACGTTTTACTTGAGATTAGGACTTATTCGTATTGGTGTGACTGCCGCAGCCCAAAGGCAAAAGCAGAAGAAGAGGAAGCTGATAGGTTCAGCCATGGAGGTTAGAGGTAAGGAGTGGAAACGCAATGCTAACGAAATGTGCTCGAAATGGTGTAAAATCTCGGTCGGATTGGTCACCACTGAGTGTCGGTGTGAACCGAGATGAAGTTAGCGCCGCTAGAAATGAATGAAACGCAGCCTAAAAGGGGCGTGCCATCCGCGGAGTCTCCGAAGCCAGGGCATCTTTTTAATTGGTCGAGATATTTCGAGGCATATCTGCGGGTAATTTGAACGCTCGAGAGAGCTGAGATTACGTTTGCGTCTACCGCGCGGCTATTAGAACCACGCTTTTTCGTTTCAGTCATCGTACGGTCGTTAGCGTACCATTTTAGAGTCTTGTTTGAGCTGAAAAGTCTTAATTTGAAACTCTCAAGCCGCTCGAAAATACGTAAGGCAGATTATGGATTGACACATGCGCCAGACGATTCTTTTCCTTTTTTTTTTCATTTATGCGATGCAAAAATGTGTCTTCTTACCATTCGTTGGTGGGATGATACATTTTTTTTTTTTGTAAATTTGGTGGATAGGTAAAGTATATTCACGTTTCGAGTTTATCGCCCCAGAAGCGCACGGTGGTCGTGTGGATACCGTTGTGGCTTCTCAAGCGGAGGACTTGGGTTCGCGCCCTCACATTGACTTTTTTTTTCTGGAATTTTTTTTTTTTTTAAGACCCGACCTTGCATTGCTTGCACTGCGATGCAAGGTTTTTCATGTCTGTAAATGAAATATGTATGTTCTCACTATTCATTGGTGGGATGATACATTTATTTTTCTTTTGTAAATTCGGTAGATAGATAAAGCATTTCGAGGTTTCGAGCATACGAACTTAGAAGCGCACGGTGGTCGTGTGGATACTGTCGTGGCTTCTCAAACGGACGACTCGGGTTCGCGTCCTCACATTTATTTTTATTTTTTTTAAGACCCGACCTTGCAACCAACCGCGGTGCAAGCAATGCAAGGTCGGGTCACAAACAAACGGTTTTTCATTTCTTTAAATGAAATATTGCTAAATATCTAAGAGACTAAAAGGTCCTGCAGGCCCAATGAATAACAGCGTTATCGAATCACAGAAAAAGAACTCTTGATAGGACTATATGGTCACGATTCTCAGACCTCTGACTCCTTTGTTTTATGTTATATTAACGCACTAGCCCTCGGTGGCCTTTAAAAAAAAAATTTCCAGAAAAAAAAATAAAAAGTGAATGTGAGGACGCGAACCCGGGTCGTCCACTTAAGAAGCCACGACGGTATCCACTCGACCACCGTGCGCTTCTAAGTTCGTATGCTCGAAACCTCAAAATGCTTTATCTATCTACCGGATTTACAAAAGAAAAATAAATGTATCATCCCACCAATGAATAGTGAGAACATACATATTTCATTTACAGACATGAAAAACCTTGCACCGCAGTGCAAGCAATGCAAGGTCGGGTCTTGAAAAATAAAAAAATTCCAAAAAAAAAAAGTCAATGTGAGGGCGCGAACCCAAGTCCTCCGCTTGAGAAGCCACAACGGTATCCACACGACCACCGTGCGCTTCTGAAGTGATATACTCGAAACCTGAATATACTTTACCTATCCACCAAATTTACAAAAAAAAAAATGTATCATCCCACCAACGAATGGTAAGAAGACACATTTTTGCATGGCATAAATAAAATAAAATAAAACGGCAAAAAACTTGATACGCCAACGACCGTATGATGACTGAAACGAAACAAAAAAAGCGTGGTTCTAATGGCCTCACGGTAGACGCAAACGTAATCTGAGCTCTCTCGAGCGTTCAAATTACTCTCCGCGGATTGGGAATCTCTCTGCTCATTTCTGTATTGAGCGGGAACAACAAACCGCAGGGCTGCGTTCAGAAACTTCAGTCCCCGCCAACGTCAGTTCGGTCCGCACCGACTTGTCGCTCACTTTACTTCGGTTCACACCGATTTGTCGCTCACTTCATCTCGGTTCACACTGAAAAAGATTTTCCACGATTTTGGGAACACTTGAGAACCGCATTTCCCATAGTCGTTTCCACTCCTTACCTCTAGCCTCCATGGGTTCAGCTTCGAGAGCTCACAACAAATTGTAGGTTAGGAGTCCGTTATTGATGCAAACGCCGTTGTCGGCGGCGAGTCACACTTGGTTACTAGTCAACAAAAAACTCAGTAATGGAAGCCCAATTTAGTTAGAAAATTCAATAAACCATCAAAAGCCGTATCACTTCGTGAACAAGAAAACAATCAGAGATGTTTCGTCACTGATTGTCTCACAATTGTTACCAAAAGCCAACAATGTACTGTATCGTAATAATTGACAATGAGTTACTTAACAGACATGCATTTTTATTCGAACGTGTGTCACGTGTGCAAAGTGTATGGTAACAAAGTGCAACTTAAAAGATGCGCGGGCTGCAAAACAATTGCATATTGCAGCAGGGAACATCAGAGCAAACATTGGCCGCGACACAAGGATCTTTGCAAATTGCTCACGGAAATAGTACAGCGGGCGGGAACAATTTTCGGCTTTCGGGATCGACGCGAAAAGAGCATGGCAGCGTGGACACGCGCTAAAACAAATCTCATGCTTTTAGTACCGTTGAAACTCGGACGGAAGCTTGAGCCTTACGAAACAGAAATGTTCAAATTTCCAAGGGCCTGTAAATTGTGCCATGAAACTGATCCGCAGAGGCTCACGGATTGTCCCGATTGTCCAGGCACAAGTTTCTGCTTAGATCATCGGCAAAACAATAATCATCATACAGAATGCAGTTCGATGAAGCTTTGCTTTGATATAGAGACTATGGAGCAGCCTTTTTTAGCACTAAATCAGAAAATTATTAGCCTATTCCAAGGAGAAGACATTCCAAAAACTATGCAAGACGTTGTCGATCTTTACATATCGCAAAGCAACGGAAATTCAATATCGGCAAATATTAATGCTGTTTGTGTCTCCGAGTGTCTAACAAGGCCTCTGACATTCCTCTATACACTGAAACAGTTAAACAGCCCTGAATTGGCTTTGCTTAATGTACAGGTGATCGGTGCTAATGCCTTAGAAACAGAGAGCCTTACTTATTGGGAAACTCTGCTTCACTGCCAAGAATCACTGGTAGAACTGAGACTAGTGCTCATTGGCCCAGATCTTTATCAACAAAATTATGAAATGGATCTGTGCGGAAGCTGCACTGCCAAGGAGAAAAAAATTTATGTTCAGTCTGTGGCGATGCTTTACACAGACTATGCAGCCAGCGAACACTTTGTGAAGCCTAATTACATCATTGGCTTCAATTTAGGAATACACGAATGCGTAAATGTCTCTTCATCCAACGACACTTGGGCTCCGTCGCTTAAAGAGCTTACCAGAAGAGACTGTCCCTTTGTTATGACTTCCTACACTCTGCAAGAATCTCAAGAGGACCAAAAGAGGCTTCACAATGTACTGAACAACCATGTGGAATCTTTCTACAGTGGAAAAAATCCATTCTCGAGTTTAAGGCCTTACAGAGATTTTGAGTCTGAAGATTTTTTCTATCAAAATAATTACATAACGATTTACAAAAAAATGGGGTGAATTTGGTAACAGCACAAAAAAGTGATTCTCCTGTTTTGGAGGGATTTAAATTATACAAGTTAGTTCTATCAACGTCATTTCAACAATGTACAACAAAATAGTTAGACAATCATGGTATATTTTGTTAAAGCACAAATATGTTGATTTTTGAGGTCGATAATTATTTCCTCATCAATGTAAAATTGTGTGATTCACAAATATTAAGATAGGGGTAAAGATTTTTCTTACCTTGAACTCTGGTCGGTGAAAAACCATTTCTTGTATCAATATAGAGACTCTGGCTGTTCAGACCTCCACATTCCTTAGGCAATTGAGAGACTACGCTCATCTGCATGCTAAAAGAATTTCTTTTGTGAGAACTTTACACATTGTATACAACTGGAAATTTATATTACTTTTATATTACTAATATTGTGTATTACCATTGTCGTGATAAAATATTTGAAACTCACCAGATTTGTGATTTTCCAGATCCATATGCCCCGCAAATTTCAGTTATTTCCCTGCATTTGAATCCGCCCTCGAGAATGTTGTCAAGAGCGTCGCAAAAGGTCGTCAAGTGATCTTGACGCAATTCCTCCTGAAGCATGATTTTATTTTTATTTTTTTTAGCATGCCACTTTGAAGGCCCTAATTTTGGGTCTGATGCATTTCAAAATTTAATATTTTCATTGGTGGAAAAAATAATCAATATTCAGAATTCCTTACTTGCCAAAGATCCAGAGCAGATATATTACCAGGCACTTGCTCCGATAATACTCTGTCATACTTCTTGGTCAACTCTGCGAAAAAGAAAGCGAAATAATAAATACTGTCAAATCTTGTAAATTTGCGATAATCATAAGTCTTTGGAGCAATTGAATCAGTACTTCATCCGAAGTTTCTCATTGGCGAATTGTTGCACTTTTGATGCAACTAGAATTATGGTAAACTCCGTTTAATTACCTGGTGCAGTGTTTTTAACGTCGTCGACGTAATGACAGCCTGATTTTTCAAGTTCCAATATCGCGGCATTCGAGAGCGGAAGCGTGGAAAGTGGACGTAACATTTTATTCACATGCCTTTGACGTCGAGAAAAGTGAGTCGACGGATGAGTGCCGCATGAAATGCCGCAAGCGAACTAATTAGCGATGGGTACGTGTGCGATCAGCTGGTACGGACGATAAACAGCTGTTTCGTTGGCGGTGGCTCATTGCGCTTCAAGATCTGCGCATCAGACCATTTTCCTTGGTTCCGTCGAGAGAGCGAAAATCTCTTTATCCGCATATAGATTTTATCGTGATCGTCTACGGTTGTTGTTGTTGATTTTTTTTTTTTTTTCATAGCTAATCTACAAATGACTTTTGTCCCCGGTTTTATCTGTTGCTTCGAAAAAGTGAGCTCGAAATTTTCGAAGATGTGAACGGCTTCTACCGAGTGTCATTATTTCGGCAGGTTCACCATTCAAAATACCATCGTCTCGATCGGACACACCAGAAAATTCTCCAAATTTTATGTGTATTTTAGTGATTGTAACTACCAATATCTGTCATGCCTCCCAGCAGATTGGACGCCGTTTATAGAAGTATTTTGCTAACTAAGTTTTTTACCAAAGGATGGGGCAACCCCGAAAGTTTGCGGAGGTAACCTGCCCATCAGTTTATTTTTGTGACGTTTCTACGCAACAAGTATTGTTCCAAACTGAGTGTACTTGTTGGCCAATTCGATTCCGAAATATCGGTCACGCTTGCCAAAATTTCCCGTCTCAATATATTGCGCATATTCACTCCTATAGACGCTGTTTTCGTACATTAAATGTGGTGTTTTTGACGCAAAAACCTGTAACTCCATTTTCATTGTTTCAGAATTTTCGAATTCAGAAAGGTTGTCGCCAACCGAGAAGCATGTTACAATCTTATTCCTCGTGATTATCCAATAACGATCACCAAGGTAATGCATCTACTACAATTTTTGTATTTAGATTTTATCGAGTACTTTTACAACATTTTTCCCACTCGATATTGCAGGATGAAGAATGGTCCGATTGTCACATCGTCGAAGGCTCTTTCGAAAGTCCCTTCGAACAAAATCTACCTGGCATCATGCCGGAGGAAACTAAGACGTCCCATTTTCAACTTATTTTACCTTTGCACTGGAATTCACACAAAATTAAGCCTGTTTGTTTGCATCTTGCTGGCACTGGTGATCACGTAAGTATTTATTGTTTGTGAATTGAATATAATCTTAATGTAACCAGAGAAGTTATGCGTTTCTATTTGAATATTGTGCATCCCTGGAAGTGTTTGGACTATATCGCTTATTCTAATTATAATTAAAATGTACTAATAAGTATGTGTGTTATTTGTCTCATGATAAATATAATTGGTAGTCATTAACAGTTACTTAATAAATGCTAGTACAGAATGCATTCCTACAGACGAGCATTCTTGGATTCTCCGGATTTTGTAATATATATTGACTCTGTAAATTGTTTTTATAATTAATTTTTTTGCAGTACTTTTGGAGACGAAGAAATTTGATAGCGAAGCCATTGCTGAAGGAATCTGGAATTGGGTCACTTTTATTGGAAAATCCATTTTACGGCCTCAGGAAACCAAAAGATCAAATGTAAGAGACGTACCTCTACAGAGAGGTTTGTCATATTATTATTATAGACGTATCGTGTTTCAAGAGCCTGCGAATTTATAGAGAAAGTATTTGATGCCGACAGACGTTCGAATTTACATAATGTGTCTGACATATTTATCATGGGAGGCTGTTTGATAATGGAATCCATTGTCTTGCTAAACTGGTGCGAACAGCAGGGTTTCGGCCCATTGGGCCTAACAGGATTGTCCATGGGAGGTCATGTGAGTGTGGCTATTTTTGAAATTCTCATTAGAATTTGAAATCGATAATAATATTCTTACATTTATGAAGTGATTATGAGATATGGCATCACCAGGTAATTTTCACCGAAATTCACATTTTTTCATGGAGCGTTGAGGGCTTTCTTCAACTTACATGATTTTTTTATCCGGACCATTTTTATTTTTGTTGATATTTTTAAAAAAGGATAACATACATATAATTTGTATTGAAAAATTTGAAAATACATTACAAATAAATTAGAGGAAGCGAATGCATGTGTTTGGCACGAATTGTTGCAGATGGCTTCCCTAGCGGCGACGAATTGGCCAAAGCCGATACCTCTAGTTCCTTGCTTATCGTGGTCAACGGCTTCTCCAGTATTTACGCAGGGTGTTATGAGTGAATCTATTAACTGGGAACTCTTGAAGTCTCAATATTTCTCAAACGAGGTTTATCAAAATGACCTCGCAAAAATGGTCAAGATAATCGATCAAGACGTAAGCGAAAACACCATAAAAAACATTCCTTCCCAATATATTCCGAGAATCAAGGTGCGCTTAACTAAATAAATTGTTTTAAAAACACCATCGATTCGCACCGCTTGCAGTTATTCACAGCTTAATCATCACCGAAGAACAAATAAATCGCTCAGAAAATAGGCCGTAAATAAATATGGCTTATTTGTCGATAATTAATCCGTCGATGATTGCAGGACGCGTTCTTAGCTGGTCAACATTTCGCCATGCATTATCCCGCGAGTATGAATAGAATGAATAAGTGGAGAAAAGAGTCGGGAAATCCGGACGTTAATACCTCGGAAATCCATAAATTAACCGGAAATGGAAATGAAAATAATACGAAGAATCGAGATGCCGATGAAAAAGCAGCCGCAAAAATGTTTCCTCTTAATTTTATTTCGTCTAAATTTAAACCAAGCGAGCCGGATACTCTTAAGGGTAAGTCTCTCCCTCACTCAACGGCGTTTTTATTCTTACCATCTTAACTCACAGCTTGATTCTCTATTGATCCTATCCCTCGATAATTGTTCCTCAAACTTTCATACTTAAAATGTTGGTAAAGAAAGCCCAATTTTCGACAGAAGTTTGTGTACTCCCATCATCGAAAGATCCATCGGTGGAGGACGGAAAGTGGCGGGAACGCGAGGCTTTCCAATTTATGCGGGGCGTAATGGACGAGTGCACTCATCTTCGTAATTTCGAGGTACCAGTTGATACAGAACTGATTATTGCGGTCTGCGCCAAGGACGACGCTTACGTGCCGCGAGACGGCTGCATGAGTCTCGAAGAAATTTGGCCCGGTGCTGAAATTCGATACATTTCTGCGGGTCACGTATCCGCCTATCTGTTGCACCAGAAACTTTTCCGGTACGTCGACAACTCATTTTTATATATATTGTCGCTTTCCAATCCGTGATCTATATAAGCAAAAGTGAGATCCGAGATAATTTTCTATTGGTGATCGGATTGGAGTTGATTTGTGTAATATGCGAAACGTTTAAAGAATTTTTAAAGAATTGTTCTGAATAGCTTTAGATCTTTTCATTTTTCAGAGTAATTAAAATTAATAATTTTTTTTCCAGATCATGTATAGCCGAAGCGTTCGAGCGATCATTAAAAAAATATCCCATCAAAGACAGAAGTTGACAGGAATTATGGACGCGGTCCTTGGATCCACTATTACAATTCGATCAATTTTATCGTTGATCGCACTAAACACGAACGGTGATTCATCGATAGACAGAAATATTTCGATCTCTTTCTTTCATCTGTATATCATTTGGCTAGACATTCAATGCTTCATTATCATCGAAAAACACCGAAAGTTTAATTAACACAGTTTACAACAATACAATTATTAGTGCAGCGATAAGAAAACGAACGAAAGTGCTGAAGGACTTGAGATAATTGTGCAAGTAGTTACGTACGAACCCACGAAGCCCGGCAATAACGAGGATTGTACAAATTTATGGCGATTCTAGTTACGAATTAACTTTTGTAAATGGATGTTGTATCTATATATTTACGTTTACAAATACGATATTATATACATATATATATATATATATATATATACAACTATATATACACTCACCGAAAGCAATCGCAATGGTTTTTTTTGTATATTTAACCCGTGCCCCCCTTTTTTTCCAGCCCAAAAATCAAAGCGCAACGTGCGTATATATTTTTTTCGGGATTTGAATAGCAGGAAGAACCAGTGGCGCCACGAGGCCTTGCCATGTTGAGCGGCGGTGGGAGGCATCAGCAAACCGGAAGTTCAAGCGAGACCCGCTGCTTCTCGTAGCTTGCGCACAGAGGCCAAGAATCACCGTTGGCCACATGTGTTTGCGGAGCGCTTTCCCGAAAGAAAAACTCTACGAAAATGCAGGGTGTTTACGTAATCCGTGAGACCGGGAGTTTGCTCGTGATATGTTAGATCGCGAAGAGTGAGACAATTCCATGAACGAACCGAGTTGACGAGGAGTTGCCAGTGGATAGGGAGTTAGGGGAAAAATAAGAAGCGAAGGAAAAAACGAAGGGAAGAAGAGAAAATATTGCGGTGCGTGTAGCAGTGAGGTGCTTGCTGTCTGCTAGGATCCCTCTCTCTCAATAGAGAGAGCGCGCACAGGAGAGCCGTACGTGAGAGACACGCGCGCGCACGTTGCGTTCTTCGTTGGTTAAATCGGGTAAATACTGTTGTTCGGGGCGTAACAGAGCCTCGTTAGTACAATCCGTCGACGCGTTGATATTGTCGCATCGGTTATTTACGACAAAGCGCCGTGGCTACAGTCAATATTCGTCGAGTTTCGCGAAATCGCCGAGTCAGCGTGCTCCGCGTGCCAAGTACGAGCCGAGTGTTCGGACCTCGTGCTCGTGTGAGCCTCTGCGTGAGATAAACTACCATTAGAGGGAGTCAACGGCAGTGACCCGAGTTTTAAAGTTCACCGGTATTATCGGCTCTTCACCGGCGTTCCGAAGACCCAAGTTAGAGACTCGATAAACACGACGATACAAGTGATATCGCTCGTTATAGAAAGTGCGGTGTGTTGAGCGCACGCGGTCTCCTGTATGCCTTCTGGAAAGAGCCATTGCTCCGTAAGTAGTTCGCCGGATCACCACGCGGCCATCGGCGGCACGAACACGGGCACGGTGCTGTGCTGCGCTGCTGAAACTCTTCGTGTTCCTCGTGTCTCGTGCACGGTCACGAAATATTTCTTAGTACAACCGATTATCGAGTGCGATCGCCAAGGAAATAAGTCGAAGCGAGGACGTTGAGGTCCGTCGGAGTGTCAGGATCATCGTGAGAGTCGGTATTCCACGTCGGCCTGCGTAAGTTACGCGGTCACACGGGAATATCCGGGGGGCCATGCGTTCGGTAGCGCAAGGCAGCATGGACTGTTCGGCTCAGTGATTCCCGGCGGCCTCTTCGCGTGCCGCGAAAAAAACGGGTCGTCCATTGTCTTGTTTTGATAATAAATCGTTTAAATCAGCGAAATCGTGGAAATAAAGAAAAGTTAAAAGTAAATAATACGTAGACAGATATATATATATATTGTTGAAGAGGGCGAGGTAGAGACACCGCGTCTTTACGTCCTAAAGTGAACGACGCCTCAGCTTCCGCCGCTAATAAAATCATCGCCGTTTCGTCTCTCGATTCGCCTACGTTATTTCGTTTTCGCGATCCCGAAGGAAGATAAGCCGCTAACAAAGTGCTACGACGAATCTCGTGCGCCGCCTCTGCTGAACCTCCGACGAGCACCTCGTGTTTTTGTCTCTCACCGAGCCGAGATTCAAGATGGCGGCCAAGGTGGCTAGCAGCGCTCAGGGCGGTAACGAGAGGGAAGAGGGCCCTGGGGTCTCTTACGCCAGCGTTCTCAACCCCACGAGGAGCGGCGAGCAGACCGTTATTTCCAAGCCGCCGAGCACAAAGGACAATAACAAAGAGAACATTGGACAAGTCGGCCCGGCGACAGCTGCAGCCAAGGAACGCATTACCTCACACAGTCAAAACGCAGTACCAAGAGGCAAGTCCTATCAAAAATCCGGCAGGAGATTTAATGCTTATCCACAGTCCAAATCTGAGAGACGTCCTTATCACGGAAACGCTGTTTCTCACGCTGAGCGTGATACTTCCGGCAAACCTACGACTCTAAACACTTCAGAAACTGCACTTAAGCTGAAAGATCCATCGACGCCCCTTAAAAATGACACAGAAACCGCAGGAACGGAACATCACAATGGCGACATTAGCAGCGATGGAGAATTTCAAACCGTCGCACCAAAGTCTGCGAGGCGAAAGGAGAAACTTCACAGAGATTACAGAGATCATCACCCACACAGAGAACGTCATAGGCATCACGAAAGACAGCATCAACAGCCCAGAGGTCACAGCGCCGGTGGCAGCAGCAAGGAAAGACCTCAAAAAGAACGTACAGAGCGATTCACCGCTGAACACGTGCCTGTTAGTAAAGAGGCTTGTCCGGAGAAAGAGGAAAGCGGCACAGAGGGCGAAGGCGACGGACAGCATCCTGTTAAATACGTCGAAGCACCACTGCCCGCTGTTAATCCTTGGATGAAGAGCAAATCGCAAAATTCACAGAATCCTCATGTTCCTCTACAGCAAAAACAGCCTCAGACACAGCAGCAACCAGTTGCGCATTTGGTTGTCGCTCCTGTTGCTCCGGTTGCCGCTCCGGCGGCTCTTCCAGTTCCTGCGCCCGCACCGCCAGCCGTCAATCCAACTCCGGTGCAAGCATCAGCTCCAGTTGCGGTCGCCGCTACTTTGCCACGTCCAAAAGTCGAGAAGCCGGTGCAAAGCGAACGGGAAAAGAGGGTTTTGCAGCCTCAGCAACAGCAAGGCAAAATTGGTGAGTTTTACTGTTGCGGAATGACTGGATTGTCGATTGAACTGTAGGGAGATTTTTTTTCTGGCATTGTGTTTTTATGTAGTGTTCCTATCATATACTGATGGATGCATATATCAATTAAGCAGCGCAACATTGCTAATTCCATTATTGGTACAATGGTAAGAAATTGGTGAAAATATTCATCGAAGATCGAATCAATTCCTCACGCCACTAAAATTGTGTTTATTGTCGATTGAGCAGGGAATTCACTTAAAAGTTATTCTGCAAATGGGAGAAATGGGCATTGTGACCTCAACATTAACGCTAAATTGGTGAGGTTGTAAAGGTCCAAAATTTGGTTGGTAAAATACCTGCACAAACATTTATATTCTAAATTTCAGTAATTTCCACGAGTTGATTGTAATTTTTAATTCTGCTCTCGCTAGGTGACAAAAATGTGAACATCGTGTAGTAACTGCTGCAATTTTAGGAATATTTTTTTTTTTACTGAAAAGATTGAAGTAACAATTGAGCGAACGGTAGAATTGGGTACTGCGTCCTCAGCAACAGGGTGAGTTAATTTTGGTGAATTTTTCTCTGCCGAAATATCTACATAGTCATATAAGAGAAATCGGCGATACGTAATCGCGACGAAACACGTGGAGTCGATAGAACCTCTGAAAAATTGCTCGCTATTTAACTTATTTTTTAAATATATGTATTTTTACAATTCGTCGAGTTGCACACGATTGCCATGCTCTTACTCGTATTAGAGATACTTTCGTACTTTGTGCGAATGACGCAAGAGTTTCTCTTATCAAAATCAAGTTGAACGGTGCGTGTATAGAGCGACTCTCAGTGTGTTAATGTGTAGAGTTTGTGTGTATTGTCCCCATCTCGTAATTCGTGACACTTGTCATTTCGCCAGAATCTAGTCGTATTCCTCCCTCTCTCAATTAAAACATAACGACGCATTGGTGCGTGTCGCAAATAGTGGTACGATGATAACGTGTGTTCAGAATTTTCGGCTTCCGGATAAGCTCAGGGCCGTACTAAAGCATTGGGCTTGAGCGGAGCTGCGGATAAATTCCTGGCGACCACGTGTTCGAGAAATAAAAATAAATCTCCTTCCGTTGCTAATAGTTCAGTTCCGCCGGATTTATAACTAACGAGTCGGTAATAAAAAGCGTAAGAGCAATTAAAACTTTGCTGCTTACTCGCCGAACGAAAGAAAAAGAATATAATAATGATAATAGCAGCTCGTTGAGCTGCTGTAATTACATCGCTTGCTGAGTTTTAGTATATGGACGTTAGTGTTGGTCTAATTACAGAGTCAGCGAGTGGCGAGTCGACGATATTACAGAAGAGGAGTAAGCAGGTGTCGGAGGGCGTAGGATTATTCTTGCGTTCAGCCTCAACGAAGAAAACTGCGTATCGTCTGCGCAGCAAACAAGTCGCTCGTCTCTCTCTCTCTCTCTCTCTCTCTCTCTCTCTCTCTCTTGGAGAATTGTCGCAGTCACTGAATGTCGCCCTGAAGAGCTGCCGTCGGGTCTCTTCGATTAATGTAACGCGTCTTCGGGCCTCCCACGAGAAACTCCGGAGGGAGCGAAAGAGAGAGAGAGAGAGAGAAAGAAAGAGAGATAGAGATAGAGATTTTTAGTTCTCCACGGCGACTCGAGGCGCCGCTGGCCTTCGTTGCCTCTCGATACATTTCCACTGTCCCTGCTTTTATAACGTGTGATCTCTGCGAACCCGAGGCGACGTGGTTCGTCGTGTTTCACCGTATCCGGAGCCTGAAGGAGATAGTCCGCCGGTTTAGCACCCACAAGCCACAAGGCGACCCACGAGGCTTCTTCCTCCCCTCTCTTCAGCTCTTCAGCACCGACAGTAGCATCAATTCTCACCAAACAGATCGAACGTCTGCACGTGACGTCAGAAACACCTCATTAATTTTAGCGCAGAGACTAAACGGTTAGTTTGCTTTGGATTATACACGATAAAAAATCGAAAGTTTCGCCTACCGGAAACTGAATGCCTCGTGCTCGTTGAGAGACACGGGATCGATGGATTTTTACATGTCGATTTTTCGAAGTATAAGTACACGCATACTCCGACGAGACAGTAACTTACGTCGTGAAATACGTTGCTGGAATTTTAGCTCGACACGTGGATATTAGCAATCGTGTTGTCTCAACTATAACTAGTAGCTCGATATCGTGAATTTCACTTTGGCTCCACTATGAGTCGATTCAAAAATCACTGAGGAAAGTCAAGAATGTAATAGAAAGTTCACAGAATACCGGGTCATTGGAGATCTTCGAATAACTTTTTTCCCAAGCCTCCGCGGTTTTAGATTTTTTTAATCGCTAATTCTTACTGCTGTCCAGCACTGAATTAGGATTTCGACGGCTTACACATTTTTATCCTGTTTAGTGAATCATTTTTTAATATTAATCCATTTTCTTTTTGAGATAATTGTTAGAATATTTTGCAAAGTTGTGAGGAGATTTTTTACATTCCACAAGTAATTAATGTGGTGTAATAGACGAGAACGTCCAACGATATAACTTAACATTACTCTCATCCGTCGAATGCCAGATTCATGCGGCGATCGACGAAGGCAATCGAGCGTTATGCTACGTTATGTATATCGAGCGGAGGACGCATTTATCATCGCTCTTCTTTATTCGTAGTGGAGCGCGATCCGAACAAGCCGGTCTCGTCCATCCATCGTGCCGAAAACAGGTTTCCACTGCACAGAACGGTGGCGGTGAAATTAAGCACACGCGCCCGATTTTAAGGGAAAAAACATACACCGATTCCTTGAAAAAAATTTATTAACATTTTTTAAAAACTAATTTGTCAAAAAGTATCGAATGTTGGAGTTAGTGGTTTAGATAAAGGTACCAATGCCCGAACAGTTCAGGGAATCGCAGATTCAAGTATTTCTCAGCCTTTGCACTTGAAGTTCTGAAACATTTTCTATACATCAATTATACATCAATTTTATACATCAATTGTAGATAGGATTCGTGGATTGAATTTTCGCGTTCAAATAATTAAATTCGTGATAAATGCAGACAGAGAAGTGTCCGTAGATTGGGCCTTGACCAGGCATTAGTACCGTTACCTTACGTACCGAGGAAGGTGCTTATATCCAATGGAAGGGTTCGCTTTTCGCTCTGGCGTCCTCGTGTCTTGGACAGAGACTTTCCGCCAATCGAGGAGTTCGACGAAACGACCCAATTTCCTTCTCTACACGCGTTAGCAGCTGAACCACGCCGGAAAGCGTGCTTCTATCTCTCTCTCTCTCGCTCTCCGCGTCCGAGCCGCGTGGACCTTGCCCCGAAAAAAAAAAAGAAAAATGTACAACACTCGCGCGACACGTGGCAACAACCCGGATAAATTCTTACCTTTTCTTGAAAACGTATTTTTTGACGAGAAAAATACGTTTTTCCTCTCGACTGATGAAAAAAATGTTTCAGTATGAGAAAAGGGCAGTTTCCGCAAGCGAACGTTTCCGAAAAGTGCACATTCGGTAATATCCGTGCATCTCTGAGCGTTGTGAGAAAAATTGGGATTTAGAGTGGGCTTTGGATGAAGTGGTCGAACTTCAAGAACTTGGCCAGGGACAACACGCTGACCTTTAAGGATAACCTTACTAAAACGAGTTCCCGTTCGATTTTAACGAAACTCCGTTACTTTGTAAAAGAGGAAAACCGAATTTAAAAATCGCTTTTTATTAACTCGGCGTATCAGGCCGCCACTTTTTTAGCCATTTAACGTAATTTATTGACGGTCTTCGATGTAGTTTATCAGTATCCTTTACTTTTGTCGTTTTTTCGAAATTGTTGCGTGATTCTCGCTTTGTGAATAACGCGTTCGATTATTCTCCTTTCGAAGCTCCTGGTCACTTCAGTACTTAAATATCGTGTAGGTTATAAAAAAACTGTTTACATTTTTTTTTCAAGGATCCTGAAGGTTTTCGGATAAAAGCAACTTAGAATATTAATCTATATTTCTGGTTAAAAGTCCGGGACGCTTAAAAAAAATGTAAACAGTTTTTCAACAATTTTTTTTACCATTCGAATGGTAGATTCTCAGCAGTTGTATAACAATCATAGTTTGCGATAGCATACGTTGTAGATATAACAGCAGCAAATCTTAAGCTATACATACAAAGTTATGTAAATATTGGAAACGCGCGAGAGACAAAATCGTACGATCTAACGAATGTAGAAAACGAGCTGGATTTCTTGACGTGGAATTTTTCGTGCGCCACGTTGCTGAGACGTCGTTGCTTCGTGCTCGTGGTCATTCCGGCTGTTGGCAATTGGCTGATAAGGTTTTGCTTTTCTCCCGACACTTGAAGTTACGGGTACGCATTTTATTAATACATATTCAAATTATAATTCGACCGGTGAAGAGCTGTTTCATTTGCACCATGCATTCACATTTATTCGTTATTTTTCTTTATGTTTCTTATGTCTCATGGTTTCGTTCTCGTTGCAGAGATAACGAGCAGCGTGATCGTGAGATGCCATACACGTTTCGCTCTTATGCTCTTCTTATTTCACGTAGAGTTCCGTTTCGTGAAGCGAGAGGTGATGATGTCCAGGAGAAGAGAAAATGAGAAAGAGCGCAATAGACTCGAGGGACAAGTCCAATTGATAAGGTGATAAAAAGAAGAAGGAGAAGAAGAAGAAGAAGAAGAAACAGAAAGATTTTCCATCTCTTACGCTCCTCAGACTGCGGATATCGTGAGAAAGGCACAGCGTGACACGCACTTGGCCAATTTCCAAAACCTCCTGCTTAAAGCACTCACTTTACTCGCTGGTAGTAGTGCTCATGTTATTTTATATATATTTTTATTCTTTTTTTCGACCGACACAGAGATCTCTCTATTATCTGTATCGTTGCCGCGCTTCGCGTTCTCCGACACTCGGACTAACTGCTCGGAGACTTCGTATTACCTCTTCTATTTCGATCCACGCGTGGAGGAGTAGAGGGGAAGCCTTTTGTAATCAAGTGTGGTCGGGGCACGCGCGAGACATCCAGCACGTACGCACGACAACCGCCGCCAACTTACACGGGAGCGATTTTCTGAGCTTTTCTCCCAACACAAGCAACTTTCATCGTACAACGATGCTTTACTTCCCCCCACTGTGTGAAATTTATTGACCGTTACTGGGGTATTTTTTCTTTCCGCATCCAACGAGCGGTCCTTTTTCTTGCTTGCTCGAATATTCGTATTCGCCTCGTCGTTTTTTTCGTCTTGTATTTTCATTTCCCTATGAAGAGACCTTATCAATGTAGCAAATTGAAAATGGCTATTAGGAGATATAAAGATCAAATTTTGTACACTTTTTCATAGTGTATATGGTTAATGAACTGAAAGCTTCTCTGGCAAATACGTGATCAGGCCGACCGCGTGTTCCAATTTTTATCTTGCGTTGTAGAAACCCAGCGAGGTCGCATGTGGAGACCACGCGTTATATTGAAATGAACATTCCTTCTTTCGTTTCTCTGTGTTTGATACCTGTCGTTAATTCTAAAAATTTTACACAAGTTTACGCGACTTTTAAATGAACATTTTGTGGGTTTTCAAAATTGTTTAAGTTTCGCAAAAAAAATCTTACATAATAGATATGAGAAACAAAACCATTTATTCAATTTCTCCTATTAATAGATTAGTTCTGCAGAAAATTCCACTCACAAACTACCGTAAAAATATGGGATTTCGAATTATTGAGCCTGGAGTTACGTAAGCTGAATTTCAAAGAAAGATTTGTTAGAATAATTTTCATGATTCTACGTGAACTGAAATAGTATTTTTTGTTCTCTCATTTTTTCTTAAAAGTTGGTATACATGTAGGGTCAGGGTATTGGTAAAAGCACGATACGCTCAAAGCTAACGACGCAATTGATAGAAGGGACCAGAGGAAGGGACCAATTACACTTCGCAGTAACGGTTTAATAATCGTTCAATGAGCCGACGGATAGAGTTTAAGTATAATATCGTGTAGAAGTAGGACGAATTTGCAACCACAATCACATGTATGAATGTATAAATGTCATACGTATAACTTGATGCGATAAGTTGCCACAGCGTCAAGTTTCACTTTATTTTTGATTGCATACCTGACCGCAAGTATTTTTCTTTTTTTACGAGTTCAAGAATTTACAGGTCTACGTATAAATAAATCTGCGAATTGTTTCTCTATAATATTTTCGTATCGCTATAATATTAGATCCAACTATTCTTAAACCTACTATGCACGAAAGTGCGAAAAATTAATTTTTATTATTTTAAATTCATGATTAGAAACTTCTCTCTAAGGATATTTATCGATAAAATATTGAGAACCGTTTGTGACTTATTGTTTGATATTTTCTTCAGGGGATTTCGGTAGCGAGAAGTATTAAGAAGATTTTCCTACCTGAGCGAACAGTGAAAGGACATTTTCTGGCGAAGGGTTTCGACGCACCCTTAAACCCAAAAGGAATTCGCACCGTTCTTCGAAGAAAAGAAAGCATCAGGCCATCAGCGCAGCTGGCTGACTGCCGGCGTAACAACGGGTCAAGCGCTGGTTCAACGTTTATTGCCGGCGGCGGGAGAGAGAGACGCTTGTGTCTTTGCGACTTTTGCTAGCTTCTTCAACGCTATCCTTGCGTGCGCGGTGCTTTTTCTTCGCAGAACACCTCGGAGCAAGGGGCGACGGTGTCTCTCGTGCACCTGGGGTCCGAGGCCGTCCAAGAGCAGCTGCACCCACCCACTCACTTCTCACAAGAGCAAGCTCTCCCTTGTACGCGTATTTGCAAGCCTACTTATATTCTGCGCTACTAGCACTGCTTTCCAGGCAACCGAGATGCCGACTTCGACATTCTCACTCCTCTCGCTCTCTTTCTGTAACCAACTATACACGTTTGGCTCAGTTTGCCGAGGGCTCTCGTGCCGCTTCGATCGAATGCCCGAGCGCAAGGTCTTCGACGCATACTCTGTTGCAATTGTTGCGTGCAAATCACAGGGAACGCGTTTATATAGTGGAAAGTCAATTAACCGTAATTTCGGTATCGTTTTTTTTTGCAGTATTGTAGTTCAGTGTGATTTATCGGTTGGAAGACTTTGAGAAGAAAAAGAAAACAAATTTTAAACACTTAAAGACTAATTGAAAAAAAATCGATATTGCAAGAGTATTGGCACATTTGTGCTTCCGTTATTAAAGTGAGAGGTCATTGGAGGTGTGTCGCGGAAAAGTGTTAACGCTGGCGTATGTTGCGAGCACAAACGCTACACTGTCTCGTGGTGCACCGGATGATGCAACTGGCGATACTAAATTCAGGATGATAATCGATGAGAATGACAACGGTGATTATCAGCGTGAGTCATTGTATACGTACTGCATCTTCTCGAGAAATACTTCAACTATGAAAGAAACAACGCTTCGAGATTGAAAGAGCAAGTTAATTGTTGGGCCCGAGAGGCTATCTATCGAGTATACGGCTGAGTGCTTGCCAAGCGTGAGAGACGATCGTGGTGAACACGAGCGTGGCTAAAATAAATCGCTTCGAGAGATCCTCCTCCGTATACGGCTCGCTTAAACTTTATTAAGAAATACACACTAGAGAGAGGATCAATTAGTGGTTCCGTGCTGCATAAATAATGCGAAAGGTCGAGAAACTAGTCGATTACCTTCTTCACCGGTGCATTTATCCGTTTTATTGCATTTTGCAGTTGTGGTGGCAAGTTGCATCACTATTTTCACGCTCGAGAATTTCTCGGACACATTGCTCTCTTATTCTTGCATTCGTTTGGAAATGGAAAACATATTTCATGTCCCAAAATCATTAATTTTTTATGAAAACGAAAACTCTGCACGTCTGTGATGCATTCTCATTTACATTTGCTGTTTGGTTTGAGTCCCGGATTTTTATATTAATTTTGTATGCAGTGCACAGGCGTTGGCTCGTAAATGTACTTCTGTATTTCAATTATACGATCCAAATGTTTTCTTCAATCAGTTTTCGAAGAAAATGCGATGTAAATTTGTTGTATATATTCATCTGTCCAAGTAGTTGGAAAAAATAATTACATTCACACGTTGATTCGCTCATGCTCCCATTTCAATTTCATAATTGATCTGACGTTATTTGAACGATAAGAAAAATGATTAAATGGGCCTGCATGTAGTTACGATAAATTCGTTAACTTACAACTACGCGGTACTCGAAAGGGGCTTTCAATTCACTAGACACTGCGAAATGTCAAGCAAGCTCATGGCACGCTCAAGTCAGTGAATTTTAATATCAAGTGCTCGGGGCCTCGTCCTCCGCACTTCGGAATCTCTGTTCCATTACAAACCCAATTTCGTTTACTCATCAATTTTTTATCAAATTTCTCCTAGCCATTATTTTTCTTGGTTTGTATGTTCTTTGAACAAACAGCAAAAATCGATAGCAATCGAAAGCGAAAAATAAAAATAAGAAAAAAAAATAATGAAAAACATAGTGGAAACAGTTGTTTAGTTGTGTTCCATTTCATCGGCGCTTTGTGAATCCACGTGGCGCTTCATATTGCGAAATAGATAATGCTTGGTTACGTGGTGTACTACTATAGCCGGGCGGTGTTACCACGGGGCTCAGGGGCAGTGACTCTCGCTGGTGCCGCCGTCGCCTCGGTTACCAGTCGATTATGTAAGCTCTTGCTAGAGAGAGAGAGTAAGAGTCTTTACTACGAGAGAGTGGAATCGTGCGAGGGATTCCGCGAGTCACGTGCTGCACCTGGTAACCGGCGCATCCCGATGCATAATTTGTACCGGTGGCGTCGAGGCTGCGCATCTATTTAACTCAATCTCCAATCAAATTCGTCCGAATACGCCGAGAGAAAAAGAGTTTATTGATTCCAAAGAAGTGTACGATTTTTTTATCATTGATTTCATTGATATATTTTTTTGCTTTCAAAGAAAAGATTTAATGTTTCGGAGACGATTTATCCAACATCGATGAAAAACGGTTTGCTGTAAAACTACAAACTGACAACTATTCATTTTCAGTTCGCACTGCCAGTTTTATTATCGTTTCAACGACTATGAAGTAGAAAAGACAGTATTTAAATTCGAGTATATCATTTCATAGGCGAAGATTTGTGCGAATCAAGAAAACTTTTTCTCTGGATATAATTCCGACGTGTAAGGAAATGATTGTTGACGACTTAAGTAGCTGTGAACAGCATTGGCGATCACCTTAGGTGAGAAGCAGTCATGAACGTAATTAATGATCGACTATAGAAAGAGAAAAAAAAAGGAAAACGCGATTGGAAGAGCATATGGAGCGGCGGTTTGCCAACGTAGCAAATCGTTGGCATATGTTCAGTCGTACATTCTTCATTTTTCGCTCTGCGTTCTCGCTAAAAAACAATGCGTTTTGTCGCGACTGTCTTTTATCAACGCGTTTTCCGGACAGGAAAAATAGTCTTTTGAAAATTGCCTAGACCCTGAAACAGTCACAAAATTATTATCCACGTCCTGCTTCGAGCTGCGGGTCAAAACGAGGCAGTTAAAAATTTCTTATCAATATTACTACTGTCGAATCTCGCTCTTATCGCTCGATAGCGCTTAACTTTTTCCTGCCAGCGACCAATCGCGACTGGTTCGATTCGTCTGCTATCGGCCAAAGTCAGCCAGAACAAATTGAAAATTTCATGCCCTCGTCAATCCATTAATACTCATACAATATTATAGTCAATAACTAGACGGAAAAAAAATTAATATATTTTTAATTGCTTTAAAATTTTTCTACATGTCATATACAATTTTTTATCTTTTCTTTGTTGGGTTTGAAGGATGACGGAAAATAGAATTGTGTCCAACAGTCACAAAGCGATTGTCAAGTTCTCATGTTCGAAGTCAATAAATTCTGTGATGACAAAAGCTTAAGATCATAAAGAATAAATAAAGTGGTACGTTTTCGAACGTTGCGGAAACACGGCGAAAAATTAACTACAAACACGTGCTCTTGTCGACGTATCAGCTCCGTTAAATGTTACAATATTTAGCCAGGCACAGAGTGTGATAAGCCGAGCTATAGCCAACGAACGAATAGTTCGCCTTCTACGTGCGTCACTCTCGTCGACTTTTCCTCGGTAAATTCGTCGTCGCGGTGGACGTGGAAGTGTTATTAGTCAAGAGTACAGGTGTTGAGCTATTCAACAACTAGAGAATATCATTTAGTTAGTGATTTCTTAGCCGGCTCTATTGCCTAATCTCGCTATTGCAGCGCAAAGGGACTATCGGAAAATACAAATTAAAAAACAATATTGTCGCGGTTGTTCGTGTCTCCCGTGCAGGTTTCCACGGGGGATCGGTGCGATTCGGTCGAGTGAGCAGAAGCAAATAAGGGAGCTGCAGTAGTTTGGTCGATTTTACGTTGTGTGCATTTTTACTCGGTGTTGGGTTTTAAAATAGTGCGTCCACTTGATCAACGGCTCCGAAGCAAAATTGCTCAATAGAAATATGCCAAAGTCCTGGAGAGTTAACAAATACGGTGAATTTGTATAATAAAAAATAAATAAATAAATCGTGTTGTAATATGTGCATTTGAATAACGAAAAATATTGACTTCTAGTGCATAGCATATGCTAATACATTAGAACGGTGACTTAACTCTGTTCGCGAAACGAAATATAGCGTTTGTTAATACTGACAACCTAATACGAAGCATTTTATAGCCTTTGTTATTTGGTCGTCAAAATGTTTTCACCCAAGAAATTAGATTTTCGTTTTAAAAACGTTTATTTGCCATTTTCAGTCGTTATAAAATGATTTTATGAGTGTTTAACTTTTGTTTTTTTTTTGTTTTTCAGAGAACGGACCCACTGTCGGAGTTCAACCAACAATCGTCAAAGCCCCGAAGGACAGAAGAAAATTTAACCAGAGGGTATGTTTTGATTTTATCGCTTTGCAATTCTCAATCGTGTTTAACCGACACGAGTTTAGTCAAACGGAGGCCTTTCATCGGCCGCACAAATGTATAATTTAATATTAAAGCGAGTGGCTTATTTTCCAGGCAAGCGACTTCACAGATATTGGCGACTGGCCGTCTTTAGGAGCTCAAGGCGAGGTAGGTCCACTCCGTTTTCACTACCTTCCTTTCGCTTTACACTTGTCCTTTTTTATTTCTCTCTCAGTCACCTCGATGCTATCGCTTTCGCTCTCACACTCTCTTTAGGACGCACGTAACGATAAGCTTGAATTAATTGACTGAATGGACTTAATATGTCTTAAATGATGTCTTAAATATGCAAAAACTAGAGCCCGCAGTGTCACATTACTCCCAGTACTGTGGGTGTAGAATTTTTGCAAAATTAACGAGAAACATTGAAATCTCTGTGAACGTTGAACGAATATCATTGGCAACGTCCTTGGATTATTCCACAATGTTTCGACATTTTATTATAGCTTAATCTGTTAAGTAAAATCGATGTTGTGCCCGCAAAAAGAGCTCTCATTTTCTTTTTCGTTATTGAATCAATCTGGATATGAATGATTATTGCTTAGTTCCACAATTAATATCCACGATGTCTGATGGAGAGTGGCAAGTTAGATAGTTACGAGAGTGGGCGGTGTTATAGAACAAGTCCGCGATCAACAATCTTCAAATGCATCAAAGCAAAACATTTCCGAAAAAGATCTTCACGACAAATTGTTCATATAAAGAATTTTTTCAATTCGTTTTCATTAATTGCGTAATATTTTAAATAATTTTTGAAAGTGTTACATTCGATATGTTACGATTATTTCTATGTCGTAAGAATATACTCCAATGACTTGAAATTTCGGATTAATTAATCAATATCACAACGAGAATTATAGGGTTCGATAACATATTCTGTTTTTCCGCATAGAACAAAAAAGCAGCAGCTCCGGTAGCTAAACAGAATGGCGTCGTCGAGCAGAGTAATTCGAAAGAAACGCCGAGCACGCCCAGTAATGTGGAGAGCAAAGGAAAAGAAAACAAAGAGCAAAATCACTGCCAGGATGATAGCGATGAGCACACGGACGGCAGCGACAAGAGAAAGAAAGTGAATAAACAAAAATGGGTGCCCCTGGAGATCGATCTCGCGAAGAGCAGAGGAAAGCGCGAACGCTCGCCAAAATATCATGGACCCAGAGAAAAGAATGGAGAAAGTGAGAACCCTCTGCATAATTCAACGTTTACTTTCAATTAACGCTTCACTTTGTTAATTTATTTAAATATCTCATATTCGCCTTGTCGTTTCCTTGCAGATGAGGAAAACTGGAGAGACCGGGATTACGACAGACAAGGAAGTAACTTCAGAGGTCGCGGAGGTAGAGGATTTCGCGGAAGGGGTGGCCGAGGTCGCGGTGCATCCCGCGGAGGTTTTCGACACAGACACGATCTCGAATATTCGGATTATCCTGTAGATTTCGCGCAGGTAAATGTCGATAATCACGATTGATCAAAATAAATGTAAAACTATTATACGGATGATGAGAACCTATGGGTTTTTCGATTGTACAGTGAAGAAACCAATTCGATAGTAGAACTGACAAAAGTATCGATTTTCAATGAATACGATTTTGCTGCTTGAACAAGGCGTAAAATAAAGTGCATTATTTTCAGATGAATAAATTCGGACAAGCCGACCCGTCGTACATGATGCCTTACATGGGAACATTTTATTTCAATAATCAAAACTTCGTTAATCTCGACACGATAACCCTGAAGGAGTACATCAAGAAGCAAATGTGAGTAAACGCGACGCTGAATAAAAATATACACTGTTGAATAGAAAATCCATTCGAACTTATTCTTAGAGATAAAAATTCATAAGTCACATTGCCTTACAATTTAACAATATCAAATATTCTTGTGTCGCAGAGAGTACTACTTCAGCGAGGAGAATCTTTTGCGTGACTTTTTCCTGCGTCGCAAAATGGATAATCAGGGCTTCCTACCGATAACGCTGATCGCTTCGTTCCACCGAGTTCAGGCGTTAACGACGGACGTAGGTCTCGTTATAGAGTCCATTTTGGAATCCGACAAATTAGAGATGGTCGATGGCTTCAAGGTATTTAATTATTACCGTTGACGATCAGTATTGTAACATCGTGCACATAAAATTCGAGACGATTGTTCGATGTTCGATGCGATCAAACGCCAGAAATGTGCTAAAGAAAGTAACGAGGAGGATTCGCTAACGCCACTAGGACTCTTCGGAGCCCGAGGAGTGGAGTTTGATAGTAGACCTCCTCACAATTTTCTTAAATATACCTATAATCAAAATTCACTACATCAATGTCATACTAACGACGATATATTGTTTTTTTTGTTGTCGTCGATTCAGGTGAGAACGAAAGTCGATCCCTTAAAATGGCCGATATTGCTCGAGGCGCCGAATCCCATTTACGAACAATCCGAACATGTGCACGTACCCGTAGCTACCTCCGAATCTGTCGAAACCGGTCAGTTAGGCAAATTCGAATTTTGTCCCGCTGCTCGACCCCTTTCAACCATTCCCGCTCCTCCATTGCCCCGTATCCTTCAGAGCGTTGTGAGCGCAGTGGCTCCGGGCGTTGTGGCTGCTCGACTCAGCGAATCGGAGAGCATCTCTTCATCAACAGGTGAGAGCCTGAATCCCGATGTACCAGAATTTGTGCCGATCGTGTTGGCGGCCAGTAAACTGGCCAACGACACGCCTCTCAATCACAAAGACAATGATCGACCGAAGGATGAAGAACATAGCAAGGGTGAGACTAACCAGAAGAAGGAGGAGACGGCCACAAAAAACCCTTCTTCTTCTTCTGCGTCAGACACCAAACGACTTAACGCGCCAAAATCCACGCCGACAAATAATAACGTCCAAGCACTAACGGCACAGGCAAAGGTTAATGGAGACATCGAACCTTCCGCTAACGACGTCTGGAAAGAGGTGCGTGCTTGATAAAACTCATGAGTTTGCCATCGCCGTCGTTGGACTTCACGATGGGGACTATCTCTACTACTACTAACTGAACACAACATTCGACAGGTGAAGCGGAGAGTCAAGCAGCCACCTAAAGACAAACCCGCGGATAAGGGCAGGTCCAATCACAAGGGAGAGGAACGCGAAGAGCTGGACTTCCAGTTCGACGAGGAACTCGACACTCCACCGCCGACCGGTCGTCACAATGCTTTCTCCGAATGGTTTGTTACTTTTTTTTCTTTATTTTCGGTGTCTAGCACTTTGCAACTGAAGGTGTTAGTGAAATAAAAAAATTGTAGTTCATTTATAAAGTCACTCCTTTTTATGAAGTTATTTATTTACTGAATATCTTTTCAAATGATGATTACCACCTTTTTTGTCTTCTTTTCCCGACTGAGGAACCGTGAAGATTATTATAACCTGAAGCAACCAAAATTGTTTTTTTCATTAGTTGACTGAAATTGTGGCATATTATAAATGATATTTTTTTGACGATTCGCAGGTCCGAGGACGACGATGACTACGAACTCTCTGATAGGGACATCAACAAATTGCTCATTGTTACGCAAACAAGCACATCGGGAGCAGCGATCCCACCTGGAGCCGCTGCCTTCTCATCGAGAATTCCAAAGCACGAGGGTCATGATCGAACCGGAGATTGGACGACCCGAGTCAAGATGACCCAGGATTTGGAACAGGCGATAAACGACGGTCTTTACTATTATGAGGAAGACCTATGGGATGAAGATGGCAACCGGGTAAGATAAAAACGTAATGATAAAATAAAATAAAAATTCATGAACTACCGTTTGTATTCGAAAAAAATTGGTTAAAAATTTAAGAAAGATGTTTTTCGAGCGTAAATCAGCCTGCAAAGTAAAAGACATACTTTCTCGTACTCAAACATTCCCAAATGTGTAAAATAATAGCAAGCAAACTTGTACAATTCTACTTTGCAACATCTTTTATTTTACTATAATTTATCGAGACCCTTGATTGTTTTAACAGTACGGCTCTTCTGCGTCGTCGATTGGTAGCTACAAAACAGTCAATGTGATCAGCCAAGCAGCTTTCGAAAAAATGGCGCCGAAGGCACCGCGCAAGGCCAATCCCGAGGTTCCGCCGCCTCCACCTGCGGCCTCCGAGGACATGGAGATTTCGCAGTCGTTGCCGACGCAGGTAATTTCATCCCACGTTGCATTGCCATCTCAAAAAAAACTTCGTACTTCCGAACGATCTGAAAAATATGTCTTGCGCGATTTGACAGTTATCGAGCGGCGCGGAAGATAAGCGTGATCGAAAAGGGGACAAAGGTCGATGGAAGGAGGACAGAATGCGAGGAGGAAGTCGCGGGCGAAGGGGCGCAGTGCCGCGATTCTTCGCTGTTGTTAAAGATGAACCTGCAGTCGATCCTCGAACCCCAAGAAAACGCAAAACTCGCCATAGTAATAATCCTCCGGTCGAACATCACGTCGGTTGGATAATGGACGTGAGAGAGCACAGACCGCGTACTTATTCCACCGGGTAAGTCTAAAAATTATTTACTGAAAAAACGAGTCTTATATTTGAGATAGAATGCCAATTCGTTATTGGCTGGAGAAAATTGGCTCTAGCTATAAGCCATTAATATTTTTCTTATTCTTAATTGATCGTTAATTCAAATCGTTAAATGATGATTACCATTTTTTTTTGTCTTCTTTTCCCGACTGAGGAACCGTGAAGATCATCATAATCTGAAGCAACATCCTTTAATCCACAGAATTCATTGAGGAAAAATCGTCGATACTAATAAGATAAATTTCGATTTTCAGAAGTAGCACAGGTACGAGTCCAAACGAGGGCTTCCTAGCGAGCAGCTACGGAAGCGCGCCACAGTCTTTGCCAACGTTCCAACATCCGAGTCACGCATTGCTCAAGGAAAACGGCTTCACACAGCAAGTTTACCACAAATATCACTCGAGATGTTTGAAAGGTTAGTTTAAAAAAACCAGCCTCTGTATTTTTGCTGCAGAAAGTTTTTTTGTACTTCACGTGATGATTCTATCTATTATGTCTTCTTTTCCCGACTGACCAATGTCCATGCTGCGAAACTTAGATCTGAAAATTGCCCATTGTCACAATAAATTTAAAATATAATGACGGACAGTTTAAACATTCGAGAATCGATGATTTTCAGAGCGCAAGAGACTGGGAATCGGCCAATCACAAGAGATGAACACGCTCTTCCGCTTCTGGTCCTTCTTCCTCCGAGAAAACTTCAACCGCACGATGTACGAAGAATTTAGGAGTATTGCCAAGGAAGACGCGGCTGAGGGATATCGTTATGGACTCGAGTGCCTATTCCGTTATTATAGTTACGGCCTTGAGAGAAAATTCAGGCCTCAGCTCTACAAAGACTTCCAGACGGAAACTATGTGCGACTATGAGAACGGTTAGTTTATTATTAATCTGAAGCCTTGATTTGCAATTTCAACGCGTTTCGCGTTTAAGCACATCGTAATATGTATGGCTATCGCATTGAATTGCATAGTCAAACGATCGGTTAGTGCGAGAACAAAATTGTGCGGTTTCGCTAACGCCACGAGATCTACGGATCGGGGAGTGGAGTTTGATAGTACCCCGCTCTACAATAATTAAAAAAAAAATTAGCATTGTCGTGGAGAAAAAAATCGATGTTGTCATAATTTTTTCGTCTCTATTTGAATTCCAGGCCAGCTCTACGGACTGGAGAAGTTCTGGGCGTTCCTAAAGTATTATAAGCACAGCGATAAATTGCAAGTAGAGGCAAAACTACAGGAATTCCTCTCCAAGTTCAAGAGTATCGAAGACTTCCGTGTTGTTGAGGTAAGCATTAAAATTTTCGAAGTATCTCATGGTCTGGATTAACGTTTCTTTTTATTACGTATAATTAACTATTTGTGTCTAACTAAACAGCCCCAGATAAACGAGATGCTCCAAGGATTCAGTGGAAATCTGCGCTCGGTTATGGCAAACAAAAGACGCAATCGAAGTGTATCCGAGAGTGCGAGTGCAGCGGAAGCGGCATCGACGAGTAGAGTGCGTCGTTTGTCCGGTGGTTCAAGTACCGTAACACTGCCAACGTCGAATGCCGGTAACTCGAGTAGTACCTTGCAGAAACCATCGACAAGTTCGGTAAATCTCGCGCAGTATCGCAACAGAACGGGATCATTCGGTTCCGGAAGACTGGGATATTCGAAGCGCCGTAATGACTCGATGTCATCGGCGAGCAGTCAGCGAGATCTCAGCAAACAACAGCCCAGAAGTAGACACAATTCGGGCTCTTTTGCAAAACCTCAGGAAGTCCCGAAAGCGCACATAGCCAGTGGAGCTAGCAGCAGCAATAGTAACGCTAATTCCGCGACAACAACGAGGGATCGGCTCTCAGTGGGCGCGAAACCTGAGTCGACCAATAAAACCGCCTCCGCGTTGACGACCAAGAGCGAAAAACCGGCGTTGACCGCGACCGCATCGAGCCTTCCGCAAAAGTGACGCGATTCAGACTTTTTCGGGTAAGTGAGAATGTGCGCGTCAACGTGGTGCGTACAATCGCCGAATCGCACCCGAAATCGGCTAACTTAACAATGATAATGCTCCTCCTCTGCCTCGAGGCCTCGCGCAGAAATGGAGAATCTATCCTTGGCGGGTGATAATTCATTACTCGCGCGATTTTACGAAACGGGAGGTAGGAAATTACCAGCAGCTCACACGGATCTCGAGCTCTCTCCCTCGACTGAATATATATATATGCTTATATATATATTTAATAACAAACGAAAACTGAGAAAAACAAGAAAAAACGATTAAAAGTTGCGGCTTTATCATGGTACTGAGCGGTGGATGCCAGCCCTCCCCAGCAGCTTGTGCCTAGGGTCGGTCGTAGTTATAATGAGTCAGAGAACGCTGTTTATAGCTTAGTTATAGTAAATCGTTGAAGTAACAGTTTACGGAAACACAACTGATATAATCGAAGAAGAATCGCGATGTCCTGCCTAGTGCACGGCTAATGCGTTAAAAGCTACATTTTATTTTACCTCTTTACGAAAAAGATAGAAAGAGAGAGAGAGAGAGGAATGATGATTATTCAACCAGTGGTGGTAGATGTGTGTCTGTGTGTGTGTGTGTGAGAGAGAGAGGCTTTAGAGTTTTTATTCGGCCGAACTTAATATTACAGAAAACAAAAAACGGGGAAGAATGAAAGGATAATGATGGTAAGTTCGGTGCGCGAGTATGGATGACGAGAGGTTTTCTTCACAAACAATTCGTTTGGGGTAGTACACTAATTAGATTCTATTGTATTTTATTTCTTCCATCGGTGCTTCTACTCATTGTTTTTTGTTTTTTTTTTTAAATCACCCGCGGCTTTCAACGAAATTTCATCGTGATCTATAAATAACGCATCGAGGAAACACATGATATATGGTTAAAAACATTCATCGTCGTACTCTTGTTCCTTTATCAAGCAGTCTAGTCGATGAAAACCGTCAAGTTTTTTAATTTCTCAAGTCTTCCATGTTATTCGTGCGAAAATCGCCTTTGCATCGTCGTTACTATTTATCCTTTGCTATTGGGCGTTAATTCACGCCGATACGCGTGAATTAAGCGAGGGGCTTCACTGAAAACGGTTCAACAAGAGAGGGAAGAGATTATAAGGGCAGAAATCGAGGTCGGCCTGGAAGGATCAAGAGAGTTACCGTCGACATTAATTAAACGAATAGAAAGAAAACAAAACAAAAAAATTACAGTACTAGACTAAAACTCAAAAAACTACACTCAGTCACTGGCCGGTGCACAATCAATTACATCTGCATAGAAAGTTACGGATTTATACAACTACTTTCCATATGACACGTAGGATTAGATTTATAAAAATTATTATTATTATTATTATCATTAAATAACTAGTAATATAATTATTGAGTACTACCATTACGATAAGAAGCTATATAATCTTATTATAGCGTTGGATGGGTCTATCTAGAGCGTATCATTGAGCGCGCAAAAGTGCTGCTAATTATTGCAAACCGTTAATCGCGTTTGATGCGAGGTATGAATAATAGGGAGCCGATTAGATTTAGCCGCGAGCAACGCGACGGAAGCGCTGTTCTCTCTATTTTCGGTATGCAAGAACACGCGTGCGCGCGCCTCGTTGCCGTGATATATATTTTTGCCACAGAAGCAGACGAAAGAGAAAACGATAAAACGAAGTAGAGGAAGAGACAGGGAGGAGAGGGAGAGGAGAAAGTGATGACCGTGAGAAAAAATGACACAATATTGCCGATGAAAACGCGGCTCGAAAACATTGCGAACACAACGTTCAAAACAGTAAACACCGAGCCTCCAAAATTTTCTGACATATGTCCATTATTTTCTCCGAAGCTGTTGTTGTTGTTGTTGTACATTTATTATTGATATTTTCTTTGGATTCAACTGAGAGGAAGAGAGAGAGAGAGAGAGAGTTTCACGGGACGTCTTCGAATTTTTACATTTGCTTCGCGATAAAGATTTTCGAGTGTAATTGCAAGTTCGTCGTGCTTCTCCGTACAAATTACACGACGAGTCTACATTGATCTCGGATAGCCATAACGTGCCTCCAATTTTTGTTCTCGACGAGGCAATTGCGAATCCCCTGGTATCGCAATAACGATTTATCAAAACATTCGACGTTTCCGCCATGGAGACAACGCGTAGACATTCAGCTCAGAAGCAATAAGTAGCGTTGAAAGGGGAAAAAAAGAAACGAATCATCGAACGGCCGACGCGGTTTTCCGTTCAATTAATGGGCAATAAGGTTGAAACCAGATTTTTGCGTTGTTTTATAGTCTCTGACGATCACGCATCATCATTCGATGATACCGACTAGTCATGCACCGAGCCTCGAGCCACTGATTGTTGCTTGCTCAACTCTAAAAAAAAAAGACAAAAAAACCTATTAACTTGCATAAATCGCGAAAGTCACATACGTGAGTTACCTCCTATAATTAAACCCCTCGCACGTTACTTCTTCCGAGAATTAAACTGAGATAGTCGCCCATTTTTAGAGCTTTTGCAGTAGAATGATCGGACAATTGCGAATGCTCATTTTTCTTTTCCCTCTCAATTGCTTTGCGGAAGGGAGCCCACCGCGGCCGATGCTTTAGTATATCAGAGCGAGGAGCTGAGGCGCGCACGAACAAAGTGCTGGAAGGTGTCAAGAAACTATCATTACTTTTCGTAAACCTTCCCGGGGCTCACGCGATTAAAGCGACACATAACGACGATAATATTCATAATAATAATATTAATGATAATAATAACGATAATAATGCTAACATTAATGATAAAGCATATACCGTTAGCCATAACGATATATAATATTTACTTGTATGATGATTAGTTTTGTACATTAAAGAAGCGTGGATACTATGAGGTAATGATATTAATTAACGATTTGTTGGCTTTTTAAAAATAATGGATAAATATATGCGATTTATAGATAGCTCGCACGTTTTTTACTCCCGTCAAATGATAAAAAGCGAAAAAGAGAAAAATGAAAAAAAAGAAAAAAAAAATACAGAACGAAAGAACGAAAGACAACGAGGCACGTCGCAGCGTTGCCGGCTGGCCCGCTCCGTTTCTACGTTTGTTCGAATGTCGTGATGCTTGTGCTACGGATAGTGGAGAATGAAAGCAAGCGAAAAGAAAAAAAAAGAAGAACAGGATTTTTTATAAATTATCATGCAATCGTGCAGGGAATCATGACGACGACGGCGTCAAGGCATCGCTGGGAGGAAGGACGCTCGTTCCTCAACTACTTCTGGCCAACCCTTCTCCGAGTTCTCTCGGCATCGTATCGTCGTATTGAAAACTTATGTTCGATGCCTGCGCGCTGTCCCGATGATTGTCATATACAATGATTATTCAGAGTATATGACCGCGCAAAAAAGAAACGTATCAAAAGAGTATTAAATTGGTACAAAATGGAAATGATCAAGTGGTATTGGACTAAAGCATATTCTAATTATACTTGACCAATTCTTTGTCAAAAAGTATGAAGTGTGAAATTACTACAGAAACAAATATGAGTATAATTTAAATATATATTAGTCCAATACGACGATAATCCTCACATTTTCCATTTTATACCCTTTTCTAATAAGATTTTGCATACTTTTTTTTGCGTCGTTGACTAGTTGATTACGGAAGAAAAATGCGATTAATGAAGCCTAGATGTAGCTCGTAAGATTCCGCGTGGGTTTATATTCGTCTTGACGTACACCCCGAGGTGTTCCTCAACATTGTTTTTTAATTTTTTTTTGTTTTTTTTTAACTATTTTTTAATTTGTAACTAAACAAACGCGATGGACGCACTGTGACTCGAAATCACGTTCACGTTGAGCAGCACAAATTTTACAATTTCGATGCAGTTACCGAATAACGAAAAGCAGAGATTTAATTTTCAAATCTATTGCATCAACGATTTTTAAAATTTTTTGATACGGGCATTGAATTTGTTGTGCGAGGAGGGGGAAAACTATCCGCACGAGAAACTTATACTTCGAACTGCTGCGGCGGTGATACGCCTGACGATTTTGACTCTCAGCCTGTAAAAAATATAAATATAGATTATATTAAAATATATTATATATATATAGATATATATAAACATACTTACTCCCGTTACTTATACATTAAATTTATAATCTTTATGTTTAAGGCGAATAGTATGAGCGGATGGGTTTAATGGTAGGTGACAACGCTAAGATAATGTATAAACTTGGGATACAACAAATACTACACACACTACACATACAATCGTACGGATGTCCAAGAAGTATGAAAGCGCGACGGAAACACAGAAATACACCTAGCTTTTTACGAGAATTGTTGACTACTTTGTTGTTTTTTTTTCTGTATAAAAAGCGCGTGCTTGATTATACAACGTGCAGCAAGTCTATATATTGAGCTGAGGTATATAATCAGTGAAATTCCTCAGAAGCCAACTTGAGTCCTTATTCATCTCTCTTGCCTCGAGATTTCTCATCCTTACTAACGTGTAATGACTTCCATACGCTAAGATTATTCCTAAATCCTCTCTCTCTCTCTCTCTCTTTTGATGATGAACCTCGATATACGTACAATTGAGTTGTATTGAAATCTGTGAAGAAAATCAATCGTCGATTGATCAGTCAAATAAAACCGAAGTTTTATTCACGCGATAGGCAATGTGTTCTTCGAATCCTCGTCGACGCAAACGAGGGAAAATCGAAATAAATTTAAAAGAAAAAACAAAAAGAACGAATACACTAATGATCCAAAGAAGCCTAAATTATAGTACTTTGCAGGGTGCTATCGATTACGCTAAATCGTTGCAAAACCCGCACTTTACTATAGAAACTACCATGTAAAAGAACGTTCACGTAAAGCAAGTAGCCTAGCACGAATGCGTTGTATGCTATTTTTTTGTAAATCATTGAGACTCGTTGGAAATTAAGTGATTCTTTATACGGTTGGTCTTTTTTTTAATCGTCGTACTACTACAGTGCCTTCGATTGAATTATCTCCTTCAGCCGAATTTGACTGTAGTGCTTTTTTAATCATCTTGTTAATCCTTGTAGTTATCCTCCTCTGATCGAATTTTTATCTTACATTTTTTTTTCGCACATAAAACACAAGAGAAAAATCGATATAAAGGCATGAAAGTTTTGTCAATGTGGATTACGGGTGGTAATCGAGCTATTGCCACTGTAGGAAAGATTCGTTATAAAGATTAATGGATTCTCCTCTCCTCCGTGATTCTCCGGCCAAGTTAAAATCGTACACTTGTTGTATGGTAATGCCCCCAGTGTTCGATCGACATGCCCGAAGAAAAAAAAAACACCTTTTTGGCGTAGATTTTTTTACACTATACATAATACGTATTATGTACGAATATGGAGAATAAAATATAGCGTGAAATCCTATGCAAGAGCATAACAGACATGCCGTCGTTATACTGATACTGCTGCAGTATAAAAATAATAAACGACGACAGAGAAAAAACCGACTTACCGCATATACATTTATATATAAATAAATAAATAAATAAAATATTATTAACTATTATACTAATAATTGTTAAACGCGTTAACGCAAAACCGTTAATGTCAGCCATGTACATAATGATAATGATATAAAAAAAAAAAAGAAACGGACAGACATGAAACACACAGAAAGCCCACAAAACATATAAATAAATCCTATAAATAGCCCGAGGTACTGTCAAAGTAGAAACATGCAGAGAGATGAAAAAGATTTGATTCGATATACACTGCGTAGCATGTGTAGTGAGTGATATACACGATATCTAGAGCGCGATACACGTAGGCTATTGTATAATAGATTAATTGAGAAAGAAGACAAAACAAAACAAACAAACAAACAAAAAAAAACGAAAAATACATATTAAACTGATGCTGATGTATCGTACGTGTGTCTGATGATTGTTTTTTTCGAGTCTTGTATGCATATACTTGGGAGTATTGTAACGTTTGTGAATACATAAAATAAAAAAACCAAAAAAACCGAGTGACCCGGTCTTGTTTATCTCTCGAAATCCTTCTCCTTTATTTCAGACTGCGTAGACTTGAGGAAATATTATTCCAATTTTTATGGCTAGTAAACGATGATCTTGTTATTACAATGTTCTTTTTAATATTTTGGCCGTCGACTTGAGCCTTTAGGCTTTTTCCTATTCGTGCCCTTGCGATACACGAGGTGTACAATTTTCTCGCCATTAAATTTGTTGCGAGAAAAAAGCCGCACGACGTAATAAATTTTGGAGGCTGTCTCGGCTCGGACGTCGTACAAATAAATAAAAGCGCCGAAAATTATCGACGTGACACTCACGAGGATCCGGGATACCCACGATATCTTGGAAAAAGGGTTCGTACCGCGTTGTGGGAAGAGATAAAAGAAAAAGGATCAAGTACAACGGTGCGACGAAGGAAGGAAGAGAGAAAAGATGAACGCAACTCGGTAGCTAAATGTATAGCTCGATGCCCTCCTGCTCGCGATGTTTCCACGTTTTACGATTATGACTCCCGTTTACATCGTCGGCCACATGGCCCACGCTAGTTCCGGCCGACGGATTACTTACCGGAGCTTCGAAAGCCATATTTTTCTCTACCCCCTTTTCTTCACCTTGCCAAAGCTTGCGTTTTTTTTCTGTTTTTTTTTCAATTTAAGGTAGTACCACCGTAGAACTATTTATTTACTTAATTTGGTTAAATTTGACGTACAAATAATTAAATGTACTATCCATGTGTGAAATTGAAACACACAGCAAAATGTCACATTTATCGCTTCGACGATATAAATGAGATAAAAGATTTCAACAATCGAGAGTATTTTAGACCGCTAATTTTCAATTATTGAAATTATGAAATATTGTTAAGGCGACCGAAGGCGTTGAGTTGTATTCTGATGAATCTTATCGAGAGATAACGAGTGATTGGCTCTAATTACTATATTAGAAAATAAGAGAAACGATGTCTGGAGAGGCGCATACACGACTTTTTTCATTGTAAATACAAATATAAATATACGTCTTTATTGATCTTCATTTAATATACGGTATGCCAGATTTCACGCGTCCAGTAATTATCGAACTGCCGGTGTTTTTTGCGAGGACAATCGGAAAATGCAAATTGGTTTTTAATGTTATTCCTCGCTTGGATAAGATTCTTTGATTAGAAGAGCGGTATTTATATGTTTTCATGCCTTGTTCCGATTTTTGGGCAGTTGAGTGAAATCTCTGAGACGCCCGAGTTCTGTACAGCCAACATTTTAGTAGCTTTTTGCTCGGGTAATTACGCAATGATTCAGTTTTATGGTTATTCGGTGGTGAAGTTGTCCTTAAAGTTGCTGAAGAAGAACTCGGAGTCTGCGGCCGAGTCTTGGCGATGGAGTGAAGGGCAAATGACGACCGAGTCGGGGTGCGAAGGGCGGTGGTGGTGGTGGAGGCGCTTGACGCTCCTCGAACTCCTCCTGGCGACCCTCCATCAATCTTCCGAGTCTTGCATTCTCACCCATAAGAATGTACTTCTGGATTAAGTCTTGGCCGGATTCTCGTCCTAGTCTTGGAGTGAATTGATTAGTGTGCCGCTTGTCGCCCGAACCTTGAAATAAAAATTATTGATGGCCATTAAATAATTTGCACTTTTAAAAAGCGGTACAAGTGGTATGAATTTTTTTTTCTGTTCCGTTTGTTCCAATAACGAACGTTCCGATAGCGAATAATCGTTATCGTGCTTACGATAATTTCGAATAATTATTTTCTTCGTAAAACTTTAGTTGGAGGAAATGACGGCTGCAATCGGATAAAAAATGTCGTTGTATTGAAGCCGTTGTTTTCGTCATTTGACAATTTTCAAAAAAACTCTTTCTGCAAATTGGTAGTCAGAAAGATTTTTGATACTGTAATTTTGCAATTGAAATCGTAGGTTCACCCTAATTTTGTAATTTCGCAAATATACGAATAAAAAATGTTGTGATATTGAAGTTTTGTGTTTTCGCTATTCTGATATTTATTGAAATACTGTATTCTGCAATTCAGGAAGAGAAAATTTTCTCGACTTCGTAATTAGCCAGTACAGGGTCTATAAATTTTGAAAAACCTTGAACAGGAACAAGAGCCCAGGGGGATCCTTCGAGTGCGTCAGCGATAGCGTTGATCTGTTCGTCATCGAAGCCTTCGGACTTTTCGTCGGACCTGCGTCGCCTGCCGAGTCGCGGTCCGAACCACATAGCACCGGAAACGCCGCCGCCCCGTTCCGCACAATTGCCGCCGGAGCAGAGGCCGTTCGCATTGCCGTCGAGGCTGCGACTGGCGATTTTCTCCAGCCCGTTTGGCTCTGCAATGACAATACTCCCTTAGCGCTTACTTCGTTGACGTTAAATGCTCTAAGTACGTTTTCGAGTAAAATCCTTGTTCGGCGCGACGAAAACGACGTATACTGCATACGTACCGTATTCACCGGAAGCACTGGCAAGAAAAGTAGCGAGAACGCTGAAGAATATAACGACTGCACTACCGACGCTAGAGCGCGGATTCCCGTTGTCAACGAAACTCATAGATATCATTTTCCTTCGCGTTCGTCGTAAGGTGTCCTCGAATTAATCGCTCCCGTTATGCTCGTATTCTCTCGGTAAGTGTCGGACGAGTGGTGGCGAAACGGCGAGGATCCTCGGGTTTTATAGCCAATGCTAAGGTATATCGTATATCCACCCCCTACGAAGATCGAGGGTGGACGCGCAGTAGTTTAAAACGTGCAGGGATCGCTCAGGAAATCCCAGCGGGTGTTTCGCTGGCCTCCGCGTGTCTGTGTATTCCTGTACGTGGATTTAGCGCGTCTTTGGTCGGAGAAATACACCGGTAAACATCGTAATCCGAATACGGGCTCGAAAGCTCGAGAATCAAAAGGGAAAGAGAAGGGAACGCGTTGGAAAGGCGAGTGTGTAGGTGCAAAAGGTAGAGGAGGGTTGACGCGATGCCTCCCTGACGCAATTTACTCCCGTACAGTGTATATACATAGTTACTCTGCAGAGACGCACGCCGCTGTTTTACTCTCACTCACGGGTTTTCTCCCACCGCGCGCTACTTTCAGTCGCCACCGCTTGCTCCTGTGGCGCGCGACACTATTGAGGAACATGCAATCTCGACAAGCCGGTGATTTGTCTCCATTTCATTGAGACTTCGAGTCGCCCATACTCGATGAGACGAGTAGAAGAAGAAGAAGGAGAGAATACGTTGGGAGGGTTGAGGGAACGCGAGGGCGTCTGTCTCTCGCTTTGCTACGAATACTTGTAAAGCAATCCTCGTATTGGTGGCCTCCCGATTTTCCTGGCCTGGAATAACCTCACGGTGAGAATCGCTCTAGTAACACACCTACGCATCGCTATAGGAAACTTCCACCGTTCCACGGTTTTTCAACGTTAGGTGAGTTTTCAACACGCGCCGGTATATAGTAGAAACCTCCAATTAAACGGAGGTGGCCGACTTCGCAAGATCCGAGTTAAAACCGAAGTGACAAGTATTCCAACTGCTTTTTTTAGCTCGTAGGTAAAAGCGAAAAGAAAAACCTACGCCAAAATCATTTTTCCGAAGGATTTGGCGGTGCTAAAGTCTGAGTATTTCAATGGCGTGGGTAAAGTTAACTTTACGCACACCATTGAAAAAAAAAACAACCTTACGAAAATTATATCCTTGGCAATAATTTTTACAGTCTTTTAAAGGAAGGTGAAATGTGTACCACGTGACATGCGAGAGTTGGAGAGATTGCCAATCGTACAAGCGTCGTACTTTTTTTTATGATTACGGCGCCCGTTTTATTTGCGATGGCAAAAATTTTTCGAAATACTTTAATTAGATGCGTCTAGCTGCAGATAACAATACAAGCACCGGTAGAAAATCATTCACCGCTGTGTCGAGAATCTCGGTGCCCCATACGGAGTAACGAATGAATATAGGCGAGCAGTTGATGCCTCACGCTGGAAACATACGTTAGAGCCATCGGTCAGCGTAGCAGTCTACATATTATGGTAGGAACCCCCGCAGGCGCCTGTGCGACTATCAGTCCAGAGCTAAACCTGTCAACTGTACGATTTAATTTAGGGATCAGCGAACCGGCAGCAGAAGCAGAGTCGTCGGCGCCAGGGTGTTCTCGATGTATAAAAGGACAAGTCGCTGCCGGATCTCGTCCCATTTTATCACAAGCCGCGTCTACATTTTTATCTCTCGATTTCGAGGTGAAATTTAGCCAACTTTCAGCAATCAAGCGAACGAAAATTCGAATCCTCTATGACAAAACCTGCGAAATCCCGAGAAAACAACAACCCATTTTGAAAATTTATATTATATACTCCACATTTAAGTGTTTCATTAAATACTAGGTGAAGCTGATAGGTCACCTTAAAAAATGCAGTATGTTTACAAAGAAACGTTTAGGGTATGTCTCGAATACGAGCGACTTACAGCGTAAGCAAAAATAATCAAAGATACGCCTTATTAGGTCACGTCACTCTTAACCCCTCGCTATTAAGAATCTTGCTTGGACACATGCACTCAAAGCTCTTTTTCAGTGAGATCGAGGGCACGTTGTAGCGGCGAAGGAGGGAGACAGAAGACGGAGTGCGAGTGCGTCTACGAGCGAACTCTTCGATACTTAGAAAAGCAAACAAACCCTCTCTTCTTCGAGTAAATCTTTTCTTCTTCGAGAGAATTCGACCTACGAAAAACATAAAGAGATGAAGAGGATCTATGGCGATGCATCTGCCGCATAAGTTTCGCTCGCACTTTCGTACTGAATATTCCCACGTTTGGATAACAACTTTTTTTCATCACTATTTTATAACTCTTCTCCTTCACTTCCTCCTTTTTTGTCACGCTCTCTCATTCCTTGTTCTTTTCAGTTGTAATGGAAGAGGCATATCAGTGTGCATCCAAAATGCGAACGCGATTCGTGACCGTCACCAGTTTAGTGTCGCAGTATGTTTACCCGTTCGAGGGATCGCTATAATAGCCCAGAGAGGAAATTAGCGAATCCAGGTGGCGCCACAGAACATGAAGGTACAGATAACTTCGTTTTTATCCGCGGACCTGCGTTTATTTCGCCTAATAGTCGTCGGAGCGTAATGATTTTTTAACAAGGGCTCTGTTCCTGGTGTTTAGCTACTCAACAGCAGCTCATGAAAGCTTCCGACCTCAATTCCGCTCGTCTATGACTAAGACTGCTGGTTAATCCGGCGAAATAGATTTTTTTGCAAGCCACTTTGGTGCCTACAAATTGATTTCCCGCACGACAATAATAATTCTAGGCTCGTTTGGCGCGTTGCAGGTGGTCTTCCAGCTCGAGCGTAAAGGGCAGTAGTGTTGCTAATGTATTGTATATACCTTTCTTTTGTTTACAGCCGTTGCAGGAAACGAAGAGAGAGAGAGAGAGAAAAAAGGAGAAAGCTACCTACACAAATCGATCTTCATCGGGACGGTCGATGCAGTTCGCCTCACCAGGTCTCAGCTTTAATTGCCGACAGATTGCTGAACTAGATCGACGTTTAGATAGAGTCACGGAAACTGCGGCGCACATCTCCCCTTCGCTAGATTGAAATACTCGGCCGTATTCGAGGTACTAAATGTATCTCAGTTTACTATCAACTTCGAGCCGACGAGAGATTATATTTTTTGGTCCCCTAAAGTCATTGTCAGTTCCGCCCTCTTTCTAACTCATCATACAGAACAACCTACGACAATCGTCGGTAGTGAACCCGAGGGTACGTGGTAAGTCAATGGCAATTGGATTAGTTTCACCCTCGGAGAGAGGCGGCGAATGATCGATACACCGGAAAAATACGGAAATTCTTCCGTAGAGTGGCTAAGAGTTGGTAAACAAACTGTAATATTTTTAACATTTCCAATTCTAGTGGTTTTAAATGCTTCTTCCGTGAGGAAAGAAAATAGTCGCATTTATTGTATTCATGTATTGCAATAATTATCTAGTAAACGTAGGGCAATATGGGTACATTCTATATGCACATTAAATGGCTTTATCACTCGAGAGATTCTCTCAGTTTTCTGTGATACCCGACAACTAAGAATAACGCGGAGGAAGCTCTGGCACGGGCTTGCAAGTTCCGTAGCTAGAGTGTTTACCCGAAGCTCGCGAGGTCGGCGCGATCCTAGAGGTGTTCTGGGCTACGTCAAGGGGCAAGAGAGTTTACGGACTACCAGTGTTATATGTTGCTATGTATATAGCTGTACACACTATGTGGAGTGTAGTACGTCCCGCACTGCACCGCGACGACGCGTGCTCTACGTCCTCTTCGCCCATTTGCCCGATCTCTTGCCCCTTTACTCACCTAATATCCTGTCTCGTGTATATACGCTCGTGTACTTGCCCACATTCTCAGCCTGTAGTTGCACATATATGTGTGTGCATACGCAGAGCAACAGTATACGAACTGTCGCGTGCCAGGCACGTGTAATTCTCGACGAGAAGGGCGAGGGGAAAAAGGACGAGCCAACGGTCTATAAACTCGAGAAAGTAAAACAGCAGCAGCAGCCGCAAGATTCAGGCCATCGGAAAACGTGCACCCTTTCGAATTGTCTGTATCTGTTGCCCGGACACGTCCTTTCTTTTCGCGACACTCGATCGAAAGTTTCTACTGCTATACCTATACTTTGTGATATCCCACGATAGTCATTTTCTGGGACCACTGGTTTTGATAGAGTCATTCACAATATCTCGAAACGAAGGGTTGTAATGGAACCCTTCAGGGGCCTTAAATTATTACCACCTCGGTATTTGAATTATTTAATAAATTTGGCAAACCCGTGTGAGAAATTCCGCGTAAGAAGTGTTGTTAAATAAAATCTTATATCAAGTTTATATTAAAAATACAATTGAACGTCATACTCGTGTAGTAAATTTAGGTTACGCAAGCCAAGTGAAAAATCGGCAAAGAATTTGTGCCGTTTAACATGTTTATGGAGAAAAAAATTACACTTATGGGCATATTTGAGTTTTTCTGTTAGTATTCATGGGGAAAAAATGGAGTCTCAAGAGCAATCAATTTCTCAAGCACTCGCCTTCGTCTTTTTCAGAGCCCGAAGGTCGAGAGACGAGCGACAACGAGAGAAGTCATCGACAACCGATCTCTTCTGGCGTCGGTAAAGGAACAGTTTCGTTGGACCGCGTCCGACGGCATCGACTGTTTCAGTTGGTTCATCGATTTGTCAGTGACGGAAACGCCCTGGAGTCTTCGACTCACTATGCGGAGGCCAACAAGCCCGAGAGCGACGGACGATGCCCGGCTTCTATACAATTCTCTCGCAGAAATTTGATACTAATACGACATGGCAGCTCGTGCGTCGCCACGTTGAAGCAACGCACCAGACGCACGCATGAATTATGTGGCTCCTGGTGCCAAGTCAGTGGATATATACACACTATGACATGGAGAGCTATCCGAGAATCGTACTCAAAACACATAATACACGAGTGGTCGTCTCTCGGTCAATGCATGAGAAAATTCTTCTATGCCATTTAAGTATGTACATCTCGAAATTCCCTTGCGAGTTCTTCTCCTCTGAACGTTCGGCATTCAAGCAGTCAGTGGATCATTGATATTTACTGCGCTGACGGGGACTCGAACCGAGAGAAACGTCTCAAGACGAAGCCGCTGGGAGGGGAGTGTTTATCATGCAATATAGTAACAATAACATTCTCGCCAACCCTGTGATACACAGCTTCAGTCTTGAATGCAGTATCGTCAATTTATGTATATTTTGGGGTAGAGAGCGATTCATAATTTAACTGGATTTTATCGAGATCCATTACTAGACTTGAAGCATTGTTTCGGTGATTGGAGAAAACAAAGAAAACAAGAATCACTTGCGATATGGATTTAACAATCGGAACGCAAATTTTTTTTTCATCTTATCTGGAATGACTAACAAAATGCGAAATAATGAAGCTTCAAAAGTCTTATTTTTACATACCTACCAACGTGGTACATTGGAATATTTTTTTTTCAAGACACAGATATACGATATAGCAATGCATATCTTTTGTATCCTAGGAAAGTGCCTTTCCATGTAAAAGGCGGAAAATCGTTGTTTTTTTTTAAACGCTGCTTCGATTAATAAAAGGCCCTTACATTTAAACAACGATTTAGCTATTGAAACCGAAAAGTATTTAAAATACATTATTATTCAATTATTGCCCACCTCCGCGGTCTAGAAATATTGCTCGTCTCACGCAGTCTGTACCGCAATTAAGCTCCGTAGGCACGTTCAATGTGCATGAAAGATGCGCGAATACATTTAACGAGGCGATCGCTCTACTCGACAGTCCGCAGTGGTAAACAAGAAGCGATCGTCAATTGAAGCCGACGGCAAGCTCGGCTTCTCTCGAACCATCCTATGAACCGCGACGTGTACAATATACAAATCCTACAATGTCGTCGGCGTATGTCTCGTCTACGTCTCTTTGAGGCGGCATAACAATATATCAGTTAAAAGGCTCCTCGACAAATATTATCGTAATCAATTGCAGTTGATGTGTATGATATTTATGTGTATATCTTATTAAGATTCTTAAGTCACCGATAAATAGATTTTATTGTTTTACTTTTCCACATTTTCTAGGCATCATCGCGACCACAGGTAGTTGAATCTCTTCTTTGACTCTCGCCAACGAGAACAATGAGCTGCTTGTTCATCGAGCTCGGGGCTTTGAGCTACCGAGAAGTCTTGCGGGATTATGTCTCTCGTATCGCTTACGCCTCCTTACCGAGACTTACACCGAGGCTCAATAACAGCTTCGGCTTTCGGCCGAAGAAAATCCTAACTCTATTCCTGGACCAAAACGAGTGGAATAACAGAAAACTACTAAGGAGAAAAACTGGTGTTCGGTATTCATCGAACATAATTGTAAGTCATCATCACTTTTTTTTTAAGTTAAAGAAGTTTTTTGTTGACTGCTAACTGAATACATTTTTTATTAGACTTTACGAAGATTTTGTAAGAAAAATGTTAAAACTTTCTTAAAAATGTACAGATAATTCTTGAAAAATAAAAATTTATTGGTAAATTAATTATGCGATAAATGTTTTGAAAATGATGATGTGGGTTTTCCGGATCTGACATGAAAAGAAGAAGGGAAAGAAGGCCAAGAGAAAATGTATAAATTAATATTCATATTTATTGCTTCGTTTGTTTCTAAATACTACAACATTACTTTATACAAAACTTTACAAACTTACTCGACGACACGTTTCATTAACATCTTCCACTATTTTCATTTGAAACTCTTGTGTTGTCGCGAAAATTTTATCGCTACGTGTGCCTAATACTCTTTGGTATATCATATATTCACTCTGTACGACACATTAAATTTCAGCATCTATGTCAGACGGATAATATATACATATTCGTTTTTAGGGACAACAATTATTTACAGATCGACGGATGATCGACACTTTTTACAACGTGACTTGGGAGCTTAAACAGCAAATGGGTATTATTCATATGGAACATTATTTAGAAATATTTTTTAACACATCCAATTATGACGAATTATTGTGCAGAGCGACAAATCACATGCAATAATTATTAATTCACTAAAAGTAATTCTTCCTTTAAAAGATGATAATATTTCGGAAATGTAAAATATGTTTCCAATCTGAATGGTCGCCATCGCTGAGCTCAACACCGGGAAGTGCGAAAAGTATATGTATGAATTTAAAAAATGATGAATTGAATTTTAAGGTAGATGCCGAGTCTACGTCTGCATATGGTTAATTGATTGCACTGATATTGATGAAGTTATCGTGGTTCCTGCCGACGTCGGGGTTTCTTGTTTCAATTCTAATGCCCACATATGCTGAGGCCAACCAGTGCGTCCTTTGGCCTTGGACATTTCCTCGTGAACGTACGTCACGACGCTCTGACTGCAAGTCTCGTTCTGCAAAAAATAGACAAAAAAAGGGGGAACGTTATTATTCGTTCGATCGATGACTAGATCTACGACGCAAGCCCTTCCGCGTATTGAGATGAGTAATGTTCGTGAACCGTGAGTCTGAGTCGAGGAATTAACGTCCGGATACTCTATTTATTTATTCGCTCTGAAATGATACTTGGTGTTACGAAATTTGTTCAGCCATGACAAATGCTAATTTATCATAGAGAATGAATCCGTTAGTAATTCTTTAACGGTACTAAATATTTGCGAAAAAATCTTTAAGTAAAAATAATAACTTGCCGATAAATGATCTTTGATATTACTAATTTCTAAAAATGAGATTTTACTTGGTCCCTTTTTGAAGCATATCGAATCTCATTTCGTCGCACGTTTTGTGTGGTTGCATGGAGGTTAACGAGGGCGAGGGGCTCTTCAGGGTCTCGATCTCATTGCCTTAGGTCTCGCCGGCTAATTTACGAAGTGTTTCGAGATATTATAGCGTAAACAGAACCCAGTGTGTGTGTCCGTTGCATCAAGGACCACTGAAGGCAGCTTCAACAGTCGTACCTCTCTGTACATTTAGGGCTATACACGCACTTAAAAACGCGAGTTATGATAACCCAGAGAATGAGCTGACGTCTTAATTCGTTTCGTAAATCTGACGCATACGTCATGTACGCGTTATATTTAAACCAGTTTAAAAATTGTCGAATATTTTCGTGTAAAGTGGTAGAGACGTTATCGGTATTAAATAAAATAATTTCGGGATTTTTAAAAGTAAATCGCAGAGTTAAAAACCAGTGACTCAAGACCACAAAGGTAATCATCATAATAAGAAGAAGACTTACCGAATGCTGTTGAGACTTGTTCCGCCTTCCACTGGACAATATTTCGGCCCGAAACGTCTGCGGTTCTTCGCCCTCGTCGCTCTCGAGTACAGCCATGAGATATCCGATGTAGGAAGCGGCGAGTCGCAGCGTCTTGATCTTGGAGAGCTTCGTGTCGGCTGGAACGTTAGGTATGCAATCTCGCAGATCGGCAAAAGCGTTGTTGATGCTCTGTGTACGTCTTCGTTCTTTTTTGTTTGCAGTGTTTCGCCTCTTTGGTCTGACGACAAGTCCTCCTACAACGGATTCCCGCATTCCTGCGTGAAGATGATGGAGATTTAGCTGTCGATGGGCTGCCGCAGCCGCTGCAGAACTGACGATTCCATTGACTTGATGCTGAAGAACGTTTCCACCACTAGAGCCCATGGAAAAGTCGTTTTGATGGTGCGTTTGCTGGTCCTGACGAAGATGATTGTCATCCTGCAGACGATTTTCCTGTTGGTGATGCTGATGCTGCTGCTGATGCTGCTGAAGTGAATGCTGCGAATAGTGGATACCAGGAGAGTACAATTGTTGACCTGTGCCTGAACCATTCCCATTGCCGCCGTAATGATGAATACTCGTCGAGTAGATCGTCGCACTATCCTGAACGCCAATCTCTTCGATTATCAGAGGCGGCGTTGAGGCCGCTGGACTTCCGGCGCCGGAACTACCGCCCGATATTCCAGAATCAGCGCCGCCCCAATAAGTTGATTGACTGTCGGCGTCTGGGATACCCAAAGTACCTACAAATGAATTGGTAAGCATGAAAAAAAATCCGCTGGTCTGCCCGAATAAGAATCATACTTTTTCTGCTTCTTTTCTTCGGTAAATTCTCAAATCAAGTTGATAGGGAAATCAAGTAGAGACGGAAAAAATACTTTGTTGAGCCGGTTAATATATTGCTAGTTCATTCGCTTTTTTTGGATAATAAAGTTTATGGCTAGGTTAGCAAATGTGTTGGATGGAAATAATTTTCTAGAGTGCCAAAAAACAAGTTTTTAACAAATACAAATGGTGAAACCAATTGATAAAGAGCTATTTAAGTCAGCAAATTGACAACGGATTTATCAACGCGGACCAAATTATTAATGACAGTTTTGTCTTTGACAAGTGCGCATCTCTATTATTCGTGTCGATTAATCTCATTTTATTATAAAGGTGTTGCGCTGAAGGCGTACGTAAAAAACGCTCTCATTCGGTGTCGTATAAAAAAATTGACAGCATATAAAACAATTACTCGAGCAGCTTCTAAATAGTTCTTCCATCAAGTAGACTAAAAAACTACGTTTCTAAAAAGCTTATCGATACATACCATAAGGAAGTTGCGTGACGTAGTCATAAGGCTGATGCCATTGTGGATAATAATCCGCTTGCGATTCGTATCCGCCGAGCATCTTTGACTCTTCTTGTAGATACCACGTGATTTAAAAAAATGAAACACCAACACAGCAAACTATTGCTTTGTTAATTTCACCACGCGTTCAAAACACTGAATATTAAATCGTCGAAAGATAAAATTGAACAAACCTTTTTTTTTTTTTTACGAAACGAAGGGGATAGCTGACCAATTTTATACTTGTATTGATGGAAAATCGTAACTTGTCGATTAGCAGGGAAAATTTAGAAAGCGTGCGCGTGTTTGCCGTAGCTGCTCGAGTGACACTGATCCTCGGGGGTGTTACGGTGTTTAGTCAGCTCGTATCGCGATCCCCGGCATGAAACGGCAGCGAGAAGTCTATAGCTATAGCATAGAAGGCCCTCGACGGTAGAGGATGGTAAAGCTATAATATGGCAGCGAGGAGAGGCTATTGGGGATGCTTCGGACCGCCTTTGGGCGGAGCTTCTTTCACCCACGCGTTTCCGAGGGCTCCACTCTTGATCGAGCAGTCTCTCTCTCTGTCTATATACATTTTCGATCTCCCTCGTGTTCTATATATAATCTTTCTCTTATATGCTCGGCAACACCATCCCACCTCGATTCAATTAGTAAATTGGTGCGGCGGGTTTGCTGCGCCACAGCGATTATGCCATAGTGGGGATGATTTAGGAGCAGCGAGGGCAATAGCGCCACGCCAGTGCTCGACCGCACATATTAGCTCGATTTACGACGACGATTAGATTACATCGCGAATCCTGAGAGTCCCATACGCTCGCGCTCTTCATCTCGAGGAGTGAATGAATGTATATCTCTTTTATTTTCTCTTTGGAACCACCTTTTCGCAAATTATTAGTTAATTAATTAACGATACTTTCATTAAAATTCTATTAAGTGAAGAATAGATTTTTGCAAGTCTCCCTCGTTCTCTTAAGGTTCAGGTCGGTGGAAAAAAAAAACACTTTGTTGTCTTATTGAAGTGGGTATTTAGATTTTTGTTACGTGGCACAAATAATAGGAAGTGGTTAACAAAAAAAAAGTTAAATGCATGAAAAGCTTGCAAAGTAGAAGATTAAATTTAATTTTTCTGTACTTATTAAAAATTATTTTTGGAATCATTAACGAAAATAAATAGGGCAATTCTACAGAAAAAACATCTTCTGTACATATGATTCCAACAGAAACCATACGAAAATACTTTATAGTCTCGTGAAAATTTTTCGTCACTTATTTGTAAACTGATACATTTTCAGGCGATGGATGTCGTACGATTTATCCCTGGCACTGCGTCTGTACTGTTGGAATATAATGGAAGAAGAAAGAAAACGGCGTGCCGGACTACTGGCGCCGACCTCCCTCGAGGACGCGTCTCCTAAGCAGGATATCTTTCCGCGTGTATCTACTGCACTGCTTGTCTTTTCGTGGTGCACAGATGAGGATATGCGAGAAGCACAAAAGTCGCGCGCGACGTCCGCTCCGACCGTAATAAAGTGTAACCGGAGGCACAGAGAAGACGCAAGCCGAGGCAAAAGGTCGACAGTCTAGGACGTGGCGTATTACGCTCATGTTGGCGAAAAGGATGTTCGGTCAGAGACCGCACTCGGAGTTCCTTTTATACTGATCCTTTCCGTTGGTATAGAACAATGCATAAACAACTTTTTTTTTCTACATGAATTCGTGACTTTTTCGGGAAACGAGCTGAATAATACCAGTAGATCTGGTGCGCACGTGGGGCCGTAGTTGAGTTAGAGCTACACACAACAACTTGTGTTGAAGATTCAATTCTCGGTGAATATCTGTACTTAAGTTAGACACAAAAAAAATTGCTACATGTTACAGATTTTACAGGGTTTGATAAATGGGTATTATCTAAATTTGAAAAAATGTTTAGCTGTCAACATAAAAATTTGATTTTTTGTTTTTCGTTTCTAATATACATTACTTATGAAATATATAAATATAGCGAGTTGGGATGTAAACGGCAGTTGCAATTCTCGCTAGAATTTATTGTTATACAATGCATCGGGCAAAAATCTTCAATAGAATAAGACAAGAGTGTGAAACGTGAAGAGGCGAACGTAGGGCTCAAGTGGTTGCACGTGAGGGTAACTTCGCTGGACTTTGCTCGCAGTCTCGCAATGCTGCTGTTGTAGCGAAGAGGCCTTCGAGAGAGGAGCCACTAAGAAGACAAACCTACCGCGACGTCAACGACTTTTCTTCGGAGAGTCGCGAGAGAGCACGCGTGAGACTCGAGAAAGAAATGCTCGTAAATCGAAAGAGAAAGAGGGTAGGAAAGTGAGAGAGATTCGGGCGGCGCCATCGCAAAACTTCTTCTTACCTTACATGTGTCCCGCATTTGTATCCATCGGTCAAGTGCTTGCGCCATTTGTCTCTTTTCGTCATTGTCACTTGGTTACACAGTAATTCTGGACATTAATTTTTCTCGAAATAACTCGAGACTTTAATTAATTAAATATCTGTTAATTAAGCACTTAAGCACGATTAAATTTGTTAACAGACATCCGATGGGACTGAACAAGTATTAGCTATACAAGAAAAAACAATTGGAAAAATTCCCTTCAATTTGTCTTCAGATAAATTTTTTAAAGAATAAACGCGAATCCCCTCTGAGTCCAGGCTTGAATATTTTTCAATGCGGTGAAAGGTTTTAAGAATTTTTTCTAATTTTTACATGACGTCCAACACCATTTTTTGTAAATAGTGATTTAAAAAAATCTAAAAAAAATCTGCTTTTCTTTCAGACTTGGAACCACAGCATAAAAAATAACCGATCAGGTCGGAGAGGTCGAGGGTGAGACCCAGGTCAAATTGATGTAGATTATCCCATCTATATATCGAGCCATGCCGATTCAAAAGTTTTCATTAAAAAAACTAGTGCTTAATGGTTTTATAGCTGTCAATTATACTGATGACCTCGGGGAACTGTTTGCTGAGGAATGATAGCGATGTATCTATTCGATGTAACGATACAAGAGAGAGAGAGAGAGAGAGAGAGAGAGAGAGGAAGAGAAGCTACTCGCGTGGAATCAGTGCTGGGAGCATCGAATTTCGTGTAAGGGATCCCCGTGACGATGGTTAACGCCCACCGTGTCAGTGAAGAATCCGTCGCTCCCGTCCCGAGTGTTGCCGACGAGTAATTTGAGAAGACGAGGGTGCATGTTGTGCAAGGAGGTTTCGCTTCCTTGCCGATATTTCTTGAGGTCCGACTCGTCTTGTTTTTTTCCCTCATCTCGTGCTTTTAAATGTCTAATTCGTCATCGCGAATTACATCAACACAGATAAACAACAGCATTTATGATTAATTATGACATTAGAAATTAATTGCTTATGATGGACGTTGATTTAGGTAATTTAGTGATAGTAATTATTCCTATTAAGGCATCATTATTATAGAGTTACCAATGACTGATTAATACATAATGTTGCAGCAATTACTTTAATACACGGTTCACTATATTATCATATCAGACCTCGATTAATTATTATTCGTCTCTTGTTTTGCAATGTAATTGGAAATAATTTATCGTTGCTTCTTGCAAAGTTTTTTAGTAATACTCTGATAAGTCGGAAAAAGAAAAGTGATTTTACATTTTGCTAAAAAAATGTATTTTATTAAATTTATTATCATTGATGTGATAAAGTTTAGTGTGACGTCTAAGCTGTGGCAATTCTTATTTCTCACTTTTATTGTATGTTTATAGGTACTTGACACGATGACGGGAGAAAAATATTTCACCAGCCAACATACAGTGTCGGTTACGACTGATACGAGTGCATACAAAACGCGAGAGTACCGTCGGAGACGGATTCATTGACGGTAAAGCAGCTTGACGTATGGAACCAGCTACGATACCACTTTTTGCTTCGTACTTGAGACGAGCGCGGGGGCGATACCCTGGGAAAGAGGCAGATAAAACCACTCGAGATCATCTCGAGCTAATTTAAACCAAGCTGCATCTACATCAACATCGTAGTGGCATCACAATGGCATTAAAAAGGAAATGGAACGAGTTTTGGTGCGGGATTGCCGCCCGTGTTATTATTAGTGTCTCTTCAGCTACCGCAGGAAGTTCCATTCAAGGATTTTTCTCCTCAAACTTGTGAATGACAAATTGAGGGGAAGCAGCGTTAAGCATTTTAACGTGGGTAAACTATCATATTATTTTATGAATTGTAGTGCGGCTGCTCCATATGTTTGATGAACTCACACGCTGCGGAATACTTGAGTATTTTGCTCGCAAAAAATAAGTAGTGGCCCTGCCGCCCAGTTAAAATAATAATTTGATAACAATTTTTAAAAGTTCTTCAAGAATCTCACTTGAAACCTACAGATAATAACGCAGTCTCATTGATGGTGGTATGCGATCTTTCAATTGTTATGCATTAACTGACGCCGAATTCCCATGATTTTATGTGCCGTAAAACACATTTCTTTTTTTTTTTTTTGGAAAATTAATTTATAAAAGCTCTAATTAACAAAAAAAAATATCAATTGTATTTTTTAAAACGTGCTCTTCAGAAAGGGAGCTTCATTGAGAAATTTTTCGACGTTCGTTGAAGACGCACCACAAATGTATATAGTTAAAATTTGGGACACGTGCAGGGGTGATATGTTTACACTATAAAAATTTCGAAGCAAGCCAGCCGCAGAGCTTCCTTCCAATTTTTTCGAGTAAGAGAGACAGAACTCCTAAGACAGGAGTCACAAGATTGGCGTTGGTTTTTCAGGTGGTTAATTTTGACTTTCTAATAATTAATAAATAAATCAACTGAGAAAAACGGAGAAATGTCCGATGACTGGAACGTGGCCGGCTATTGGTACCGTTACCTTAACTGCGTACTTCCGGTCTTGTGTGATTTCAAACCTTGGAGCAGCAGCTTCCGAATATCGCTAAATCTACGGGCTCTCATATTTTCGCCTGGTCATTTCAGTTTCGAACGAGTCTTTGATGCGTGAACGCATCGACGTCTCTATACAAGACACCCGCACATTAATACTCGGTAACGCAATAAACTATATTTAGTAGAGGAGGAGGCGGTATGCTCTAACGGACGGGGCTACTCACGTACGTACGTAGATATAGCTCATGATTTGATATCTTTTGAAAGGCCACATGGCCCGTGGTACGCCGCGCGCGCTTCGTATATATGCAGTGTAGCGAATCAGTCCAATATCTCTTTTCTCTCATGCTCGACAAATGCACAACAGTTTCGTACATGCTCTCGATTTTTCCATTCCCCAACTCATCTGTAAATTGCACACTTACTGAATGGTAAAGTTTTTCAATCAATTTATTGATAATTCTTCCTAAGATAAAGAAGTTTCACTTTATATTTTATACTATATTCAATACTAAAAAATGGGACACTAGTTTTTATATTTATGTTATTTTACGTCAGATCCACTATTTTTATTTTTATTACAAATTCGACTTCCAAAAAACGGTGATCACTATGACCCGTCGATGATCAAAGTTAATTGAATTATGTTTCTGTGAATTAACAGCTCTACATTTTTTTTCATATGTTGCAGAATTTTCTTAATCATGATTCGCCTTCGTTTTTACTGGTTTCCTTCGGAAATGTGTAAAAACGATTTTTTAAATCATGGTACTTGATAGAACTGACTGTACCAAAGACGCCTCTTTAAGTAGGCCATTTTTTTGGCTAGCAGCAGTAGGCCATGGAGAGAGCAGTGAACGGCGATGAAGATGAGAAGTAAACAGAAAATAAGGTATAAGGTCGAGAAGCACGAGCAGAAGGCAACACGCGAGAGACTCGTTGTTGCTACTGTACGGTGAGTTCTGCTCTCCATCCTCGAACAGCTATTGAAACATTTATTTATTTTTACGTTGATGACACGTGGTCCTCGCCTTCATTTTTCGACCAACACTCTCTTATTTTTCGTATATATCCACGCGTGATTTCCAATTTCACGGAAATCCCTTAGTGACTCTCCAGTCAACCTCGAGGAGAGTTCATTGATAAATCCGAGGCTTTGTTTATACTTGAGTCATCCTTTCTAAAAGTAGATATATAGGGACTGCCGCACCAACTTGGCTACTTTTTTTTCGAACCTCTTTGATTACTTCCATAATTGGACACATATTAGAACCACTTAAAAGTATTTTCTCCGATTTTTTCCGGTTTTTAAGTTTACAGAAAAAGCATAAAACATAAAAAATAATAGTAAATTGAACTTGACAAATTATTAAAAAATTCTAACAAAAATGGTGTCACATTGTACCCTATTCTGTCGATCATTACCGAAATTTGGTGAGTTAGCGGTGTAACCACATCTCGTATTTCCCTTGACGCGCTTTTGCGCCAACCGCAAAATAATTTCAGAAGCTTGCGCTACCCTCGTCGTATGTGGCAGTCGAGGAAAATATATTAGGGCGTGCTTTGTAACATCAATACCGAGGGTGCACCATCAGGCCTCTTAATTTCTTTCTCCATAGTAGTTCTCGCTATCCTTGTTCGTATTTATCTCTCATTCCGCCTACCAGCACTTGACTCTATAAAAGATTATTACTTAATAGGTGCTGCCTGTTTTCCTCGTAGGGTCGCTTTCTCATTTTTGATGGCGGAGAGTCTCGGTGGCTTTTTATGCTCTGGCGAACAGAAACGAGGGAAAAAAGGAGGAGGGGTAGGATGATAACATGGAGGTGGAAAGGAAGTAATGATTATCCAGCGGTTGAGCTTATCGAGCGCCTGCGTCGGAATATTCTTACTCCGCCTTTCGCCGCTCTACGTTACTCCCCCAATTCCCGATGCGTTGTTCCTGTTGTCCAATCGCGGTACCTCCAAGCAAACACAGATCACCCCTCGTATCTTCATCTTCTCCATAGTTTGATCGTTCTTCTTTCCCTTCCTCTTCTTCTACCCTTCTAAAGAGGAGGGACAAAAGTCTGGCGTGTCTGGAAAGTCAAGCGCTACTCGCGGTGTATCCAACGAGTTGATAATTCCGGGGAACCGAGCATGCATTTCCTCTCCAGATTGCTTCTCTCCTTCCCGCTCTTGAGCACTGTGTCATTGCCGGAAAGGATTAAACATCCGGTAGCGTAATTCATTTTTAGTTACAGACATATTCGGATATCGGAGCTGCAGCTTAAGAGGATTCTCGAGTGCATTTTTTTTACCGTTGTTGGCCGTCGGTGCGAATGTGGAAAATGGGGGTCGGTACGTTTTTATTTCTACCAATTTGTGGCAAAAATTGGGTGTATATAGTCTGCAGAAATTCTATAGACAAACTATATAATACTTATATAGAAAAGCACAAGTAAAGTTGGGTTTACTTAAATATTATTATTTTTTAAAAATTGTATGTAGATTATATACAGTCTATATCCTATGCTTAAGAGTATGCGTAATTTTTTTATTCGGATGTTCAGGAGGTTATATAAATTTTGGATTTTTTGAGAAACTCCTGGATACCAAAATGGCAGCCTCTCGAAAAAACATCAATTGAGAAATCAATCTATTCTGTTTTTAAATGACTGCCAATTTGTTATTTATCCAGTATTTATTTTTTATAGAGAAAAAATTGAACGGCAAATGTAAAAACAGTAGCTTCTTCCTTTTATGACCAAGTTCTTTTATGTGAGAGAAATTACTTCTAACAACCGGAATGTATTGAAAAAAAATTCGCGACGTTATTTATTCAGAATCATTATTGTCACTTAACTTGACTAAATATAATGAACTCGACTCGGTGTACAGGGCTTCACGAATATTCCAGCACACTTCTCTGTCCTCGCGCGATAAAAAGCTTGTGTCTTAACCGCAGTCTAGTGGCGAGCATCAAAGGCGGTAAAAATTAGTCAAGAGAGCTCGAATACTTCATTCGCGTTGCCGCGGCATTTTTTTCTTTGACGGAAAACCATCGTCTCTGTTATTATGCTGAAATATCTTTTACTCTCTCCTATTGCGGGCTTTCACGTTTACAAGTAGTAACACTCACGTCGGGCGAGCCACTCGAGTGTCGGCGATAGCTTTTCACCGTGCTATCTCTCCTCTTTCTACTTTATTCCTGTCCTCTTTTTTTTCAGTACATTCCTCTCGCTCGCTTTTGCTGCTCATATTTTTCTAATACAGCAGTCAGTCCTAGGTACGCACTAGAAAATTTAGAGGAGGTACCCGTGATGGAGGAACGCTCGTGCGAACATTTGGGAAGGGAAAAGTTTAAGTGGAGTGGACACAACGAGAAATCTCTCACCGTCTCTTTTCTCTGCTTCACGTGCGAGAATTTTTTTTCAATTACAAAGATTCTTCCTCCTAATGCTCTTAGTTGCTCGAGATTATCGAAGGGCGGCGCCCCCAACGATAAGAAAGGTAATAATGAAATTTCTCTTCTGATTATCACTTTGAGGAGCTTCCTCGGTGTCTGGTCTCTGTCCATGAGATATAAAACCAGACCACGACACCCTCTGGTCTCTATCAATTATATCGCTCTCAGTACTTGATAAAAGTAGGGGAGGGCTCTTGTTTTTCGAAGCAGCCATCAACCTTGTCACCTTGATCAAGCTTTTCCTTTGGTAGTATCGATTTTCAAAATATTTTATATTTTTCTAAATGTAAAATAATTTTTTTTTAAATAAAATTTGCAGGCGGTTGAAAAAACAAACAACTCAATTCAACGATATTACACGAAATTATTTTTAAAAGAACGTTGCATATGCTTGATTTTTTAAACGATTTTTATCTCATCGAGAAAGGTTTGAAATTCTCTCTGAATCTCACGTTTCACTCCCACACATAAACCTAATGAATCTTGTATTGCATTTCAAAAAGTCGTCATAGCAGGTGCCGTATTATATATGCGAACAGGTTGAAATCTCGACATCCCCAGGGATCGCATTGGCTACCGGATAGTTTCCGAATGCCGATGCACCACGAGCGTCCTGTTTTCTCTTTGTCGGCGTGCGAGCTCCCGAGACTGTATCACATTCTCTGGCACTTGTTTCGGGTTTTTTTCCCTTGACCCTAAACCCCAAGTCTGTCTTTTTACCCCAGCCAAGTGAAATATACTTTTTTAACTCACATCCCTTCAGTCTGTGACCTTTCACTAATTTTTATTACTTTTTTTTTTTACTTCAGTACAAATATCCGAGAATACTTTAACAAATCATTTATTAGTTACTAACAAAGAACGATTTCATTTCAGGATAAAAAAAATGTTTCTGGATTTTTATGGGGAACCATCGAACAATTGCGGAGTGGCTGAAAATGAGAAAGCAAAGCGGTTTTGGTTCAGCAAATCTGGGTATTTGTGACGTTATGCCAATGAATATGCCAGAGAGAAATGAGCTGAGATTAGGTAAGCTGAACAAGAGGGTATACAGATGTCGAGTTAGTCGGTGGTAACTTACCTAATACAGTATGTATACACAGAAAATGCATAACTATAATGCAAACGTGGGCAAAATCCGGACATGAAGAAGCGACAATGAGATTGAAATTCATCCGTCTGTTGGTCGCAACGGGGCGCGAGCAACCCTCCCAGCGGGCGGTGCACCGTGTGTTACGCAGCCCTTGTGCATTTTGTCGGATAGCTCGCTCTCTCGAAAAATGTCAATTGACGAGGTCACAGCCCTATCTGTTTATGGCTAAATTGTGGTCCAATCAAAGGCTAGAGCTTCCTTCATGAATTATGACATAACTCGTGGATACAGAGGGGCAGTCGTGATAATCAAGGAATAATAGAGTCTGAATATGCTAAAGTGCATCACATAAATCAGGAGGAACGATGTTTACTCCACTTCGATAAAAATATGTGAATATTCGACTGCTCAGTATAGATTGATATTAAAAAATGACGTTAAAATTAATTGTCAAATTTACAAAAAAGCCTGAGGGTTTGAGACGTAAAATTCAAGAGCACTCGGACATAAAAGTGGTAAAAAATGGTAAATTGTATGCAGGGACAGACTTTCTATTTCCCACGGTGTGGAGCGTCTCTCTTCATCCCTGGAGGGACACGCCACGTGCACGCGTATCCTACAGGATTTGGCACTTGCTCCACACAAGTCGCGCAAATGATCCGTAGATCTCGGAATAAAAACCGAGTGAGAGCTTTAAAACGAACTGTCCTCGAGGGAGGTCATTAAATATTCCTAAATATTCGATTAAGCGACATTAAGGCGAAGCCTTTTTTTATGATTTTGATTTATATATATCTTATTTTATATTACGAAACCTCTCTCTCTCTCTCTCTCTCTCTGACTCTCTCCCTTATTTCATACTTTCGCACTTTCTCTCATTCTCTAACTGTTCAATTTTTTTCCTAATTCTTCCGTTTTTTTGTTTGTATAATATTGTTATATATTGCATTATATTCTTATCCTCATATGCCACAAATTATTATTATTATTGTGTGCTTTTAATCTCTATAATTCAAAATCTTGAATTTTGACGTGAAGTTTTAAATAAGAAATAAGTTAATCAGAAATGCACCGATAAGTTATAATAAATGTTAAATTGAAGTTGCGCTGCTCAAAGTAAAGAATATTCAACAACTAAGAAAACTGTCGTAACGACCTCTGTGAAATCGCGGTTGAGTCACGTGGGACGTTGCTGTATAGCAGGCGTTTCAAGAATGCGCCACTGCAAAGGATGGGCCTTTAAAAAAGGGTCTACTTCAAAGTCTGCCAAAGCCAATCTCTGCAAAAATGTTTTACCGACCGAACTTTTATTTAATCAAAGCGCCACAAGAGGGAGTTAGCGGCAGAAGCCGATTTCGAAAATATGAAAACACAATCCCGGGTGGCACTCCTGCCACTTTTTGAATTTAACACGCGTATTGTTTCCGCCAATTGAACGAGATTCGTTTTTTTTCGCATATCCGTCATTCTCGATTCCTCACCTGACAATCCTCTCATCCGAAAAGTGTTGCCTGTTTAAGCATTGTTCGTATCGCGTTTTTGCATACATAGTTATAGTGTGTATTATTACTATTTTTTCGGTGTTTTGTGTTGTAATTAGTGCAATTAGTGTAATTAGTGTAGTGAGCTGTGAAGAAGCCATGTTCGACGGTCCCAGACGTGGCCGCCGCAAGGTTCAAATGAAAAATCATTGTTTTCCGGGGTATCGTTACGTACATCATCGGTGGTACAAGGATACGCAGTAAGTACTGTTCATCAACTTTTTAGTTAATGGCTGACCATTGTCCATTATTATTCACAATTATGGCATCAATTACAGATACGTAGTGTGTGTCAAAAATCGCAGCAAAAACTGCGAGGGTCGAGGGCGCATTATAAACGGAGAATTTTATGAGACCAGAGCGCATCGTTGTGGCGACCCAGATCCTCACGCGCGGGATCTCGAAATGTTTCGGAGCGAGGTGAAAACCGCTATGAAATCGAAAAGGTTCCCACGGGAAGTGTACAACGACGTAGCGTTACGGTATGTTGTAGTTTTGTTTCGGGCTACTCTCTCTCTTTCTCTGTCTCTCTCTCTCTTATGGTTTTTCTTATTGTTTTTCTGTAAAGATTTCCTTATTATTGAAAAGGTGCTCGGGCCGTGAAAAACTGACAGTTATCACGAGACGGTCTTCACATCATTATCCATGATATTCTCCCTTTCATTTCTCTTTCCTTGACCCTCATCCCTTATCAACAGACACCCAGAATCCGCCATACAATTGACCTTCCGAATGGTGAAACTGTCAATGTTACAATGGAAGAGCAGCTGGTTGATATCGTACGCCGGACACAGAAACTTTAACTCCCTCCATGAAGTGAAAGAGTTCCTGACGATGAAGAAAGAGGAGGTATTCACGCATGGCCACGGGAGCTTAGATAGCGAAATAGTTAAGTGCGGCGATTCCACTTCGCTCATTTTGTGGGATCAAGAATTCGTCGGGAAATTTGTACAAACGAAGATGCTCCACGTCGACGCCACTTTTAAAGTGTATCCGCGCATCGGGAAGAAAAGGAACCGGAAGTACCAGGTCCTTGTCGTTATGGCGAACCGTTTTGGTTGTGTAAGTGGAAACGCATTTGATAATATTTATATCTTGCAACAAAAAATGATTAATTTCAGGCGTTTCCGATTACTTGGATACTGATGGAAGGGCGGATGGAAGCGGAATACACCGCCGTATTCTGCACGATATTTCGCCGATTCGTTGGGTATTCCGGCAACGTCATGTGCGATTTTGAAATTGCACTGCGTAATGCCTTGCGCTCTGTCCTGCCGGAAGCGGAGGTATTGGGCTGCCTTTTTCATTTCAGCCAGGTAACTGCTGTTTTGTATTCTTTTTAAAATGCAAGATATTTTAGCCCCTGGTTTTTTAAAGACGAGAGGCTGAAGTTTTTTATTTGTAAAATCGTAGCGCTAGCCTTACTGCCAGCTCAAGAGATACCCGGTGCTTTCCGGGATCTTTGCACGGAAGTCCGCCCTGAATGGCAAAATCTCCTGCTGCCACTCATTGAATATTTTCAGTCGTACTGGCTCAATACGAGAACGTCAGCGGATTTTTGTCTTCACAGACAATTAGTAAGAACAAACAACGCGGCCGAAGGAAATAATTCTCGGATGTCGGCGTCCATAACGAGAAGGCCAAATGTTCTTACATTTTGTAGTGAGTTTATATGTTTAAATATGTATATACATATATATATCTATATTAAATAGATTAAATATGTATATATATACACAAAATAGACTTTGCATGTCTAATATATATATATATATATATATATATATATATATATATAATTCCGGTCATTTGACTGGAACAAGACCGTCAAATGATCATCAAATGACGCGTACGAAAGTAGTCAATTTATTTGTGACCGATTATTGAAAATTGCCGCCAATTGCGCGTGTATTTGGCTTGAGCTCAAGCGATCGATAACTGCCTAAAAATCCAGAAAATCATCAAAAAGTTGTCGAAATGCTCGGTAAATGTTATAGCTGATCTACATTAGGAGTCATGATTTTTGCCCGATAACAATACTTATCGAAAATACGACATATTTCAGCAACTAATTTTTTAAAGAAGCTTATACGAACAAATAACAAATACAAAATATGAATAAAAAATAAGAAATGACAATACGAAATAAAATTGAGAAAACAAATCGAAAATATAATGTAACAAGGAAACATAAATATAAAACGCTTTGTTGGCATTTTTTCAGTCGAGATTTTCGATATCCTGCGGATTGCCACATTAGAATACATGGCCGCTGAAATAGGACATGAAGTCAGAAGCAGGTGTTTCGGCTTTATGCTTAACAACCAGCAATTAACATACACCTGGGACTGTTTGGCCGAAGGGAGCATAACGGCGCAAGAGTTTATATGTAGAGCAGCGAGAACAATACATAAGCATCCAAGAGTGGAGGATATTTTTCTGAGCGAGGAAGAAATCGACGACTCGGAGGACAACACCTTGGATACGGATATCGAAATTTATCGAAAATTCTGACTAATACATTCACGAGGTTTACATTAATGGAATCTGTATTTCAATTTTCACTTCATTCCTTTCATAATTTGCGAAAAACGACACTTCCGACCTTTTGAGATGCAAGATCCGTATTTTTCACACTCCCTTCATTGTTATTTCCCTAGATATTCCCGCTCCTGCATATTCTACTCCGGGACCATCGACACTGCATCCTGATCGCAATCCATCAACCCCTGCGCTTGTATCCTGCACTCGTCTCGTTCGCACCGCACATTCTCCAACACAAGACCTGTCAACCTGAAATCCTGTCCTGGAACCCGTAATCTCAGATTCCAGAAAAGTCAATCGCTAAACGCCGAACAGACGTAATGTCTTTCGAACAATGAGTGCTGCGCAATATAAAAAAATAAATCACCTGTATTTTTACAGCGCCGAGCCATAATAATAAAAATGTTTGTTTTCTGTTGCCAGTACATAATTTTTATCGACTACTTTACAATATTGTGATTTATACATATTTCACAGCATTTTTCAGCCGAACGATGTCTTGCGTTTTTCACGATTTTTTTTTTTCGATTTCGTGAAGTTTCAAAACCATATCCGATAGTAAATTTTGCGCTGATTCCGAATTCCTGAAAAATATAAAATTCGACGAGAAAAACGCAAAAATTTGTTATCTCTACTGCAATTAAGGGTAAAACATATACAAAATAGACAATCCGTACATTTTAAATTAGGTAATTTATTATCATCTGTGTTTCCGTATTTTCGAAATCGGCTTCTGCCGTTAACTCTCTTGTGGCGCTTTGATAAACTAAAAGTTCGGTCGGTAAAACATTTTTGCAGAGTTTAACTTTGGCAGACTTTGGAAGTAGACCTAAAAAGACCGGGCATCAAACGTCGGTAATGTAGCTTGTGCTCATATCTACACCGAGTTTTCTACTTTATCTGATTTCAGTGCAAAGCTTCCCTTAGCTAACCCCTTGATTGTGCTGCCTCTTTAAAGAGCAACTCGAATTATGACTTGGTGTATGATCAATTAATCGTAATCATTAAAGATTTATACGAAACAAAAATCATCAAAAATTTAAATAACTCAACGACATTTTTACGATTTCCGAAAAACTTTATTGAAAAAAATTAAACACAAGTACATATTAAGGTTCGGTTTAAATAAGAATTATTAAACAATGATAAGATCCTAATGTTGGTGTTGATAGGTGAAATAAACACTAGAGTACATTGAACGAAATCATCCTTGTCAATTTCACACCGTAAAGAATGTTCATATCAACACTTTTATGGGTAAAACCATAAAGAATCCACGCCAGTTTTGCACCGCGGATTTTTAATAGCTTTATGATCCTCCCATGTGCTTCACAGTATCAAGTACGTAAGAAACGACTTATAGATAGAACAGGAAACGTTCTTCTGACCAATGACAATTTGGTATTTGCTATATCAGAGAAGTATCGGCTTTACAACACTATTACAAAGATAGGTAGGGTTTCGTATCGCGCAATACAATCCTTTAAATGCTGTTGTACCATTTTTTACCGTATCGTTGCTATTCTTACTGTACAATTTAAAACCTATAAGCTGATTTTAATTATCGTTTGCGATCCTACTTATTTCCAATTGACCGAATTTTTTGTAAGATCAATTCTATAGAATATGTTCACTCTCAGTACCTTATAAAGCGTAGGATTCAACATTTCTATACTCTTATGACCTCCCAGATTCTGTGTCACTTCAAGTGCTATATGTAGAATTTTTTTTTTCAGATGAAAGGCAAAAAAAGTTGCTCCTTTGAGACAGCCCATTATCATGCCGAAAATAAGATGTGAGTACAGAGAATTTTTTTTATGACCTTGCCACACAATCAACTATTGTGTTGTGAGTTCGTTTTTTTTTTTTTTTTCGTGAAATACCATCAGTCAATTAAGTGAGAAATCCATCAATCAAAATCAATGTTTCTCTTTCCAATATATGGAAAACATATTTTTCGTTCCGATATATTACAAGAGAAATTTGTCGTTGCGCTTTCCGCCCGGAAATTCACACGTGGAAACTTTGCTAACGAAATTACTTTTGGCCTGGCTATAGTTTGGCTTTTCGAAGCTTATTGAATTTAACAAAGTTTAAACAAGGAGAGTAGCGAAGATAACAATTAATAAATTATTGTATAGGCAAGGCGTTACGGGAAGTTGTTTATTATACAAAATAGCTCGTATATAGGAACTAGTTTTAACACCAAAATACGTTCTTAGGTATACGTGAGTCACCATGTAAAGCCGATTCAATTTGACTGACTATACTCGCTAACTTTTGACGGAAATCTGTACTCTGAAGGATGCAATTACCTTTTGTTTTGGTAAAACTTCCGCTGGTATCCTCGAGTGTGCCTCGCCTCCGGAAACTCGTGTGGTAGTATATCAGGCGTAGTAGAATTGCTGATTTATTGGTTAAGGCAGTCCTCGAGGTACAGTCTGGTCGAAAGAGAAATTCGGAGAGAATTTCAAACACTTCTCGATAGGATCATTTTTTTTTTTTCAGAATCAAGTATATGCAAGGTGGTGAATACGTTGATTTCGCATATTAATTATTACGAAGTGTTATTAACAAATATTTGAGACCTAAAATTATTTACATGATTACACGCTGACCTAACTTTTGTTTCAAACTGAATTGGTTCGTTAATTTTTCCGTATACATACTAATTTGTTAAAAATATTCTGTATTTTTTTTAAATCATGATTTTCATTTTTTTTTTAATTTTATAAAATCTGGCGACGAATTTCGTGGACAATTTTTATTTAAATGAAAAGTTAGGTTGACGGGTGATTTGTTCGATAGTATTTTGTTCATTGATTTGTTAATAATATGTTGAAATATTGATAAAATATTTTTTATCTCATCAAGGAGTATTTAAAAATATCTGCAGATCTCAAATTTGGTCGGACTGTACCGCTAGAACCGTCAACGCAAATGCAAATGCGTTTTCGATGGTTGTTGCTAGTCAAAGATATATTGGAATACAGGAGAAATGTATTAAATGAATCCCGATGCAAGGTGAAGTTGTTGGTGTTTCGTTGCTTTCATTTTGAAGAAATAATTGGGCCAATGAAATTATACATTTCTTGACGATTCTATTCATCTACATGTTTTGGGACTTGTAACGTGAATGGACATTTTTTTGTGGATATATGGTTGATTAAAAGATCAATCCATATTTTTTTCCGGTCTTTCAACTCAAAGGGTTTAGCTTGAAAATATCCTCAGCTAGTTGCTGTCTAACGTAACATGCATAGAAAATAGATTGGCTGCAGTAGCAACGGTTTTGATATCCCGTGCCAATTAGTTGCAACTAAAACGGTGCACGCAACTCTTTACTCCTCCGCTGTTTCATTTTACTTACAATAAAATCGCGACAACAAATACCGCGAAAAAATTTGTTTTTCCATTGGTTGACCATTGGAATCAGCAAAACTATTGCAAATATTTTTCAATAAATGGGCCTAATGCTGAAAAATATCCAATAAGTAGATAAATAAATAAATAAAACTCTTGGAGCTGAACGACTTATCGTTTGTCACATTATTCCATTCTTAACACCACATTCTCGACTTAGTATTTTCAAGGACGTAAGTTCGCATGCTCGAAATCCGTGTGATCGAAACGTCGTGGAACGACCGGGTGAAAAATTTGGAAAAAAGCCTGAGTGTGCGACAGAATCGGTGGGTGAATAAATGTGGTCGATCAACTTTGTGGTGGGTCGGATTATGAAGCGTAGAAGGGTTGCTGCTCCATTGGCGACCCTTTTTTGTTCTTGGCAACTCCACTTTTCGAGGCTCTTTTCGAGATTCTCTTTTAGACTAGCTATCAATAGACTGTTTTTTGACTTTCTCATTACATACGAAGTATGTGAAAAAAGAAAGTATTGCAATAAATAAATAAAAACTTCTGGGTTCTAATAAAAATACGCGTAGTGTCCTAGATTTAAAAAAAACACATTAACTCATTTCTCTGAAAACTTAATTAAAAAAACTGTGGACCAGAGTGAAATTGGATGTGTACTTTCTACATTTCAAGTATACGTTTTAGTATTGAAATTCAATAAAAAAATCTCCACTGTGTCTAGTTTCAAATGGAATACTCCCTTATTGCCAGTTTCAGACATCAATACTATAGAATTTTCATATTTACTCTCAAACTTATTCTCAACTTAAAAAAGTGGAGTTGACCTTGACGTAACTTCAGCGCCTCCATGGACAAAAAATAGGGTGGACCAGTATGACGGCCTTCTCGAACACTGAAACTTTTGTCTGAAACATTTTTTGGTATAATCGATAGTTTGAGTGATATTGCTCTGTAACATTTTATGTGCCCCGCCCTGTATAGAGTACGCGAGTATTTCCGGTGCTGGCAGACATCACAGGACATCGCCTGAAGGCTGGTCGTAGGCGAAATTGCCTATCCGGCACGACGGATGTGATGAAAGTAATCACGGCGTGGAGTGTGGCTCCATTCAGTTACCCGTAGCGATACAGTCCAAGAGGGCCACAGTGTATATAACTGATGAGGACTACATCATAGTGCATCGCGTTGGCGTATCGGAAAATAGTGTACATCTTCCATTTACCTTTATGGTCTACCACAAATATTGCTTCGGACAACCTCGCTTTCTATTGGTCCAATCAACGTACGCTAGTATTTTACGGTAAATTCTCTTTTTTTTTTTTTCAAGGGCGAGGGGTAATGGTATTTTCTGATTTTACTTACATATTTCGTAAGTAAAAAAATTATATATATAGAAAAAATGTATAAAATTTTCGACATAGAATTGCTTATACATAGAATGTACATACTTTATGTACAATTGTTATATAAATGTATATAAATTATATATAAATTTAAGTAATAAGAAAATTAAAAAGTTTATATATAATCATATATAAACTTACACATACACTACATATGCTCAATTTTATATGCCAGATGAAATGACATTTTTTTATATCGTTCGATAGCAGTACACTGTGGAAAATATATTTACAAAATCGACCAATGTTTATAATTGCGTTTTCGTGTCAGTTTTCCAATTCGCAAATTGATTTCATCCGACTGATTTTTTTTTCAAGCTATATGTGACAGAAAAAAAAGAAACTTTGCCAGTTATATTTTTTTAACAAATGATAAGACCCTTTTCCGGTTCTCTGTAGTCTCGGAAATACAGGCTTGCATTTATTCGATTTAAAATATATAGATTTTTTTCATTTTAAGGTCACACTCTTGATTCACGATAAAATAACTGCGCAAATATAACCGGGAAATAAATAAAAATAACGAGATTGCAGTATTGGATTCGAAATTCGGTTGGTGCTTTTCCGGCACGTGCCTACATCGATTATATGTTCTGTACATGACACCATGTGTATTGTCCCCATTAAATTCTTATGTCAGTATCAAAATTGAAAATCCCATAAATTTTTCTACACCTGGAATGTTGGAGCTGGAAAAAAATTATAAATAAATAAAAAAACTGTAGAGAATGCAATATAGTCTAAGAATTGCGTCGTTGTATTGGAAAGTACGTGAAAATATTTCAAAAATTCATATTCCGTCGCATAATTCAACCGGTCAATAATACCGTATTCTTATCAAATAAAAATCACGTGGTTGAAGGACTACGGTCGATGGCCAACTGGCAATATATATTAAAAATGTAAAACTTACAATTAGTAATGTAAAAAAAAAGAAAAACAAAAAAAATAGCATGTATTTATTGTCAATAAATTACTATTACTATTAAAAATCACGTAGGAAATAAAATATGACATATGCCGAAAAATTAAAATTAACTTATATCAAAAAAAACTAATTCACATAAATTTTATGTCATACTCTTGTATTTAATTTATGTACGTTTCTGTAAAAGTGCTCCCTGCACATGTGAAGTAATTTTACCTTAAATATTTTTAAAAGTGCACGAGGGTGTTGCTAAATTAAAATCATATTAAAAAGAAAATTCGTATGGCGCTTTTATCATACTGAGTTTACTTAATACGACTTTCGTAAGAGTTGAGCAGAATTATACATGAATTTGACGTTATACTCGTGTAGTAAATTTTTTATATCCCTTTCTATAAAAAAGCTGTGTAGTAACTTCACCTTGAATATCATCAACAGTGGCTGTTACCGGGTTACTCATCCACGAATGAGTCTTAACCGTTGGGAATATAATCGGAACGAAACGGGTCGACGCTTGAGAGCTGCTTTCTTTTTTACTGCTTGTCACTTTTTCTTAGCGCTTCGCTGGGTATTTCTCAATTAATTCGCGCTTTTCTCTTCTGACACAAAGTATTTTGTGGAAAGAGCTATTAGTATGTCACGAAGATTTACCACACTGCGTTACGCTCTCTGTATTATAAAATTCTTTCGCGTTTGTCTTCAATCTCCCAAACTTTCTACACGGGAAAAAATAATAATTGAATGAACTGAACGTACCTATTGATTCAATAAAATCCTTGCGTTCCTAAATTAGGAAATTTTTGAAAATTTAGGAAATTGTTGAAAATTTAGGAAATTGTTGAAAATTTAGGAAATTTTTGAAAATTCAGGAAATTTTTGAAAATTTAGGAAATTTTTGAAAATTTAGGAAATTTTAGGAAAAAAAAATCCCTTTCTGTGGCCGAGGAAAATGTAATATACTATTTATTTATTCGTTTTTCCTTTCTTGTCTCCTGATATTATATTCTCTGCATAAGCGCCGTTATAATATCTGTAAGATATATCGACGGCGATATTAACCCAGAACAGGGCGCGGACCCCCATGGCCATGGTATCTGTCTCTGTAACCCCTTCAACGTGAGGCGACAGATCTTCTCTTTCTCGTACTCACATAAGCCCGCCGAATTCGACTCTCTCGTACTCATGAGTCACGAGGTATAACTTTCGTCGCACCTTAATTCGATTTCACCCCCACCATAAAACCGTGAGATGGTAGAGCTGATGCGCATAAATGCAAATGCCACCAGATTCATGGTGACACAGGAAACCCCATTTTCCAAGCTTTGGAAATTCGCTCGCGTGAGCGTTCGCAAATTAGAATTCGAATTTATGGTAATAAGATTGAAAATTGTGAAAGCTGTTTTAAAAAGTGACCTTGATACATTTCGTTAAATATCTTACTTCACGGTAATCGGTATACGTAGAATCGCCCGCAGCTGATTGAAGAAATTTCTCAAAGAAATTATTTGAATTTGGATCGAAACATTGGAAAACAACATTATAAATATTTGCTGTCGGAACAGGCGAAGAAAAAAATTATTTTTTTCAAATCTTACATTGACAATCTCTTAACTATATAAGTGCACCTATAATTTATACGAATCAACATCTGAGGTTCAACGTTTTGTGGATACAATTTATTTGGCAGACACGACTCGCCGATAAACTGGAATTAACGATGATGTTGGATGAGATTCCTCTCGGTTAGACCTTGCACTGTGTCTCATCACTGGGCGAATTTATGTTCAGCCAGTTCCTTCGGCAACTCGTAAATTGCCTGGCTTAACGATTTACGGAGTATTCAACTTTGACACTGATGTCTAGCAGATAGGACAACTTGACAATGATAAGCGTTTTGCAACATTTGTCATTTGGATCCACCTTGCGTAAAAATAAAAAACGATCTCCGTGGTAGATCACGGAGAAAAATGATATTGGTGAGATAGCAAATGTTAATTCGTTAGGTCATTTTTTGCCGTACCGACCATTTGTTTTGCTCTTGTGGCAACGAATTTTCAGTCTCGCCAGACAAGCATTTTATGTAGAAACGAACAGTGCAGATCTCGTTTGATTTGTTACCATGAAAAATGCACTTTGCTGCCACTGCAAATTATCAGCGATATTGGCTATTGAACTTTTGCATGCAAATAACATGTGGCCATTTTATTTGCTAAAAAATATCCACTTGAAATTCAATGTACATTCACTAATAATTTATTTTTAATGTTACTGTAAAAGTTTTTTTTTTTTTTAAATTCCATATCATAATTGTACATTAAATTTAATTCACGAGTTTACGGGCGAAAACTTCCGGTCCTTTTTTGCAGTCCACTCGCGCATTTGATTATTATTATTCGCTAGATGTGCACGGAAAATAGGGTCCTGAAACCAGATATGGATATGAATTATGCTCCTTCGCTTAGGCGGAAAATTACTGCGTTAGAGTCGCAAGATTCAATTGACAGAACTGGTCAAACATGCGGTACATGGAGGAACGTGTATCTGGCGTATTCATTAGTCTCGCTTCGTGGTTGGGATACAACGCGTTTAATAGGGCATTCCAAATCTATTCCAACAATACATACTGGAATGGAACTCACCATACCTTCGAGCTGGTTGCATTCGGTTACATAGATTCAGTGAGAGTTGGTGGTGCTCCATCACGCTATTGAGAATTTCTGGAGAATATATATATGTATATATATATATATATATATACATACATACATATAAGTGAACAACGTGAACGTGCCTCGAATTCGGTAGACCATCCGTACGAGTGCTTGTGGGCCAGTATCAAAATTCTCGAGTTATCGTCGGACATTTGTTTTTGTCTTGGTCCAGACCCTTTGGCTACCGTTATAATATACCATGTACTTAGTCTGGGTGGACGGTTTAATTTAATGTTCTTGTACATTAACCAAGACGTGACCTACGAAATTGAGTACATTATCGTTTCGGGTCGTCTCCGGCATATTTTCGTCGCGGTTGACGATACATTTAAACATTGTTGGCTTCACTGCCCAAAAATTGGCAGGATGTTTGAGACACTATCGAGAAAAAAAAACGGATATATAAATGATTTTAGTTATAATAAGTCGAGCCAATTGATTTTAATGAAAATATTGAATAAAAACGCAGATTTATTTCTGATAAAATACTGAGAGGTTTCTGAAGAAATTCCATAATTTGCTTGCTTCAGGTAAGTTCTATTATGATCTAATAAATCCTTTCTTTGGGTGAGAAACTGACGAGCCCGACGATCGTGAACTAGATGGTGCACATAAATTCTCGTCCTGAGGATCGTTCCCTTGTAAAATCAAGCTGAGTAACGACAGTCTGTTGCTCTTCGTATACGCAGTTTCCGTATACACATATTACGCAGTTTACGATGCGTCGGTGCACCCATGAACTGCACGCTGTAGATCTATCAAAGTAACAGCAAACGGGTCAATGATAAAGCGGAGCTTGAGATACTTCGTGTAATCCTATATTGAAACTACACTAGGTACACAAATGAAGAATAGCCTTCCCTTCAGCACCATCCAAGTGACAACGCATAGATTAAAAAGTGTCACATCCTTCAGGCAAAAATATATGGAATTCATAAAACATATAAAAATGTTATGAAATTTAAAAACTAAGTATTGTAAATAAATGATTATACATATTGTAATAAAATTGATGCTCGTGATTAATTTTAATATAGACGAGTAATTATGCATCTCGCATTTTCTCGCTCCTGTAGTTAATTAATTTTCTTTTAATTCGTTTATTCTTTAATTCCTTAATTCAAAAGATTTTTTTTTTTGATAGTCTTATATTAAAAATATATTTTTAAATAGATCAAATCTATATTCCATTTTTCACAGGGTCGAAGGGCGTACATAAATTGCAGAGGATTGCTTTATGTCGATTGAAAAAACTACCAAGTTTTATCGTTATCGAGAAGCAACGCCGACATGTAGAAAAATAATATTACAAAATGTTATCCAGATGGTAACGATTCTCATAAATTCTCGTACTGTAATCGAATGGCATTTCTCGCCTGCGTCTAGCTATCATTGTAATTTTTCTCAGATCTTTTCTTCAGTGAAGTATTTTCTCATCTTCAGAGATATATATACGTGATCGACCGAGGTGATGAATACAAATAACTGCTAGCAATCCGCTCGTGTAAGAATTCTGGAAACATATCGGGTCCGTTGCGTGAATACGAATTGATACCCGTATGATACAATTTTAGCTTGGAAACCTACAACACCGAATATATCGCAAGTCGGTCAGCTACACGCAATTGACTATAAATGCTGCAGTCATTTCAAGGCGCTGCCCAACCGTCTGTTGAATTCGCCGACATTCCGATATAGAAATTTTTTTCGCCATTTTCCGTTCCGTAGATGTCCTAGACGATTCGATGGATATGAAATTGTTCCACTGCGCACATATTCGCTGAATGTATGTGACACGTGTCGCGTACCTTTTGATACACCCGACATTTTTTACCCATGTTTTTCTCTCTTATTTCATATTAATATGAGAAACATTCTCTGCGAATTCCGTTACTTTTTTAAAAACCAATTCAGTTCTATAATTATAAAAGTTATATGAATCTTTCACTAAAAGACACTCCAGTGAATATTTTTGGATTTTGGAAAAAAATGTTACCCTTTAGTCGAATATTTTAGAAAACGTAAATTTTTTTTTTTCATATTAATAAAATTGTAGTTTTGTGTTAGCTTTCGAAACAGACATTTGAAATAAATTTTAATGTTCCGGTGTCACTGATGTTTTATCGAAACAAAACGGAAAAATTAATTTTTTCATTCAATAACGAACATGGGTCCAGTTTTACGTACTTGTACGAGGAGAACGAGAATCCGATGAGTCAATGGAAATTCATTTAGACCCGAACAGGGCACGCTGTAAAATCAGACATGTTACCAATGTTATTATTTCAACGAATTATCACGATGTTGATGCGAAAAGCTTGTAAATAAGCAAATATCGCCTACAATATCAAATATAGGGCACAACCCACTCGGTTTATATGTTAAAATTGGGCGACTGTGCGAAATCGTGAATCATTGGAATACCCAGGACCACAGAAAATATGGGAAAATTTTCCACAACATAACAAACAAATTAAAAAATAAAAACCCTGCTATTCATATCACGAATCACCAATAAAAAAGTCAACATGCTTACTTTTTACTATTTACGAGTGAAATAATTGGAAATCCAAAAAAACATCGCCATTTATTCATTTACCCGAGTAAAATTTTTACCTCTTTGTATAACGTTCCAACATTTTACCCCGGTTACTTCCCCAAAACCCAGCTTTTTATTCGTGCTATGCTTCATGAACCTGGCGACAAATAAAAGCGTAAAGTCCTCACACTCTGCTCAACATTGCAGCGTTAATGTGCGTTTTAACCGGGAATAAAAAATTTCATAAATCTTTTGCGCTGTCGAAAAAAAACGGAAGTGAAGAATAACACGAGCTCCAGGAACTCCCGGTTATCATGCATGCGCGGAGGGAGTGAGAGTGTCTCGGGAAAGTGGAAATTTGTGTCGCAGATGCTTCGTCGGTTCGTCCGCCAAGCTGAAGCGCGACGGAATAAATAAAGGGAGAAACACCAGTTTGGTTTTCAAGGTGACGAACCGTCGGCATGGGAGCAGGGCACAGCCCGATCATCGGGTGGAAGCACAACAGCTTCTGGACGCGTGCGGGTGAGCGAAATCCTCTTATTCGCAGTGCGCTTCGAGCGGGGGGTTGATCGACGTCACCGGCGCTCTCAAGCAGCCCGCATATCGAGAGGAGTGCGTGCGAGCGATCGAGCGCGACCGATAGGAAGAGAGTGAGACGGAGCAGCGCGCCAACAGGCTGACGCTGAGCCAGCGATGATACCAGTGAAGTTTCCCTAGCCGCTGAAGAACTGTCGTTCGCGAACACCTCTCGGATCTCCGGCGATTCGCTTGCGAAGTTCTCGGATAATCGAGGGCCGATGGGAAAATAAGTGCCGGGGTGGGATGATAAGCAGGCGGGTAAAGTGATAAGCGGAGGAGACGCCGATGACTCTTCGCTAATCGAAGAACCACTAAATCATTACCTTCCCGCCTTTCTTCACCGCGAACGTGTCGCGGTATTGACAGTGGACGGAAATGAACGGCGAAGGAAAATAGGTGAGGAATAAAGGGGAAGGCATAAATTCGCGATGCCGAAGAGGCGGGGGAATGCGCCGGCGTTTTGTGAATTCAATTTTCAACGCAGTCGGATTTCGGTATCGCAGTGAATAGTGGGACTTTGGGGATAGCGAACGATGTTTTGCTCGGCTCCTTGTGGTTTTTGCGCAGTGTGTGTCAAGAGGATTATATGCTTCTAAACAAATTAAATGAGAAGGACCTCCGATCTCTTATTGCGAAGTACTTACCGTGTTTGTGTACCTAAACGTATCACTTCCGGTCGTTTGATGCCCATTCACAAAAGTATAGGTAGTGGAATCTTGAAGAGTGTTTCTCTAAATTGTCTGGTACGACAAGAGTAAAAACGTTCGATGTCAATACTGCAACTTCGAGTATAATGGTGTGATCGTGTCGTCTAATGATGACATCTATATACTAGTAAACAAATCGATTGTGAAAGTTATTGACTTCCAACCTCTTATCCCGAAGTATTCATCGCGTTTGTGTACATGAATGAGTGAATCCGAGTCGTTTAATGCTTATTTTAAAAAGTGTACTTCGTGAACTCCAGAACAACACGACTTCCTCTAATTTTCTTGTACAGGAGTAAAAAATTCTCAACGAAAGCTGTTCCTGAAAACAGGAATCGATTAGCTATTGTCTCGAAACATCTGTGGCCGGGAAAACTGCTGACACGTGAAGGACGAGTTTGATTCTGAAGAAAAAAAAACAGTGAAATTTTAGGGGACGGCACGAACGTTCTCCTTCGTGAAATAAATTAATAATCGGTATTGCGATTTACATTATGAGTAAAAAAGCGAAATATCTTTCATATTACATCGGTGGAACGACTGTAAAAGCGATCGGTGACTGCTAATAAAAATTCAGACAATATCGTATCGTCACCTTGTGACGAAAAAAAATAAAACTGTTGGGCTAAGCAGCTGAGACTTTGATGACGCAATTTATAAACGGTGGACCTGCGAAAAGTTTGACCGAGTTTAAGCTCGTAACTGAAACTGGGCGATCTTACCACCACAATTTGTGTTGGCTATTCCAAAAAGGTATTCCCTGGTTTTAAACGAGTTGGGAGATATTTGCAGTGTCCTTATCTCGCGACACCATCGGGACTATTAGTGCTATCTCTTTTTCACACACATATATGTGTACTCTCATCTTGCCTCGTAAAAGGTTATGCATTTTCTCCTCTCCAGAACCTCAATAGGAGACATCAAACAAAACGAACATGACACTGCACTACGATACACTTTGGGAAAGTTTCGTAGTAGTTTGTCGGCACGTCCCGTGAACTTCGTGATGTCACACTCGATTTAACAAATTGTTTCAACCCGCTTACTGTCCTCGGCGAAAAATGGCACGGAAGGATGGAAGGAAATACACCAGCTGCGGTTTCGAGGAATTTTATTTATCCGGCAGCCGACGTTTGATTGATAGCAATTTCCATGTGCATGAATGTCGCGAGATGCTGACGGAAGATGGAATGGAAAAATTCATTTTATACTTTCAAAGGCTACAGTCAAAAGTAAATCAGGAAATATCTGCACTGAGAGAAACATATAACTGAATGGGTTTCATTCCAAATCCCATTTTATTGCTTTAATTGGATGTTAAACAGGTTCGCGTAAATATTGCCCTTACAAATATATAATTGATTCAAATAAAAATTCCACTTAGTTGAAAAATTAAGTGAGAACAATTTACGTAATCCTGATAATTACTGCACCAACTAAAAATCTCGCATGTGGCTAACGAAGTTTCTATAGAGAGAGAGAGAGAGAGAGAGAGTGACTGTTGGATTACGACCTTTGGCGGTGGAGAGATTAAGAGGTAGATTGCTGAGAATTTGCCTGCTTCACTTTCGCGAAGATAAATATCTAAGACGTTCTGAAGAAAAACATTTTCATTTATGCTTCGAAAGTAAAGTGATTTATTCGCGTATACGATTGGGGAGTGAATGGTCATAACAGTTTGCGGTGAATGAATGAATTAAAGACTACCGTCGACAGAATGTCAAACGCAAGTGTCGCTGGATTTATCGGAGTACCGGATATGAACTCAACGATGATTGTGGGGAGGAACTTTTGGCGGGAAATCGGCCGAATACAAATTCCGCTTTACTCGATCATATTTATGCTCGCCGTTCTCGGAAATTCACTCGTGATACTGACTTTGGTGCAACATCAGCGGATGAGAACTATCACGAACGTATTTCTGCTAAATCTCGCCGTGTCGGATCTCATGCTCGGCGTTCTTTGTATGCCCTTCACTCTTGTCGGGACGATTTTACGTGATTTCGTATTTGGGGAGGTAATGTGCAAACTCGTACCATATTTGCAGGGTAAGTATCGTCTAAGTTAGTACTCATATTAATATTTAGTAGTGAAAGTAATATATTTTTTAACTTGGCGTCGAGTCGCTTCCGCGAGTCTTGATTTAACCTCACTTTGTTTTTTTCGGTTCTCCCGAATAAACGGCTTCGATTTTTCCAGGAGCGAGAAGCTCAGCCCATTTATGCCATTTTTCTGCACATTCTCTCAAAACTTGAGCTCTATCTGTCGAGTAGTTTCGAAAAAAATGGGCTTTAAAATTTTGAGGTGAGACGAGGAAAGTGCCACTGATTCGTAATTTAACAGAAGACTTCAGTTTTGTTGTATGACTAATTATATTTGTTCGCTTACGCATATAAATGCTTTGCATGCATGTATATTAATTTTTGTGACATGGATTTTCACATTGTTTTTGTTACAAATAGTAGTAAACTAAAAAAACGTTAAAAAACCTGGAAAAAATTTTGCTCTCAGTTTAGAGTTAGAACAATAACATAAAAAATTACTGACCACATCCGGGAAGTCAAGGGTCAGATCCAGGTCGAGTTCGCATGGATTCCCCGACATACATGTATTGGAATTTTAATTTGCCGTAATAGAGTAATAAAAATCGGCGTTAAAACGGTTTAATTGGAAGTGCTTTAACCAACCATATTGGATATTATGCGGTATTATGGTATTTACCTCTCATAAAGGATCAATCGTGGTGGGTGAACATAGAATTAATATAATCCCTTCTCTTCCTGATGTATAATACAACAGTGAATCACCAGGATTCGGTACATCAATACGTTGAAAATTCTAATAATTTTTTTTCGATTTTCCATAAAGCTCATTTGTTCGAGCGTGCGTAAATATGTTTTTTAACAAACGCGTAAATGAATTTATTGAAACCACGATAGAGTTCTGTTGAATGCTTAATTTTTCGTCAACGGAGAAATAAATTAAAAATTTCATGAGAGTTCCTCGTTCATTTATCTGGTTATCCTTTTATATTGAACAGTCAATTACGTTGCACTACATAACTACAGTTTTCATTTGTTTCCCGCGTCCAATATTAAATTTAATTACATCGACATGACCGGATCAGACTCGCCACGGCATTTGAGCAATTTGGGAGGAAATCACTAATCACCTACACGTCCATCAATTTAATTAAGAAAATTAAACCTACAAACTGCGAAAACAGGGGCGTTTGGTCTTTTGGCGAAGTTGGCCTCGGCGGTTAACGGTGGATCAGTTCATTAGTCTCTACATCGATCAATGCGCTGCATTTCCGCGACACATGGTCGAATAGGTTTTAATGAATCGTTATGGGCAACCTTGTCTGGCATTGCTCAATGCTCCACAGCTTGTGAATGGGTATATGTGCAAATAATAGGACACTCAATATTCAGAAGATGCGCGAACTCGGAGGTTTGCACATGTAAAACGTTACATCAACCATAGGCGTCGCTGCAGTCGCGTAAATGGGACGACATCCTGATTAATTCAAATTTATTGAACTATGAAGTGCAGAATAATTAGTCCGTATTATTTTCATTTCCAGGGAATATGTATGTATTTTTTTTTATAAAAAAAAATATCGTTTGATTTTACATAAATGATTGAATTCATAAAAATCAGTCGATAAAAATGTAAAGTAGGCAAAGAAAAGAGACATGAAGAGAATTTCGGCAAATATTTTAATATCAACAGTCACAGTAATATGAAGCACATTGAAACTTATAAATTAATCTGGAAAATTGTGTAATCTATAATTTTGTATTATTTTGTTTTATTCGGAAGCTGTGGCCCAGAAATCTGATCATGGTGTCCGCGATTTGCCTTTAGTAATCCAATAATCGATACTGCAACGCTATTGGGTTTCGTGTTTCGTCCAAAATTAGTCGAGTCCGTTGTTACCTTTCTGGTTATTAAACGATATCGGACTGTATATTGATCATGGCGTTTCACACGTTTTTTTATGAACCGAAGAAATTCGTTATTAAAAAATACGAACTGGATTTTTTTCCTGGAACTTTGATTAGTGAATTGAAAAATAAATTGGGAGCGCGTCTCGCGAAAGTCTGGTTCACGATATTTGGTTTAACATTTGCTTCAATAACAGGAACCGCTTTCTATTTGAGTATATTTTATCCATTTTTTTTAATCCTTCTTTTGGGACATTTTCCAGCAATATGTGCCCAACGTTACGTATTTACATAGAATCGTCGGGAATATAGATCGAAGCAAAAGAATGTGCATGGACATGTTTTACACTCTGATAGAAAGAACGTTTTTTTTTTAATTCTCGAATTTCTATAATTCTAATTCAGGACTCTCCAAAATCGATTCTGTTAAATGTGAATGAATAATTGAATATCGAAAATCTATAGATTCAAATAGCAGTTAAATCGCGGTTACTCGTGAATTGATTTTCTCAGAAATTTCGATCAAATTGTACATGAAGGTATACAATATAGAATATTCACGAGAAGCTTAAGCGTACTCAACTCTTGATGCTTTTAGGCTGCTTTCGCTATGTGCGGCAACGGTATAAAGTTTGTAGAAGCGAGCAATATGTCTTTTGATAAGGATGACAAGAGCACTGGAAAATGCACAAGCAAAGTGAAAAAGAATTTTCGGTACACCTTGGATAAATGTACACATTTCCAAGAAGGCATATCATATATGGTATCGCCCGGAAGGTCAAACTTATTCGCGTTTTTCCCAGAAACCTCGGTAACTCTATGAACTTTCGTCGATATGTTAGAGAGAAACAACTTGAGGGTTAACATGGACAGGAGAAAAAAAAATTACGGGGTAAATTGTAATTAGTTTTTTTTTATAAACATGAAGGGCAGTATCGAATCTGGTGAGCTGAGTGGCTCATTAATTAGCTACTCGTTTCACCGTCGATTGATCCGCCGGCGTATTAACGAGCCTAATGGTCCGAAACTTTTCCAAAAGCTCTGCAATATTTCAGACGAGAAAAGTTCAGCGATAAGAATTCCTCCTCGCCCCTTTCCTCGAAGCTGATTTGAAGCAACATTGGCAACTTGCGAATACGACCGGTATATAGCCAATATCGAAGAGTTGCCTGCAAAATGGTAAAAAAAAGGTTCAGTCGCCTTCATCACTTTCCATACCAACGAAGTAGTTTATCACAGCTCGTGGAAACGCTCAATATCAGTCACGTGTAAAAATTGTGGGCACACTCCAACATATGAAAATTTATTGGTTTGTAAAAAAAAAATAATGGTGTGGGGACAAAAGGTTTCGCCGCGATGAAAAAAGTTTCGAAAAGTATATCCATCGATACAAAGTCCTCGGATGTCAAGTATAAACGATAACCGTCCATTTTTCGAACGAACTTCCCTGGAAGAAATCCGAGGAGTTATATCGAGCGCAATTTTGACATTGCTGAGTTCTGGTCAGGACCGGGCCAGGGCCTAGCCAGGTCCTGATTTGTGATAAATCCTTTATTTCAATCAATCATACATTTCATTGCTTGTTTTGTTGAATGTATGATTGATTGAAATGAAGGATTTATCACAAATCAGGACCGGGCCAGGGTCTAGCCTGATTTGTGATAAATCCTTTATTTCAATCAATCATACATTTCATTGCTTGTTTTGTTGAATGAAATTGAAATTACATCGGCTGAATAACATATTCAATCTGTCTCATTATTTAAATAATATGCTGATTCAATAAAACTTTCCATGAAATCCAGCAAAAACTTCAAAGATTATAATTATTCATATTATATCATCCATCCCACAAACTAGATTTTTCGTGGAATCGAAATAATATCCTTCTTAACATTTATTACAATCCATAACATTTATTAAAACCCGTGTAATTGTTACTTCTCCCTGCGTACTGACTCAGTGTAAGGTACTGACGTTGCACATATATCCGCCACTTAAAAGCCACACAACAACAAAACACGACCATAGATGGAGTGAATCTGATACCTCCGCTATGCAAATGTGTCATGAAATCAATTCGGCAAAGTATTTGGCGAGCGCGAGAAGCAATTTTAACAGCCTCTATAAAAATAGTTATTGGATTTCTGTGAACAATTTATGCATTGTTTTCGCACAAATAACGCGAATAACATATATATGAAAATAGGGTAAAATCGCTGGGCTCGCTACGTAACGTGCCTACTAAAGAGTTTTTTTTTTATCACGGCAAATATATTTTATAGTACATCCCTTTATCACTAGAATTGTTATTTTTATTCTATCGTTGTCGTTAAAAAAATGAATTTTTTTTATGATGGGTACATTTAATACTATCACGATACTTGCAACTTTCTATGCGTGGTTTGAAACTAGTTTATACGCGCAGGCATTTTGTATTCGGGAGAAGCGAGATCATGAATTCGTCACCTAGCGGCGATCGCTATAACCCGGTAACCACAAATATCGGTTTGGCTGCTGCTATATTACAATTTTCCGCTCAGCAATGTAAATTTTATATAATACTGGTGTTGCATACTCGGATACTCGGAAATTAAAATATAGCATTATCGAAATCGATTGTTGTGTTTACTCCGTAAAGTCGCCATGAAAAATCTATTAATTGCGACCACTATTTGAGTTACGATAAGATCTCGAGTTTTTTGCAGCATTAATCGTGCTCTTCAGGTCCTCTGATTATATCCTCTGGTAATACAGCTCTCCACGATTGGTAGATGGTTCCATTGTATTGTCGTAATTCAATTCGTGGAATCACGGCGTTCAATATAGAAGCCCTTGTTGCGGCCTTGGATACGGTGTGAATCCTTCAGTGGGTGCACCAACCATTCAATTAGGTGTTGAGTTGCAACGTTAAGGAACAATGCGTTATCAGTAGGCGGTTCACACATAAACCTTGGTTGTTCTCACATAAAAGTAGCATTGCAAGGAAATTAGTAAAACCGGCATAATTTGCCTCAACTTATTTATTCATGCTGCCGGCTTACTATATATATTCGATTGCCACGCTCAATGTAGAGCTTATCTGCACACTCTCATTTTCGTGCAGCTCCAGTTTCGAAGAATACGTCTTGTTGAAGGTGCCTCGTATTATACTAGACAAAATCTACCGCTCTACGTGCTTTTCACGACCCTGCAAAAGCTCACCGTTCGCGGTGTTAAAACGTTGGCAGAGACGAACGTAGTCTCATATATTGACTTACGAAATGCATCCCAAATACTCACCGGAGCTTAGGATCAAGATTTCCGAATGAAAAATTGCCACGGACAGCGATCACCACGCGCGTTATCTGCATCGTAGCAATCGTGACCAAACCCAATGCCAGTGCTTCTCAAGGAAACCCACATCTATATATGAAATACACACAGGTACCGTTTTTCCTCCTTTTTCAATTCGAACTGGCCGAAATTCATTTATTGGCTTCTACGTTTCAAGGACTATTGCCTCTTTAAATTGCTTCGGACGCTTGGACCTCCTTGGTATCGTGTCTAAAGTGGAAAATATATCAATGTCCAATACCCATTTTTGCCTGTTGTTAAAAAAAACGGGGGGACCCCAATGTCGTGCTTGACGACGTGTTAAACATATGTCGAACCTTCATAAATTGGAAAAAAGGTTTCCGCACTACACTGCTATTTACACGATCTTTTATAGGCTAATACAAACAGTTAGGATCGACTTCGTCTGACCTAAAAGGCCGCGTTCTACTGAGAGTCTCAATATCTCACGAATATACAGAAAATTCACGTAAGAGCCGTCTGTAACTTCACTCACGATTGGGAACCATTTCTACCTTATTTTCAGCTATTTACACTCTATGCCGTATTTCTAGGTCAGTCACTGATATTTTTTTTCTTTATTTTTATAGCTTCAAGTCTGGTGAACACAAGAATGTACACATTCAATGAAAATGGATGTGATGTCGCTATCGTCGTTTCGACAGGCGTCATACGAATGGCTGTGCACATCCACAAGTTAATTCGGAAATACAATATGCGTATGTACAACATTCGTCTATGTCACTTACCGTCCAGAGATGTGCGGAAAATTTCCACACGGACAAAACTGATATTAGTGAAAGAGCAAAAGTTTATTTGGTAGACAGTATTTGCTTTCCTTATGTAGCAACCACATTGCAGGCTTAAACAATTATTTGCTGAGGAAAAAAGGAAGGCAAATCAAACATCTCGTTTGATTTGCTAATCCAACAAATTACTCGCTATGCAAATGAACTTGTTATTACAACAAGAAAATTAGGCGACGGTATATTTGTCAGGGCTCCTTACGTGTCAAATCTCCAAATGTATTTCTATTCTATTTCAAACACGAGATAAACTCGAGACAACTTATGCGCGCATGGATATAAGTTGGAAGGATAACGACGCAAAAATTGATTAGGTAATATTTCTTTGCTTTCTATTTCAGTGAACAAATCCATCAATACTTCAAAGGCTCATTATGTTAGCTGTACAAGGCGGTGTACGTCAAAGTTCGAGGTTCATAAGAATTACCAGAGATGTATTTCGATGATTGCGACGAATGAGGGAAAAATAAATTCACCAATTCACGAGGGCTTACCGTATTCACGTCTTTACGATGGTCAAAGCCCGTCGGAGCTTCGCCGACGTGAAAGGAAATCTAGACGGTGATCAAGTCTGTATACTGCGGCGTGTTTTTTTTTTTTCGATACGCAGGACGATGCTCCGGCGCCTAAAGGACTCGATGCGGAGCAAGAACAGCTTGTGGCGTACGAAATCCCGGTAAAGAGACCACAGAACCGATCCAATTTGTAAGATACCCATACAGTGCGCGAGATATTTGGGAGAAATGCGGATTTTTCTTCTCTCTTATTCGTTCCTCGACAAGAATTCAACATTTTCTTCATGTTGTTCTCTGCAGCCCCTTGAAAAGCCAGAAAGGATTTTTCCTCCGTCTGTTATTTGCTGGAAAACTCACGAACGAACGATGGATAAAAAAGAAAATTAAGTTGCGAACGCGTAAGGTGATACGCCGGACCAATCGATTCTGTCAATTTGAGAAAGACACCCGAATTGGAATTCCAATTCTTCCAATTACGACGATGAATCGCTGGGTAGCGCAGTTCGACCTTCTCTCTTGTATTATCCTCCTACACCAAAAGACTTCACATGACTCACAGTAATTGAACACACTCGCTGAAAAGTGTAGTTTTATTTCCTGCCTAAGGTCTTGAGTGAGTGACAATTTTCCGGCTGGCTATTTCATCCAAAGAACGCCATTTATTGGTTCCGCTGTGAAGGAACTTTTTATATCCCAAGGTTCAAAATTGCAGTACACATAAGTACGGGCACCTTTCATTTCACCGGAAGAAGTCGTATAGCTGAAAAAGGTTTAGGTCAATGCAATTCATATATAGATATTTTACACTTATTGTAGAAAATTTCAAAAAAAGTGATGACGTATTCTGATAAAAAAGAATTTATAAGAAACGGGGGTTTTTGCGATGTCGTTGAAAGCACGAAATGAAAGCACGTTTTTTCCGCGGATAATATGACGGATTGCATGGATAAAAGTTTCGGAATTTCGTAGATTTATCATAATGTACATTATCATGGTGTCAGAGATATTATTTAATTTTTCTGAACGTAGTGTGTCCATTGAAATATTCCTTTCTATTAATGTTTCATCAATAATTCACTGAAACATTTCAATATAGCTAATATGCCCCCAAATATGTAGATAGTTTTTCTTTCAGTGTTCCATAAAATTCGTCTGATGGCTATTCCTGTTTTCGCCGTGGCTCTACAGCAGTAATATACATAACAACTTGAGGAATATTATGGAAATGTATTTCTTCCCTTTTCTCGCCGACTCGAGTCAGTAAACCGCAACCAGATGTTGACATTCAAGTAAGATCAAGTGGGGACTTCAGTATCGCGTACAACCGCACAAAAGGAATACTTTTCTTCCAACGAAATGACTTGTTCTGCATTTTTTTCCGGATGTTAAGTCTTATAAGTTCGTATTCTTGACATGCTACTTCGAATCGAAATATGAAATATAAACAGGGTCAATACCTGATTAATTAGAGCGAGAAGGGGAATTTTGTACCCGCCTTTGGACTCTGATTTCAGCTTTAACTTTAACTCCCTCGCTCTGAAATATCTCCTTGAAGATACAATCGCTGTTTGTACTTATCAAGCTTTGTTCAGCTTTATTTCATTTTTATATTCGAGGCGATAATTCAAATAGATGAATTTTCTGAAGCAATTTATCCTGCGTTATATTAATTTTATAAGCATTATTATCAATTTTCCGGGTGCGAAGACTTCAAAACTTCTTATTCAACCCACGATTTTGTAATTTTACATATCTACAAAATTCGGTACTGTGAAAATGAAATATCATAATATAAATCACGCCTTCTGTTCTAATTCAAGTTTATTATTTATGACTTTTGAAGTTATTCTTGCGAAAAGTTCCACGCCCGTAATTTATAGGGATTCCTTAAGTCACAAAACACTTCAACTTGGATAGTAGAATGTAAAAACTGTACAAAAATAGAAATAAAAGCAGATTGAAACAAAGTCAGTGTCGAGCGATCGATGCTACACGTTGGCAGGCTTAAATGGGCTAAAATACCTATAAGCTCCTTGACTCAATAGCCGAAAAGACCCCCTTCGAGCACGCTCTCTATATTTCAAGAGCCCGGCACATAAATTTCCGCCACCGTATCTGCAAATGGAAACCACCTGGGAGAGGTAGTAAAACAAAATGCTCGATATCAGTTGCAACATGCGGACGTGTGGGTTTACGTCATTATGTGTTTCAAACTTTTTATAGAGGCACATATTGCGCACAGCTCTGAAAGTGTCGCCACATGGAAATATATATATATATTCCCAAATACGCATCAAAAGATATATAAAAAGTACAAAAATTCTCACCGGATTATACTTTTTTCCATAATATAATTTTTTTTTTCGACGAGCAGAGAATCCGCGATGTTTCAAAGTTTGCCAAGCCCTCGTTTTATAAAACGTTATAAAAGGACGATGTTATTTTTTTCTGTTTCGAATGAGGGACTTAGATTTCATCTGGTTTAAGTTTTATATTTATATTCAAATATTGGATGCTTCTGTTATCATATATATATATATTTCAATGGGCAATACAAGAACTAAGTACTATTCTGGTGAGAAACAGATAGGCGCTCATTATTTGGTTGGCCCGTACATTTCACTTTACAGGTAAAGTAAACGAAAACGGCACAACTAAAAGGTTATTATTCTTCCCTTTAGCTTGGCGTTGAGTCGCTTCCGCGAATCTTGACAAAAGGACTATGTGGCGACTGTTCTCCGGTTCACCGCATTTTGCCATTCCACGCTTGATACCCCGGAGCGTTAGCCCTTGAAGTACATAGCGAAACGAATATCTGGTGGATGAGTGGCTTCGGATTCTGTCGGAATGTTTGCCCGAGTACATACTGTGATGGGGCTGTGCGCTTGACATGCTGTACCGTAGCTGCATCGCTACGTTATAACGAGCTTAAGCTTGAGAGCGAGAAAGACGAAAGCTCGACTCCAGAGGCGAACCAAGAATAATTAGGAGATTACTCTTACTCGTCCCCTGGGCTACGAATGACACGGGATTAACTTTCGCCGTAGCAGGTTCGATCCCTCTCGTCGTTTGAAATATTGTCTCGTAACACGGTTTACGTACACCTGAACGAAAAAAAATATGGTAGGCAGACAGAGCGAGGGAGGAGATGGTGATAAGTTGAGAAACCAGAAACTGTGGGAGAGATAAAAAAATATAGCAGAAGAGAGAGAGAGAGAGAGAGAGAGGCGAGGTGCCAGCATCTAGCGAATTGCTAATTCAACGTATTATTCACTAATCGAAGGAATTTTTAGCAACAGGTCAATTGTTAAACAAATAATTTGGCAATTCTTCAGGTTATTTGCTGAACAAATTATTTGATAATTCAACACATTATTTGCTGTAAAAATGACTTGGTAATTCAGGTTAATAACGATTGCCAGAGGTGTTTCGATGATTACGATGAATGAAGGAATCATAAATTCACCCATTCGCGAGGGCTCACCGAATGTGGAACGGCAGCTTCGATCCCTTGCCTCGTTTGAAATATTGTCTCGTGACAATTCTACGTACAACGGAACGAGAGAAAAAGATTGTAGGTAGAAAGAGAGAGAGAGAGAGAGAGAGAATGGTGATAAGTTGAGGATCCGGAAACCGAAAAAGAGAGTAAAAATAAGAGCGAGCGAAAAAAAGAGAGAGAAGTGTCAGCCTCGCATCCAGAGACATCCCCTATCCCACAGCTTCGTAGCTGGAGTTTCTTCCGTATTTGTCGTCGCAGGCGCGAGTTATTGAGCACACAGTCACAAATCTAATTCCCACGACCTCCATGCAGACGTAAGCTCGGATAAACGCACGACCTCGACGTGAGAAATACGGGAAAATCGCATAAATCAGATCTCAGAGTTCGTCGATGAGGAAGGTATTACGCATTACGTAGTGTATTGCTCCATGACAAATGAAAGCACTCTCTGTCGATTCCCAAGAGGATAAAGTCCGACCGATTGGGCTTTTGAGCAGACGACTATGATGTGCAGTGGTATTAAGCGTGGCGATTCCTCGAAATAAGCGCAAACATCGTGGGCAGAAGAGTGAGGAAATAATAGTAATGGCGAAGGGCGCTAGGAAAAGTATGAAATATGCATAGAAATGAAATTGCTACTACCGTATTCATCACCTTGGGTTAAAGAAAGACTGTGATGAAAAACATGAGAAATTTTTCACAAGTGTTTCTGTCCACACGCTTTCGTCGTTATAAAGTAAATTAAAGGTGTCATAAAATTTTTTCTTGTTTATATCTGAGTGATTTTTAGAACTTTTTTTATACGATGGCGCTGAGAAAAGTGTGAAGAAATTGAAAAAATCATTGATTTCCTAAAGCAAAGAAGCTTCTCAAAAAAAAAATATTTTTGTTCGAAGTATCAGAAGAATACATTTTATCAATGATATGAAAAGCTCAACAGGTGATTGCCGTTGATGAATATCAGCAATTTGGGTCTCTCTTTCGTCCTTTTAAGCATAATATATGTCAAAGACGGGATGTTGAAAGTTTCATGGTATGCGTGAGACTTTGTTGCCTACTGCAAAACATTTTACACACAAACTCACGCTGAAATGGCCGCTGTAAACCAAAGGACTCTTGGTAAGCCTCTGTAGCGATGTTTGCTTGCTGATAATTACCAGCGTATTAACAGCCACCCATACAGGGATAAAGTGCTACAACTTGATACCATACCACACGATTAACCTCATTAAGAAGATGCAAACGCTTATCACAAAGATTATCTATTAACTGAGAACCATCACATGGAGGTACTTGAATCATTGGCCAAGCGCTCCCACCCGATCTAAGCTCCTAAGCGGATTGAATTATTGATTCGATCACTGAATCCGATTCTCCAATCCCTCCGATTACTAAAGCGAATGTAAAACAATCTCAACGTCTTAGAGAATCATGCATATAAGAAAATGCATTAAATCTTCAGGAACAAAAACTGTAAGAGCTCTATGGAATATTCGGAGGATTGCTCAAAGGCTCGCGAATAATTAAAAAGATGTAAAATTTATCAATTATGAAAGTCACCCTGAAGAACAGAATATCTCTTCAAGTAATGGAGATTTTACGCCTGCGAAGAATATGATTCCCATTTTTCGTGATACCCACGATAAGGTCAGCGGTGATAATATGTTGTTTTTTCTACTGTTTTATGGTATTGAGGTATTCTACAAATTCAAAGAAACCAATTTTTTATTTTAAAGTTTTTCGACGATAAATCTTGAAAGATAATTAATATTCAAAATTGTTTGTGACCAAATGGATACTTAACAAAAAAAAAACCCTCAAATTCGATAGATGACAAGTAGGTTTGCATTACTTTTCTTATCAAAATTTCTGGTTAAAATTTAAATTGTCATAAGTACGTGTGATGCTTCGCTTCCTACGAGGCTGTCTATTTGATAAGGTATGCATTTAATTTTGTTAAAGTGTAAGAGAACGAAAAAGCAAAATTAGTAAAATACCCGAGTGCATAGTTGGATGCTGTTGCACAAGCGACTCGTAAATTACAGGTCACCGTTTGTCCGTCTGTTCTCTCGTCTGACCAGGCGCGCACTGAATCCACTATTTGTAATTGTCCTCGAAACTCGAGCTCGTTGGACTAACAAGACAACTCACAATTCTGCATGTAATATCGTGCGCAATATTCTGCAGGATAGTCGTCCTTGTTTGCTGTCTTTCTTGTGCATAAGTAACATACCGTGGTCCACTGAAACCACAGCTATTTCCATACTTGCCAAAACAAATGCACTCAAGGGGACAAAGGAAGCTGCACGTTGTCTGTATGGTCTTGAAAATATCTGCATTTCAGAAACAACATTTTCGGCACGTCGTAAGTCCCTCAATTTTCATCGTACGCGGTTCCGCGTGAGCGCATATTGTTCGTTCTAAAATATTGTACGGGTGTATTTTTTTAATTGTTTTTCTATTTGACGTTACAAGCAAACGTATGGTTGCAGAATTTGGCCACAGCGTAACATTTTTATGGTTAGTTTGATGGGAATGTTGTTGGATAGTAAAAAGTAAGTTTTGTGCGACCTCTGCTCAAAAGAGTTGACGTCCACGATTGAAGCTAGGACATAGTTAATGTTAGAAAGTACGTAAAGCATAGTTTTCATGAAAAATCTAGAGGTCCCACATGACTTTGGGTATACGACTTTTTCGCAGACAACAGAATGTACAACTGTAATGGCTTATCGTGTAATTCTATGGCCTAAGGCCAAAAGTGGGAATTTTTCCTTGAATCAAGACAGTAACTACACAATTATTTGAAATGCCATTTTCATGGAACTGAAATGTAAGAAACTTCCGTATCGAAACACTTAAATTATTGTATTAAGGTTTCTTTCTTCTCAAAAAAAAAAAAAAAGTTAAGAAAATAATGGTAGCAGTTGTATATTAGCTTCGTTTCAATTCGGACAGTTTGCCTTTCTTTTACACATTTTCCTGGAGCTTCGAAAAGTTTGTTGTCTTTTTAAATTATTTTTTTACAATATAATTACAAATTAATGAAGGAATTTTTCAAATCTTCGTGGACAAGAAAAACGTGATTTCAAAAACATATTACTAGTATTATATTTCTAAATAGATATATTATATTACATTTTCTTCGGAAAATTGCAGTTCGTGTATCGAAACTTTCGATTATCGGAGCGATATTCAATCCTAATTAGTTTCAATATTCGACGCTCTACTGTACCTCACAGCCGGTGTAATTTCAACCCAGTTTTTCTCAACTATCATCCTATTGCAATTTGCACCATAGTTGGTTTTAAATGAAAATGAAATTTATCACTTTATATAAAAAATAAATTTATATAAAGTTTATGATATGATTGATACAATTGAAATTATTTATATAAGATTGGTTATGGTCGATAAAACAGATAGTTCGGAACCGATTTTTTTTTTCAATTTTTTTAGAGACTACACGGTGAGTAATATTTTTTTATTTCCAAATTCAACGTGTTAATTAATTAACAACAACCAATTCGAAATTGCAATTTTATGGCAATGCCCTGCATATAAGGTTCTAATGGTTCGAAATAATGGCTATATCATGATTGTGGAAACGTGATTTCTCTTCGACGTAATTATCACGACGAGAATGTTCAATTCAACGACACGAGAGAGGGACCATATACGAGTACGATACATAGGTATATGGGTACATACAATGTAGCTTTTAATGGTGTTGCATAATCTGCAATATGTAGACACAGGAAACGGGAGATTTATGAATATTCGGACAGTCGATGCCGAGCGAAGCTTCGGTCAGTATTGATTCTGATAATGAGTGAGACATTGTGATCTATGTGTGATTAAGAAGAACCGATTCGGCAATTTAGCCTGGAATTCTGGCGAGATTGTCACTACCATTTGCTGAATAGCTTCGACACACGACCAAACACAGGGAATCCCAAGAATAATAAGCAAGATAATAGCAGTGGCTGAAGGACTCCAGTATTACTGCCGATATATCGAACAAATTGCTATGTCGAAACTAATCGCTGCAATTGGACACATCATCTATTATTTTCAAACGACGATTCGTATCATTTTCCCGGGCTATTCATTTCAGGACAGAAAAGCACTTCGTCAATTTTGTATAAAATTATGTAATTTTACATCTCACTTACACCTTGTTTAGTATACCGATTTACATAAACAATTTCTTTTTACCCCATGGAAGTTTGTGCAAAATATTTTAAACAGTGTAAAGTCATGAATGAAATCACTATGTCGTAAGCAGCTTTCATTCTGATTGCTGGTCGTTATACCGTTCTTCATACGCAATACGTTGTGAAAAGCAGACTTTTCATGTCGAGAATTCTCGGAACCTCCAATGTAAAGCTCTGCAGAAAGGACTCACCGAGAAAGCGTACTAACGAACCTGAAGTACCACCAGATTTTTGGTTTCGTTAGATGATATTATTATATAGATATATTCTTTATCATCGTTTTTATTCCTACGTTCAACTTTACCGAGGCGTGATTCTACTAACCAACGCTTGATATTACCGAGATTTAATGATATGACCCATCTAAAAGGGTCTTTTAGATGTGAAGTGTAGAAAAATTCACGATATCGTTGAGAGTGTCAATGGTGAGCTTGAATCAAACATTGATGCAAGCTCTTCACCTTGCTCGTTATACTGAACAATTTTGTTTGAACGAAATAGTAAAAATTGGAGTACAACATTTATGCGTAACGAGAAAAGTTAGCAGAAGTATACTTAGGAAAACCGTAATAATCCTCCCTGTAAAATAGCTATGAATTATTAGGTCATGTCACAGTCTTTATTTTCACGGTCAATTATTTCATAGTTTCAAAAGAATTTTTTTCTTCATCTTACTAAATCAAAGTTTCCTCTATGAGAAAGCAAAATCAGAAAGTTACGAAAATAATGATAAACACTGAGAGAGAGAGAGAGAGAAAGACAGAGATTACCTTTATGTGTTTATCGAATTTATTATTATTCTGATTGCAGCTTGTTCTGTTTCGGTTTCGGTGTGGACACTGGTTGCAATTTCTGTGGAGAGATACTACGCAATATGTCATCCTCTGAGGTCGCGTCGCTGGCAAACTCTATCACACTCTTATCGTCTTATCATGGCTATATGGACGTGTAGTCTGCTCGTTATGTCGCCGATAGCAGGTCTCAGTGAACTTATACCCACAAGTACCGGTAAGTACTAAATTAGGCAGATAAAGGTTCCGTATACGTTATATTGTGCTACTTGGAAATTATTACCTACGAGGGCTTAAAATAATTTCGTTGATTAGATGCACTCCGTGTTAATAACAAAAATTGCCTTATCACTTTTGAAGCCCTTAAAATTCAATATTCCTTCTTTAACTCCATTCCTAAATATATTAATTCCGTTTATCAATTTAATGAGTACTTGGTACTCATTAATTTTAATTAATTTCTATTCAGCGCGAATTAAATAGTGAGATTGGAAGGGCTTTGAACATATTAATTATGAAGCGTTGAATTTTCCGGTAAATCCAAGGATAATTACGGTACTAGTACTGAAGGATTTAAGGCGAATAAGTGAATCGAAATGAGCGAGGAGGACGCAATACCCGGTAATTTCAATTGAAAAATAAGTGCATGGAAAAAACAGGTATGGCAATTTTATTACAAATACCGAAAAAAAAGTAAAAGTATTGAAAATACTTAAATTTTAGTGTGTAAAAACCTCCAAAGTATCTTTTATTAGAATTTAAAACGGCGATCTTAGCAAACTACATCGAGACACATAAATTACAAATAATTCATTTCCGAAATTCGAACCATTACTTTCATATTGACCCATTTTTCAATAATCGATTACGCATAAGCTTACATTCACTCGATAGATTAGTGTGCTTAGTATCGTCATGTCACTGCAGTGTTGTAGATCATCCCAAGGCAAACACCCCAACAACCAACTCTACAACGCCCGGTATTTTATAATAGGCGCAAATTGTGTATGAGGCATTCCATACCAACTCGACTTGGGCCTGACCCTCGACCTCTTGAATTTCATCCGCGATTTTTTGTGTTATTGTTCTATCTCTACACAGCAACCACAATTTTCATGAATTTAAAAAACAATTTCTTTTACAAAATACATATAAAATTTTTTATCTACAAAATTTATATACGTATGATTATTGAATACCGATGAAATCCAAGGGGTCAGGGGCCACACCCAAACGGTCGATGTGGCATGAAATACCCCATGTATTAACTAACACAGTCTGTCCATGTACTGATTCCTGATTAACTATGGACACATGTACTTCGTGTCTCTGGTGATATGCAGAGGTGCGTGGGATACTAAAATATCAGAATCCCTTGATATTATCGATTACCTTGTGTCGTGCTCACTAAGCCGGACCTTTAATTTCCGGAAAAGCTGCGGTGAAACGCCTGTAGCACAATCGATGTGTGATAAAAGAACGAAAGTGCTTGTTGCAAAGTATTGGTACGCGTGCGAATATCAATCCGGAAGGCGGTGCTAACCAAAGGCGGATATGAATGAAAAGCAAATAGAAAGGTTTTCTGCGTTACTGACAAAAGAAGCAGCTATTGAAGACCTCAGGCCACGGGGACTTGTTTTTCGCTCCCCGTTTGTGATGCATTGCTATGAACTCGGTAAACATCTTTATCTTTTGGTATTGTCTCTCTGTACTAAAGCTATCGGTTCAGGGCGATTGGGTATAGAGAACACAGACAAAGTATTATTCTTTGGTTTCTACGGTACAAGGGACAAACCGCCGGCAGCGTTCTCGTAGGAAATGAAAAAGGATCTCGCCATTTCCGTAGTCAATTGACGCATGTTATGGAAAAATTTCACGTAAAAACGTAGAATTTAATGTAAAACGTATTTGAAGAGCAAACACGCTTTATATGAAATTATTCTTTGTATTGCATTATTATTTTTCATCTCCTACCGCAATTTAATAAAATGGGACGAAAAGTCATAGTTTATATAGAAGCACTGCAATATTTCTATATAATTCGAAACTCAACATCCAATAACAGACCGTTACATTGTTAACCTCGCACGTACAAACCAACCATCGGTTATTTCACTGAGGAACCTGAACATTTTATCAGAAATATAGAGGTATATGGGAAAATGGGCTTTATGGGATGGTGGAGTCAGTGATGCTTACCAAGATTGAAATGATAGTGACGGTCTAAGCACCTGAGCTTTAATATCCCTTCTTACCGCTCGTGCTTTTCTGTCCCTCAATGTCTTCCATATTGTGATATCATACGTTGAACATATTTTGTTATGCGTTGCTTCAAAGAGCTGTCATATTTTGCCGGTACTTTTAATAATTTTCAAATTTACTATTTTTCATATTTAAAGTACTGATTGATATTACAAATGACAACCAAGTGTTTTTGGTAACACAAAAAAAGTTATAGTTGGCCAAGTTTACTTCCAATAATGGTCTCGGTCTTTTTCACCCAACTTTTCATTCTGTTCCGTCGAGCGGGCGATCGATTTATCTAAGGTTTTTGTGCTATACCAAGAAATGATATAAATATACGACTGTCTGCATGGATACGGGTTTTCCGCTTATTCCCTTGGGCAAATGTAATATAGTAAGGCAGTTAAATGACTGGAGACGTAGGGTTATATAAATTGATAAGCAGAAGGAATAATGAATACGAATTGTCAGTAGGATAGACGCAGCATATTTATATCATATATTTTTAAATCCCACCAATCGACGGAGATGAGTTATTCGTATTAGCGATGGCCTAGATAGATAATTGCGACGTCGATTTATTACGACCCTTCGCCGAGCTCTTGAATCATCCCTTTCTCTGGTATTAACGCAAAAATGGGTAATTACAGTATTAAAAAAAAAAAAAAAATAGCATGAATAATTCTGAATGAAGAAAGTGCAAATACCGTAATTGGAAATTGCAGATTGCCTTTGAAATGAAAATCAGTCTTCAAATAACAATTGCACTTGAAGTTACAACTGATCACTTATATTCTCAAATAAAAAATAAACGCACTTAACTTAAGCAAAAGTACCTTCACATTTATGGCTGACATTTTGTACTCGTCGTCGTTACGGTCTTGTGGAGGGTTCAGAATTATAAAACAGAATATACCGAATTAATAACTGATTATGGGTACACCGAGCACGACGATTGAGTGGTGGCAAAGGTGCACGGGCGGGTAATAACGAACAAAGGTAAATCGCGGATTAATCGAAATACCGAGATAAATTCCGACATTGTGCTACTAATTGGGTCAACGGGATATTGGTAGTTGATGGTGTTCGCGTTTACTATTGGTACAAAAAAAGCTTGGATCTGAAAAGGGTAGAACAAGTGGAATGCCATTTTGTGCAACGCGCCGAAAAGCAAAAGGTCATTTTCGTTCGACCTTCTCACTGTACATACGACAGTTTGTATAACTCGTCTTACTCGTCGCTTATTATTCCTGAACTCTCGGTACATACAATGGGCATGACCACTTTCAATGTACGCATCATCGAGTACATAGAATTTGTGTTAGATTTTTGTATGAAAATTAATATAAACTATTGGTATAAAGTAAATATATTGCGTGAATTTTTTTCGTAAAATTAATATACAGTATAATAGACATTTCATAAAAATTGAGATTACAATATAATTATTGAAATTGTGCAGCATGTCTGTATATAAATATGATTGAAATGAAAGCAGCATTTAGTTATTACATTATCGGAAAAACTTGAATTGAGCAATGATGTGCGGCTAAAATAGCGTTGGTATGCAAGATGATCATACGCGTCCAAAATTTTATGTACCAGCACTGCACAATTTCATGCATAACTAGTTCATTTAATTTCGCTCCCGAGTACCCTATAAAATTTAATAACTTGTACACAACAGGTGATTTTTTTTACGTTTATTGTATAACGCACAATTATTTCACATCACATGCAGATTAATTCAATACAACAGCTGTTGCATAAAAATTTCCATTAGCGGTACGTTAAATTTGGAGCAGATGCTTTTTGCAATATAACCTGCCTGAACTATACCTGTAATCATGCGGCTCATCAAATTGCGACCATCAAACACCCTCTAAAATCGATCGTAATCAACCCCGTAGCAAATTGTTTGATGTTTCTCCTTCCTTGACCGAGCCCATCATATGACAAACGCTATTTCTTTTTTAGCAGTCTTTTAACTCACACGAAAAAAATTCTATAAAAGTTTTAATTAACGGTTAGTGATTTTTTGAACGTATGACCGAAATATCAGCCTGACTTAAAAAAAGTTTTATAGTCTCATAATAAACTCTATATTTTGCACACTATAATGTTAACGATATTAATGCTCGTGAAAAGAAAGGTTCGTACTATTTTTTCCGAATCCGCGTTAATATTTTTTATTCTCCCATTTAATGAATACGAAGAAAGTTCGATCTTAAAAAAAAAAAAGGCCACTTAACATAAATTGAGAATGGTGTTAACAGTACCACTGCGAAAATTTGTATGGCTTTGAACTTTTACGCTTTTTCCGCAGTATCACATTTATACCTTTTCATTCCACTTTCCACGATATCTCATTAATATTAATTATGAATTCGAGATTACATTTAGCACCTTTTCAATGGAAAATATACACGCACGGCCTTGCCCTCTTTTCTTGTACCTTCTCGTTACGAGAGACTAATTTGCAAATGAGTCATAAGGACACTCCTATACTTCCACTTTTGTCTGAACACTCTTTTAATTTACAGGCTACAGGTGTCGAGTTACCTGAAAATAAAGTGATAACAAAAATAATTCTGTAGATAAATACCCTTGTTTTAAAACATCTCACATTAAATCCTCATTTCTGCAATTTTATTAAAATATACAGTGCATCAAAATCGCGGGAGATAAAAATAAAAAATGTTCACTTGTCGTGTTTTTACAAAATTGCAGAATTATGATACTTAGTGAGTTTTCAATGTAAGATTTTTTAAAAGATGGGTGCCATCTGTAGAACTTTTGTTTCCCATCACTTTTTATAAAAATAACTGAGTCCCCATAAGAACTCGTCAGTGTAGTACCCATCGCTTGGTGAAAAAGCAATTTTAAAACCCGCATTGATGTTCGCAGGTCACAGAAAATGTCGTGAAACGTGGCCGGGAGACGGGGAGTACGAGAGGGCTTACAATTTGATATTGGATGCTATTCTCTTGGTGGTTCCGTTGTGGGTACTTGCGGCTACGTACACCCTCGTCACGAGGACACTCTGCAGATCGGATCCCATGACGATGTCTACGCTCGAGCGTAGCAGCGGCCAATCAAGCAAGTATTCCAATATTATATTACGATATCAATAATCTGATTTCGAACGCAAATTACCATGACAAAAGCTGATCAAACTTACGAAAAGTATATTATGACGTACGGTAAAATAGGAGATATAATGACCCAACATGAAATTATATAAAATCGATCAGTCATCAATTGGTCGTTCATTAATAATAATCGGTATTATCATAATAATTAAAAATGTGTGTTTGAAATTTAACAAACATGTTATTTGATTTATCGATACAAAATTAATTTCCATGGGCTCGGACCTAATTTATACTTACTTCTAACTTTTTAAACAAAAGCGTTTCTGGAAAAATAGGTTGGCGTATTTGCGCACTTCCTACTATAGCATTCTTCTCTCCTCGTCTACTATCATCCCACAGCGCGTATAGCGCAGATAGGGATTCTTTTCTGTAATTAAGCAAAAATATGTCCAGAAATTTGTGAGGCGGGTTCTCGACTCGCTTTTATTTGTGGGTACAAAAGTATGTTTGCTACGTAAATTCATACGGTAGAATATGTAGTGGAAAGACAGATATTTCAGAAAAGGTCTAATTAACGACTTACCTCAAAAACATTTTTCACGTCGACCTTATTAGATATACTTGCGAGTAAAATACAGATCCTGGCCTCCTATTACTCTCTTTTTGTGCGCGACAAATGAGGGTGGAAGGGGTGGTTTTATCTCCCGGGGGAATGAGAAGCTTGGACAAAGGATAAAATGCAAATGTTTTTTTCTCTCGTGTTACGATTCGCTTCGATTCTAAATGAGAGCCGTGAGATGAAGGCGCTTTCGAGCGACGGTGAAGGAAAGCCGGAGTTTTCTTTGTATGCAACACGCCAAACCCTTTCTACCCCTTTGTACGCAGCCAACTTTTTTGCTTTACCTTCCTGTCTACTATTATCGCTTATAAGTGAATCGAAATTCTTGTGGCGCACGAGAAATCCTCTCCGCTTGCCGTTTTACGTAAATGCGCAGTATGGCACGGACTTTTCAATGAGAAGGAAGTAAGCGAAGAGAAAAATAAAACAGGAGAAAGGCGCGCGTGAACGACGAGGACACACTGGCCAACTTTCCATATCGGCGCATATTGCAGACTCTCACTTTCTCCGTTTTCGTTATGTCTTTCCCTCTTTCACTATCCACTCTCTGCTCGTATACACACGACCGTATATCACTATTCAGCTATTCCGTGTGCGATTCTCTCTGCATCGCACACCGCATGACGTATACAGAATTATTTAGTAACAATTTCCCTTACGACAAGCGAAATTGGTACGTAAAACAAAATAGGATAGCAGTACCTTCTGCGGACAGCAGAGTGATCCATTTGTGGCCATATCTATTGCCATACCTCTACGCAAATGGCCACAAATGGGGAAAAAGGCTTCGACCACAAGTTAATTGATGAAATGTTTCGATGATTGTATACTTAATGTTAAATTCGCTTTGATTCACTGCAAAATAATTCGATTTACTAATGGAAATAGATCAAAGTAATGATGAATATGTTTATTTTTTGTGTAATTACAAAAAAAAACAATTTGTGTAAAATCGATGGAGTCAATTTTTACTAAGGGTCAAATTATTAGGTCGGAGTTGGACCTTAAGTATGAAATACCACGTTAAATTCGATCCTACGGGTTTGAGTTCAAACTTGATGTCGTATTTTGAACCTGAGTGTGTCAGTAACTCTCCACTATTCTCATTATGACACATTTTTATTTTTAATTCAATCATCAGTGGTATAAAGTCTTGTTGAAAATGTAAATCCCCATAATTTAATCTTCCAGCAAATCAACTCCCATACTCGTTCTCATTTTTGAGGATATATGCATATAATAACTTGTGTGTATTCCAGCACGCTGTTCAATTCCATCTGTCGTGTACGTGAGTGCAAAAGGAAATCCTCTGACGCGATGTCCTTCAACTGGGTTGACGGCGCGGGATCAAAATCGACTTTTTATAACGTCAGCTACGGATCGTCACACATCAACGGTTTCCATACTCCACGATACTAAGGACAATTCAAGCAGTTTACCCACGACTCTCGTCTCCACGAAGTACGTGATCGACGCGGAGAAGGAGCTTCCATCACAAGCGAAAAGCGTTGGAGTTCCCTCCTCGAGATCCTGGCACGAATCAATAGGAAGGAGGACCCTGAGACGCACGAATCCTGGAAAAGCGTTGATGAGAAAAAAACGAATTGTAAAGATGCTCCTCGTGGTTGTACTCGAATTCTTCGTTTGCTGGACTCCCTTGTACGTAATCAATACCCTCGCCCTCTTCAGTCCAGTGGCTGTTTACGATGGCCTCGGCTCGACGGGAATAAGTTTCTTTCAGCTTCTCGCGTACTCGAGCTCCTGCTGCAATCCCATTACCTATTGCTTCATGAATGACGGTTTTAGGAAGAGTTTTCTCGGGCTCTTCAAGCGTTGCGACTGTGGCGCTTGTGAAAGAGGTGAAACTCCGTGAATTATCACTCTCTGCAAACGTCTCCTACTTTACTACTCTGTGTTCTCATGCCCGCTATCGTCTAGCCGAGGCAGACAATTCGTTTGCCGGAAGCCACGGCCAACAAGCTTGACAGCCAAAAAGAGACCCCGAGGAGTTGTAGTTAAGATTATGGCACGGTAACGCTTGTAACCAAGAGGAAGCTCAGAAGAAGACAAAAGTTTAAGTTGTCAGACGAACAGAGAAATATTGTACGCGTGTTTCCCCGGGATATGTTCATATACGACGTAGTAAGTTCTGGGTAAATGGCATCGCAAGATTCTTCGATGTACATTGTAATTGTTGCGTTCTGGTTGTCTTCAGAAGTGCTACGAACAAAATTTTTGTTGACTTATGTACACAAGGATCGTTTTTATGAAAGAGTTATCTTGAAAAACAGTGTCTATATATCAAGGTCGACAATATTCCCGGACAAAGGGCAAGTTGATGGTATTACGGAATTTTTGGTAATATTCATCGTCTATAAAGATTTTGTCTGTACGATAAAATGCACAGACAGCGTACATACAAAGCTTTTATGTAGCTGCTATATTGTAGTATATACGCCATAGTACCAGGATAGTTTTCGAATGCCGTATATCAAGTATAGAGATTATTCCCAGTCCCATCTTCTCTCGTGTAAATGCGCAACAAGTTAATCAATATCAATTGTATAATTTGCTATAATAAGTTGCATTCTCCTTAAATACTTCTACGGACGAAAATGATAATAACTTTGAAGAAACTTGTTGTTGAATAAATATAACCGATTTTATTGAACGATTTGAAAATGTTTCATCTGCCATTCTGAATTATGTTTTTATTCGTTCCAACGATTCAACGGTGGAAATGGACGTTGAATGTCGGCACGATTGTCAAAGGTGAGTTATTAGTTATTAATGCTTAGTGTACAATAATCATTGCAATCCATCACCCACGTCTTGAAATTCCATGACGTTGTTTTGCTCTTTCTACAAACCAAACGTGCCAACAATTCACACTTCATCACAGGCGCACATTTTTATTGTTAATATGGTCGCTTATTGATATAGCCTTATTCTACAAACACCAGATTCTTCAGCATCGATGATACACCGGATTGCGAAATATTTTTTGTCGCTAATTTTACGATTAAAGTTCATTGGATCACACAGTTAACGAGTACATTGTTAATATGTAAGAATCTTGTTAAATCACAAAATCAACGGGTGGATTTAATCGTTGTAACGCGGTTCTTTTAATCGAAAGTCTTTCCCGGTTTTCTTTGCCCATATTTACACCTCCGTCTCCTTTATCACCTTTCGTCAGTCGTACAGTAATTTAAGATCGTCCACGCACGTAGCACCGGAAGTGGATAGCTGAGATTGCTGAGCCGCATTTACAGCGTGATTCAGCTTCTGGCCACTAGGAAAAGTTGGTCCACCGTTGACAGCACCTGGAGGCGGTGGTCGCCAAGTGATTCGCAAAAAGAAGCTGTCTTCCTCAGGCTCGAGATCGAGGCAAAAAATTCCAGCAGCGCTGCTCGACGCTGACCGAGGCGTCAGCGTTGACGACGAGGCGTTCGTCATCGTCGTCGTCGGCGGTATCGTGCTGGGTGCTTCGACGATTCTCGTACTTCCACCTGCGTTCGTGGACGGCAATCGATGCTAAACTCGATCTTCCTCTTCTAAGAGTCTCACCACCTCTGAAGCAATTTTAAAGCAAAGCAAAACGACACGTTGATAAATTAACGCAAGACTATACTTTGAATTTCTTATTTATATGAGCAACTAAATTTTACGTTCACATACAATCTCTTGCTCTCTGACAGCCCTTGAAGTGAATTATTTGAAAAAAAAAAAAAAATCGGAATGTCATAAAATCAGAAACCCTCTACCGATGAGCAACAAATTTAGTACGTAGCAACGCCGGGTTCGTTTGTGGAAAATTTCGATTGATTTTGCGTATTCTCTGTGAGTTAGAGCAAAAAGCCAATTTTTCGAAAAAAATGGAAATCCTGCAAATATCGAGACTATTCGTTATTTCATTCCAAATTCAATACCGGTTTTCATTTAGCATAGCTAAAAGTTTGCAGAAATTAGCAAACATACCATAAGTTTTCAAAATTTTTTAAATTTAATCAAAATCCATCTCATCTTGGATTTTTTTCTAAAAGGATGACAATGAAAGATGATTGCTCCACATGTGTGCTAAATTTCAGCTCGACTGATGAAGTCGTTCTTGCGATATCGATTTTTTTATTTTGCATTTTGCATGCCAACGTCACAGGCACATTTATTACTAAACCTTTTTTCTCGACCTTTCGGATCATTTTTAGGGTGAAAATATCGGAAAAGAAAATTTGACGAAATAAGGCTTGCTATGAGGAAGCAAAGCGAGTTTGAACGGGGGCAATAAAGAATTTCCCTTTACGGAAACAGAAGGAGACTATGGCGAAGAGCGAATGCAGCAATGTCGTTGGTCCTAAAATGTTATGTGTGTCGCCTCTGTGGCAGAAATTGTTATTTACTAATAAATGATGCATGAGAAACGAGTGATAAATTGTGGAATGGTAGATGAGTTTCAGAGGTGTCGAGTTTCCGTGTGTCACTGTCGTTCATGGTGTGAAATATTCGTTGTAGTGCGCAAGCTCGAGCTTACCGGATCTGGCCACAACGGAAGTTCTGCCGAGGTAAATCGTGGACTCGTTTCCGCTGGGCTCGCTGTTTCCGGGCTGAGTCGCGATTCTCGTTGCACCCGCTGAAGCGTCTTCATCTCGGCACTTTAATCTACAATGAGACGGTAGAAGAAAAAGGAATGTACCAAAAATCTAGCACTTCACTTCCGTTCGTGGGAGATCCTGAAGAGCTCTCGATTTTTAGACGTATAGTTATTGTCGTGTCGACGATTCGACTTACCTCCAGCAGCGATAACAGTCGAACAGGCTCAAAAAGGATTGCCTGAACTTTCGGTTCATGAAGCAATAAGTTATTGGGTTGCAGCAACTCGATATGTAAGCCAATAACTGAACGAGGCTGATACCCGTACTTCCAACGTGACGATAAATGAATTCCGGCGCAAAAAGGTACCATGTGTTGACGACGTACAGCGGCGCCCAACAAACGAAGAACTCGAGCACTACCACGAAGAGCATCCTTATAACCTGATAATGATGATAAAAAGTTTTCGGTCATTACTAAGTTGGGCCGAAAGTTTCTTTGATCCCACCCGCCACGGTTGATTTGCTTTTGTATCAGCTTACCCAAGTAAAAAGAAGAAGATATATAGAGCACATGGAGAATGTATATCGTTTTAAGCATGGAATTCGGCATACATACACCAGACATTATATGTTGTACATTTATACATAATTTGTATAAATTGCTTAAGTTAGATTGTCTATAAAATTTATGCGGACTATATACGTCCACTTCCATACTCCAAACGAAAAAAATATATATTTTTATCTTGGTTAAAATACCTTCTTCTTGGCTTCAATACTCTTTCCCATATAATTGCTCCTGATTGCGTGTTGTCTACCAAACGCGTAATTGGTATCGCCACTATGATCGTCACCTGCGACGTCCTTCACCTCGGAATTTTTATTGGACCCCACAGCAGCCGTCTCCTCGGATTTCTTTATCCCAATTTGAAGACGCGAACTCATCAGCATATCCGGACCCGAAAATTTCATGTTTTTTCGGCCCTCCGAAAGTTTCGGTGTACCGGAACGTGGTGGACAGACCTTTCCGTATGTAAATCATTGTGAACGTAGGGAAAAACGCATATCCAAAGAAAAATGTAAGAATATGTGGGTATGAGATTATCGTCTCTGCTCCTCGGAGAAAAAAACTTTTTTTTTCGTGATTTCGTTGATGAGCTTTTGATGTCACGACATTTACGTAGAAATATGTAAAATCCGTGAAGGAAAATGGCCCACAAAAAAGAGTTTTGGTGTGAGTTGCGTGTGAGCTCAGAATTTTATCGTTACATCGCGCATAACTTCAAAGTCACATCAACTTTCAGGCCGTTTGTGGCGTGGTAGTTAAAATATTATTAATTGAAAAATACTAAGCCACATTTATGCATTAGTTGGTATCGAGCTTGCAACAGAAGGGAATTGAATAGTTATGAATTTTGTCCGATAATTAATATAGTTCAGCCTTTATAATTCGACAATAGGTAATTCATTAGGTAACTGCTATTTTATTGGACGTTTAATTTTATTCTGGAATGTTGTGAATCCGATAATTCGTGCGCGTTTGGGGGTTCGTGAAAGTTTGTTCTAAATACACATATTTCCATTTTCCGTTAACAAATTTTTTAACTGTTAGCAAGTATTTGACAAAACTGCTCAAATAAAAAAAAAATTCTCGTTACAGATAACATTTTTTCTCGGTGCATGAAGCATACAAATCTCAAGCTAGATGGCAATACGAAAATTCATCGACATACTTTCTCATAGATACGCGGGCTTTGTGAACAGCAATAATTAATATGAGACCAATATTCAAGGTTCTATTGTGCATCGTTGTTTGCATTGTCTTACCGAACGTTTGGTCAACCACAGCTTGACGAACTTGGTACCCGGACTCGATGCAGGTGCTCGATGCTTTCTCGCTTTTGCGGTTACCTCTGCAGGCTGCATCCCGGACTGAGGACCAGTTGGAACCTGAAGACACGTCGAAGGAGATACGCCGCAATTGCTTTGCTTGGAAACAGTGCCATTTCCAGTAACCACGGTTACGGCAGACGTCGCATTTTCTTTGTCTATATTGATGTAGGGACTGAGCCTCACCCCGGAGGAGCCAACCCTCTCCACTGTAATCAATTAGTCAGCGAAACAAGATTTCGTTTCAGCGCCTCGAATTTACCGTAGCCACGTTAGAGCTGTTATTTTTATTTATTAAGGTCAAAAGGGCTTCACTGCACAAAGTTCTCGTTATCCCGAGTTTCCTATAAGACGCAATTGCCAATGTTAAATAATTCTGGATTTAGAGAACAGGTTTTTTTTTTTTTTTTACGAAACTGGATATTGAGAAAGTAAGAGAGTTTAGGTATAAATAATTGATCTTGAAAATTCAATACCACTCATACCCTAATGTATATGAAAATTGCCTATAAAAAATTTCAAACTGATCTTAAGGCAATTAAGGCCTGATAAACTCTGCTAAAGGGAGAAAAATGCCCTGATCGAGTATGAAGAATATTGACAGTTTGTTGGCAATTTGTATAAACATTAGGATATTCATGATATCGAATTTTTTAATTTAATTTTTTACAGCTGACTTCCTACCCTTAAGAAAAAGTACTTAGTGTGCGACTTTGCTATATTTTTTGGCGGGAATTGGCCTTGACTTTTTTTCAAACTGATATAGCGAGGTGAACCAACAATAGAGAAGCCACGATCAACACTCACGAGAAGGTTAAAGAGACGAAGGAGCAAGTGGAATAAAAAGAGGGAGGAAAAAAGGTTTCGTGGTCCGCCGAGGATTAATGTTATCACTATACCGCCTGTCACTCACATCTCTGCTTGCAAGTGGAACTTTGACGGATCTCGCGCTTCAAGCCACGCCACAGTTTTGTTGCGATGAGCGAATATGCCAAAGTCATGACGACCAGCGGAATAAGTAGAAGCGAACCATCCAAAAAGAGATTGTACGCTCTTTCGGATCCTACGCTTGGCCAGTCTTCTCTGCACTTGTGTCTTCCTGAAACAGGATTGATTAAATGTGCACTGATAGATATTTTTGTATGTAAATTAATATAAAGCGTTTTGAAAATATTTTTTGGGTAAATTAATATACAGTATACCAAATACTCAATAAAATTTGTTTTTACAATACAATTATTGGAATTTTACAGCGTATCTGTATATTAAATAAAATTAGATATACCGTATGTACAAAAGTTGCAATCCATATATTAATTTGACATTTTCATTCCAACGTATGCTTCATCAAATGTATATTTCATACAAATGGTGCTTCAATGGTTTAAATGTAAGCCGGGGTATCTAAAATTGCTAAACAAGCAAACGGTCTCATAAAAGCGAAAGACAATAAAATGCTTTTAAACCGAAAAACATTTCACTACATCCTTTACCACCCACAGTCATACTCCGAATTTTTTACCGCTGAGACTTTTGTCCTCTGGTGATTAAAGCGCGTAGCTAATTATAAGAGAGTGGTTTCAACCGTCGACATCTGTATATTCTTTGACTCATATTTTTGTAGCTCAAATTCTACTTTTCAAGGAACATTTTAGCTCCGAAAGCCAAGGACTGAGAGGGAATCCACAGGCTACGACAAAAAGAATGAATTTCACGCATCCCTGCATTTTAAATATATGGGAGAGATGCAAATAGTGTGAAAGCAGGTGTCAGACTAAGACGGTGTATCAACTTCGAGGATCAAAATTCTTCACTCGCTGGTTCATAAGCTTTGACCCTGAAGGAATGGAAAATTTTCGTCGCAACCTTGACTTCCGATCATAATATCGTTTTCTAAACATTTTTTAGTAGACGCTTCGAAAAATTGTCGTGGGTTATTACAGCATTTTTATTTATGGGGTAAAAAAATATTTTGATAACACTCAAGATAAAAAGTTGTGATCCAGGCCATTATAAATGAGGCATTATTTATTCATATTCATAGTTAAATTTAATTATTTCAATTATTATTAAATAAATAATGACATTATATGTAAAATGCAGTTGGACATTATATTAACCCTTGTTTATGGTTTCTAATCTTATTTCTTTCTAATATTAATTTCCGCGTATGGAATGCACGAGGTTTTTTATGTTCCGTGTACATACTCACCACCTCGAAGACCCTGGAGCCTCGAAACGACGAGAATTGGTGAATTCCATGTTAGGCTCGCGGCCCAGACAAGAGCGATCATCTTGTAAGCGTGAAACTGCGTTTGCCATCGTCTTGATTTTAGCGGTCGACATATCGCGAAGAATCTTTCCAAGGATATTGCGACGAGGGTCCAAACGCCAACAGACACCGATACAGCTGCCAATATATTTGATGCTCATAAATTGATACAGCAAAAAGGAGGATAAGATAAAATGAAATAAGTTTTCAGAAGAATTGTCAGAAAATGTTATTTCTGAAGATTTCATTCGCAAGTGATTTCAGGTAATACAGATATATTTGGCGAGTGTTTTAAGGAACAATGTAAAGCATTCAAAATATTTGTTAAAAACATTTTTGCATTTTGTGAAAGTCCATACATTTTAAGAAATCATATTAGGATTTCAACGTTGAATTTTAAATAGTTTGATAATGGTAGTAATTTTATGTAATATTGAAAATTTGACCAAGATCTAAGCTCTTAAGAATATGTCCACCAATTGGTACGCTTACCATAGCAGATTCACTTTCTTATCGCTTAAGACTCTGGATTCTATAATAATTTAACTTGTGTAATATATTTTATTACGTGGAAATGATATGAAAGTACACAAAAGGCATGATTTTAATTGTGTTAAGGCTGAGATCTCCGTAGATTATGAGCGAGCATACCCAGCAGTAAATATGGACTTGAAGTGTTTTTTTTATGTACACACGAAAATTTATTATCATCATTTTTGTGGGGGTTGCTTAGGCAGCGTCTGGTTGAAATTCGCTCCGTGCTCTTCGCGCCATATTTATAACCCTCTGTTTTTTCTTCACTCATAAATACAGGCTTTTAATATCAACTTCTATATAATTCCGTATCTCCGTTTGCGAACGTAAATTTGGCTCATGGTCTTGAACCTAGTTTTGCTTTTCAATGATTGATGAGGGAATTTATCAGAATGTTCTATCTCTTCGTCATATCTTATTGCAGCTTTATATGGCGATCTGTGCCACATATTATTGTCACTGTAAGCACAACAGTCACGAACTCAGCGTAACCGAAATATATTTTCATGCGAATCAATGAAAGCTTTGACATTTCCTTTTCCACATTTAACCCACGTCGCCTCCAATTTTTTGTTTCACCGAAACCCGCTGTCTACATTTTTTTGTGTTATCACATTTACTTTGAATCGCAACCATGCCTCATGTCGAATATTATCTGATGATTATATTATGTTCGGAAAAAAAACATGAAATATTTTTGGAGGCGTCGAGTGGCATGAAGAGCTACGAGGGATGGTAAAAAATTAATGACGTACATTTGTCCGCTGTTCAGCTTTCTTGAACTCCGAAAAAATAACAGCCTGATAATTTCTGATGGTTTTGTAGCTCGAATCAGAAGCGTCGACTACTTGAATATTTTTAAAAGCGCAATTTAAATGAAATGAACATATCTCAAGAGATTACAATAAGTAAAAAAATGACTATTCATAAACATTGTAGTTTTGCCTTAGCTTCTGAACGGACCATCTGTAATAATATTACACCACTGATATCACTGATTTTTCACCGAACAACGGGGAAATTAATTTTTTACTCAAAAACGGGTATTTTCTTTTAGACGAAAAAATTATGGAGTATCCCTGCATATCCGTGGATACCGTAAAAAAATCTCCAGCGTGACACCGTTCGAGGGTCTAGGTTTAAAAAATGAGATACTGATGCACCGTAGAAAACTCATAGATTGAACTTTCGTAAAGTGAGGATCAAAGTAAGAGACACCAGATCCGACTTTCCGACGTGCAATTACGTTCAAGAAAATATGGTCGAGTTATAAAAGCGTAAAATCCTTCTCGTATATTCTCGTTTCCTTTATGGATCACAAAGGACCTTTTAATAAAAAAACGCACCCGCCGACCATAGCCGAATTATCCCTATCGATCGTTATTGTCCAGGACGACGAAAAATCACGGAGTGACAAATTACGAGGCTTCCAAGCCTTTTTTTCCCTAAGAATCTGCTGCTAGACGCATTTCTCATGGGACTTGGTTAAGAGACTGGATTTCCCTTGAACAAACCGCCTAACAAATTCGAATATCAAGAAAAGGACGGTGAACATTTCGCCATAGAAATAAATTGTACTCGATATCTATAAGTGAATATGTGATTTATATACGGTAAATAAGTCTGCGAAAAGTTTCAAGTCTCCATGTATGAATAACATTAAGGGAAAAGTTTTCTATCCCTGTTCCAAACGACTGAACCTTTTTCTGTATCTCTCTCGTTCAATTGATTCTCGGTCCTGAACGATTTGCTTGCCAAGTTTCTGAACTGATAACAACCCTTCGACTTTTATAAACGATGGTATTGTAGTTGCATCTGCAGGCAACTTTTTTATTATGATTATTCTTCAGCACGCCATAAAAGAGAATTATTCCATGGCTGTAAGATCTCGATACATCGATTACATTTATTAAATGTAGTAAGAACAATGAGACCCTTTGTGAAATTTCACTCTTAAGCATTTCTGTATTTAAAAATAAATGAACTACATATTGTTCGAAGGAATGGTGCTATTTTTTTAAAGGTCTCTCAGCTTAGTCACTCGGTGATTGATATTATGAATTTAGGCGACTGGATTCCCTTAAACGTTAACGTTGTTTTTTTTTTTTTTGATGTCATCTTTTCAGCAATTTCTCCTCTCGATTTTCTTTCATATTTCATATTTCCATATTTTCATATTTCATAGTCTGTTTCGTGCGAATGAGAGACGTACATTTGAACTCTAAAATTAATAAACTACTCGGATATGGTACAACATTGCAGCCAAAAAGGTCGCGCTCCGAAAAAGCAGGAGCTGAGAGAGAGTGGTAGCGGGGAGAGGTAATAAAATTTCCCATTGCCGACAAACTGGCATATATTCCTAGAGATTCGCGAGAAATACGAAGTGCAACTGATGTAGATTTATTAAGAGAACTTTGGATGCAAATTTGTATTGTTATAATATTGCGACGAGGCAAAAATTAAATTAACTCGAAGAGGATGACCAAGAAGACTTGACGCTGGGAACACCATGCGATAAACTCTGTCAACACGCAAATGCGAAGAAAATCGAGTTACAGCGATTTCGCAACGTTTACCTCACTGAAACGTTTACTGATGTAAAAAGTAAAGCAACGTTACAAGTTGGCACAGAATTTTTATTTGAAAACTCACAAACTCAATGCAATTGTGAATTTATTACGAGAGCTTCTGTAAGACCATCGTACATTTACTGCAGTAAACGGATAAAATTTTATTAAAATGAAGAATTCGTGCCACAAACTCGAAATCGTAAAAACAAGTTTTTCTGCCTCTGTGTCATAATATACCATGTCAATGTGAGTCTCTGCGCGCTTCTGAGGACTTAATTAGCCCCCTCCTCCCGATCAGTTTGATTATCACTGAGAGACGCCATGTTTTCAAGGGTAAATTCTCCGAAACCTTCTATGAACTTCTTAGGGCTCCATTATTCCACTTTCTATATAAGCCCACCCTTAATCCTCAACTGTTCTAAGATCCCCTACAATACCTCTCTCGGTTTTATTCATTCAAAAGCGTTGCCAACGATAAATTGAAAGCTGCTGTAAGTGCCAGGAGCACGCGAGCTACCATAACTAGCTTGTTTTAAACAGGAATCGATGAATACCACCCTTCAAATGTCCCTCTATAAATAGAGAAAAATCACATTCGAAGAATTCCAATTGTAATGGTTACTACTTTACTACAATGTCTGTTTTAGCGGGCTGTACAGTTAGATTAAACGACGTTGGACCTCAGCTAACGGAAATTTCGTTTAACCCCCTCGAAAGCTTCCACTTAACAGGAAATAGGAAAAAAAAATAGTGGGCGGACGACGGGCAGAAATGGAGCACGGAACACTTTCCTGGGTCAGAGAGAAAAATACGTAAAAGTTCAACGTAATTGACGGAATCCGAGTAAAAAATACAACATAGGAAAAGTCTGGCTGGGAGGATGGTTCAGAAGATCGGCTCGTAAATATTGGAATAGTTTGGTTAATATATCCTACATTCTGTGTACATGGTATTGGAAAATAAACAACTTTAAATATGGATTAAATAAACAAGTAAACCTTCGTAAAAGTGCGCCGATTTTGTAAAACAGTTTTTTATGCCTGAAGACACTTTTGATGTTATTAGATATTCAATTTCGACGAAATCGGTAAAGTGGTTCGAGTTTTACGTGATTTGAAATTTTTTTTGCATTACCTTTTTTCCTTTGGCTTAACAAAAGTGGGAAGTGAGACACAAAATTCTAGTTAATCAAAATTCGATGCAAGTTGTTTGGGACGGTGTTTCGTAGTCGTATGTCGTTTCTTTTTTTTAGATAATGAGGAAACAATGTTTCGACTTTCCAACTTCTTATATATGATTTATTCGTGCATAAATATACAGCAATATTGTGACTAAAGAGAGTGGGCCACGATCTTTGGCCAAATATTTAAATATTCACGAATTACACTTATAAACCATTCTCTTAGCCAAACTTTTCCAAACTCTATTATTTACGCGGAAAAGTAGCCGCTAAATTGAAACTTATTATGTGCTGCTAATGAAAACGTAGTACACACTCGTAATTAATATACCATGCAAGAAAATGGTTCGCTGAGAGTTGAGGATCAGACTTTCACTCTCACTGTGCCGGTTTTAGATGGAGATTTCGTGCCCAGTAAAGTTTTCGAGATAACGTTGTTTATTGATCAATTTCATGCGGAGCTGTCGCTCGGCCTCCATAAAGTAATTTTCAATCTCGCACATAGTGCAAATCGAGGAAATACGCGCGATTTCATGTCCTTGCATCATCTTGCTTTTCATCGACGTCGTTAGACGTCAGCATCATTAGTAGTGATACTGGATTTACGACGTTATTCTACGGTTCTTGCTGATCATGACCGGAAAGCTATGTCACCATTATTTTTTCGTTAATCATATTCAGAGACATCCCAAAACGCTTCTGTTCAGTGGAACTTACTGAAGTAGAGATGGCAATGCCTGATGACATCCTAACTTTCAAATACGCACCTGCACACTCAACTTTCCTGACAAAAAAAAAAAACAAATTGTAAATTTAGTGTTAAATCATAAGTTAATTGAAATAATAATGAACAGTTTTCTAGTTAGTGGAATAATAGGGCTTTGTTTACTATTCCACTTTGCCTCAAGATTTTTACCCAAATAACTGTTCCCTTTTGCCCCACCTTCCACGATATAAAAATTGGTTAGGAGAAAAAGTGACGTTCAGGTAGATTTCGCAAATTGATGTTTACTGCCAGCCCGGAAAATAATAGCTACAATTTGACGACAGCCTTAAGTGCGTCGGCATTAATATCTTTGCCTTATCCCCCTCCCAGATTGTCGACTTTTTCTCAGTGAACTGCTGCAAATAATATAACGTATGTCTGGGACGCTTAAGAAAGACGAAGAGGTGTAATGGCAGGAGCACTTAGTCAGCGTCAGCTGCTGTTACGACCTTCACCCCGAAATTCTGCGAGCATAAGGTTCTGAACAGGGAACACGTAGAGTAGAGCACAGACGAAACTATTCGAAATTAATTTCTCGTCGTGTACCCAGACTACGAGGGCTTAAAAATATGATGATGACGTGCCTACGACTGATGCGTGACTCCGTCGGTTACACTCCACTCGAATCCAGCTTTACAACAATGGAGCTAATCGACGCATTACCAAGGCAATTATAATAAGAGGTCATGTCATCCCCGCGTAATCCACCAAAATCTTGATCGTTTTCACGTATCGCAAAAGACCGTAGTAATCGTTTCCTTTGACTTCTAATCACTTTGCAGTCAAATTTTCACCTAAAAGTGGCAAAAAAAATTGGCAAGTTCTCCATTTTTTAATCAGCATCGCAAGGACATTGCACCTGAGATTTCGCCAGGTATTAATAATTACAGAATTATGTAATCGTATAATTCTTCACTTAGGGAAGTGAGAAAACAGAGGGTAAGCAATTATGACCCCGGCCAATTATTTTACCGTGCACCCGGGTCCAAATGTAGCTTCTGGACTTCCTGACGTCTTCAAAGGCTAAGGGATTAATTATAAAGAAATATGTGTACGAGGCATTTCATATCAATTCAGTCACCAAAAAAATATTCGCAAATAATTTATAAAAATCAAATGTACTGATTGCGAAAAAAAAACACGTAACATTAAAAAAAAAGCAGAAGAAAGTGCTTTTGAAACATTCTGACTTTTAACCTAGTTGAATTTGAGTAATATAAATTCGCAGACAAAGTGAGTAGGTCTGAGAGTATATGGGCTTTATTTCCCAATAAATGTGGATCGAACGCTGACTCCACTGAAGAATTGATAGGAAAGGTAAGAAAGCAGAGTTTTATGTGAAGAATTCGGCAAAGGAAGACGTATATGCAGAAAGAGTGGAAGATAATACAATTCCTGGGATAAGATCTAGAATAGAACACCGTTGATCTAATCACAAATTGAAAAAGTCAAGAGTTTGCATAAGGGAGTATCCTCACCCCGTTTTTCGTTAAACCCGATTCCAACGGCAGAGTTTCCAACGCAGAATTCCGATCGTATTATAGAATTCCGTGATTGATTTAGTTATACATCAGATAAATCAACGCTCAACTATTTTCCATCACTCAGCCAAACATAGAAAGCAAACGTCAACTGAACCGTAAGAAAAGTTTGTATCAATAAAATGATTACATTATTCACACTATTATTCATTCAATCAAACATGTTTGCGAACCTGTGACAATATTGATTGCCGATTAAACATCGTTGTTTAATATTCAATTTAGCAGAAACACGTAGATATTACGAATGCTGCTCATTCTCCATTCGTCGAATTACCATTTATTGATCGTATTGTAAATATTGAATCATACTATTTGATTTTTTTTTTCAAATTATTTGGTTAGAAAAATTATTTCACTGTAATACGTTACAGATTTTTGTTTAGTTTCAGAATATATAAATGCTGTTTGTGTTCTGTATGCATTTTTCGTTGGGACAGACTAAATTGCTGGTTCTAATTACTAATTAAAATTACAAAAAAATTTGAAAGTCATGTAAATTTTCGTAAATTTTTAAGTTAATTACTCACTCAATTAATTTTACCACGAAATATGACAGCATGGTTTTTTTGGATGCAGCGCGGTATACCATAATCCACTGTACTTCTGTTAAGTGATATACAAATTTTTACCGAGAAGTTTAAAAAGATACAGCATCGACTTCATTTGCGGGAAGCACTCTAATCAAATTGAGCAATTACGTTGGCAATGGGACTGCACTAACTTTTTTTCATTACCACGGAATATTTTGTAAAGTTACTACGTCGCTGTAAATCCAATCCCAGTTTTCAATTTAGTGCACATTCGGTCACGTGCAAAGCTCGTGCATTTTGCTCACTCTGTGGAACCCATATTAAAGTAGCAAACGTATTGACATCGACAGAAACCTGCAAAACGGCAGTGGTTCTGTTTGAAACGCAAAGGTTCAGATTATACGAAGCATTGAACTTGCCAGATGAGGTCTGCAAAGGAAAACGTTATATACCCGTCGAACGCCGCTGGTTCGTCTATATCGCACGTTTCATTCGTAAAAGTTTTGTAGGAGAAGTTTGTAAGAAGTATATGTAAATGCACTGGTTTGGGCAACTCTATGGACCATTGAATAAATCACAGCTTCATCCTATCGCTTCTGAGTTGCGTGAAACGATACCAGATATTCCATGAATGGGCTAAACACCAAATTTTGTTTCGAGAGATTTCTGGTGCTTATGTTAAAATATATACTTTTCAGTACCAAGACATTAAACATCGAATGCAGATCGGTAAGAAATTAATGGTACATGTTTTGAATAAAAATTCCGCATCCGCTACCGTAATTTTTTCAGTAAGTTTTCTAAACCGTCTAGTCAAAGATTTTTGTAATCGCAGTTATCCTACATTTCCTCTGCGGTGCATTATGGAATACTTCGACTTTTGCATTTAATTCCATCTCGTGAGATTTCTGAAGAATGTTTGCCTCGCATCCACATATTCGATGCAACGTATGTAGTGGTAAAATATCAGGAAGCTGAGCATTCTTCATCGACAATATTATTGGCTTTCGTGTCTTTCAATTCCGTAAATATCTAGCAAGCGTTGCCCGGAATACTAAGAAGGAATATGCAAATATAAGTGAAGCAAATACGTTAGTTTAAAATTTAACTTGTAAATTTGCACTCTTCGGTTAGTTATGGTTATAGCCATTATAACTATATTAACCACTTCAGTGGCTATTATGTTCGCTTCTAAAGAGAATCAATACGTTTTTTTTATTTCAGTGAATTGAAAAAAAAAAAAAAAAAAAATGTTCGTATTGGTTGGGGCAACCAATTATTTATTTTAGTGCACATTTCATAGTAGTGGATGGTTTTTAATTTGTATTCTGTCAGTGGCGTGAGATAACATATTTTGCAGTACTGCTATATTATGCAAGGTGGACAGATGTGTAAACTGGATGCCCCATAAGTTATTAATCAAAAGTGTGACGAGACAACCATTAATTCCGAAACCCATCAGGTATGGAAGCAACAACTACAACATGGGGTTGAAGAGAATGCGAAACTCACCTTGGAAGTAGGGTATGAGCTTGCACATGGCGAGACCGAATACGAAATTCTTGAGTATCTGTCCGAGTAGTGTGAACGGCATACAAAATACACCGAGCAGCAGATCCGAGACAGCCTGACAAGCAGAGAGAAAATCAAATTGTTTTTTTCGACAATACAGTATTGACAAGAGCTTTTTAGACATGCGCCCTTCTTTTTTCTTCCACTCATCCAGCCCCCATATTTTTTCACCGAGGTGCCAAGGTTTGCATGATGCTCCACAAACTTCCAAACTCTGTACTAAAAACAAAGTGAGACAAGAGTTACTTTTCGAACCCCTGAGAATTCGAACCAACAAAGTCATTTTCACTTGATCAAATCAATTTGAAAAATTTGCCTAAAACATCGTTAAGATCATATAACACAAAGTCATTGATATACAAGGTGAAAAGAGTTATTAATTTACAAGCGTTAACATGTAATAATTGTGATTGACCGTGGGCTTTAAATTTTATTTTTCGAAATTATTTTCCTCGGTCTAGTTGAATAAAGACATAAAGGTATATTTGTATTTTTACAACGAACTCAGAATTGTTTTGAGACTTGGCATGCCTTTTAGTATCGAGTATCAGGAAATACAACAAAGCAGTAATAATGCTAGTATATTGGTACGAGAGCAATCTATTTCCCATTCATTCCAATTTCCAGAGATCTTTCATCCATTCCGATTTCCGGGTGAAAATAATCAAGTCCCAGGTCTACCTGCAGATAACATGTTTATTTTTTGTCCCTCGTTTTAATCCGGTATGCATCTAGGTATCTCATATACCATTGTCATATGAAACTTTAATGAAATTGCAGGATCGGGATTTGCAATTTGAGAATTCTTCATACGTTCACCGAAAGTGATTCATTAAGACTTCTACATTTTACATACATTAAATAGGTTCCACGTATTAATAACAATAAAATACTGGCTTATATTATCGTTCATTATAAAATTAATAAACTCGATGAAATGATGTATTTGAATAACGCTTTGTAGCAATTTCAATGTTTCGTTATTCTCACAATCTCTGAACAAAAAATCAGATTCATTTATTTTGCGATATCTTGAAATTTCGTTAAGCAAGCAAACAATAGATATTATTGCGATTGAATTTAACTCAGAATACTATGATAGTTATTTTGGAATAAAAGCATAAAGAGTTAACATGCAAAGAATTGAAATCTATTAGGAGCGAGAAAAAATGTCGCATCAGGGCGCAGTTTCCGGAAAATGTAATGAATTTCTAAGAATTATCAAAGAAATCTTTAGAAGAAAATATGCGCCTTCAGGGTACGAGAAGAATGTCGCGGATATATATATTTCATAAACGATTTTACGAGTAGAGCTTTTAGTAGAAAATACATCGTTGAGGAATTTATCCATTACGTATTATATAAGGAATCGTGATGCTAGCTTTCAAAATAGAGGCTGTTCATAAAGGGCAACCTAACAGCGGATGGTACACTTTAAGTATTATGTTTATTATTATTATCATTTAATTATAATTAGTTTATTGAAACAACGATGTCGAGAGGGAAAAAAATTAATTAATAATTTACAGTTTGTCCACGAATAGATACACACCTTTTCAACCTGAAACATTCAAAGCAATGTCGTTATGCAATGCGAGAGATTACAACTTGCAGATGAAGATAGCAAATAATACAGAGAAACAAGATGTTGCTAAAAGAATAATCAAGCAAAGGGATCAGCTCACGAAAGGTACAAAGTACGATGTTGAAAAGGATCGTCCCTCGAGGTTCAAACAGGGTCGAAGAAAACCGCAAGTTTATAAAAGTTGGGTGGATTATTCAGGCAGCAACAAGGATATTTTTTATCCGACTGATTTGATCGACGTTGAAAGCACGAACAACTTGAGAAGGTTCGATTATAAGTTAAAATCCTTCATGACCCTCAAAATTTCTGGATCTTCAGAAAAAAACTTTAATACGCTGTAGCGCCGTGACATTAGTTCTGAGAGGAAAATGTTTACCACCTTTTTGTTCCTCTTTAAATTCCCCGATGGCGGATATTTTTGAAAAAAAAAAAAAATTATTTGACATTAAGACGATCACTGCGAATTGAAAACTTTGGCGCGCTGCATCTTTTTCATTTTGACTCGGAGAGAAAAGTTTGTAGGAGACATTTTCTTTCTTTTCTAATTTTGAGGTGGCGGTTATTCGTACTTTTCGAGTGGCGGTTATTTGTGGGTAGTTTTTGGACTTTTGTCTTTGACAGCGTTTCCTGACTAGAATATTGATCATAGGCAAAAATGCCGAAGGACTTTTTTGTAGTATTCTCGATTATCTAGTGGCGGGTCCGCCAGATTTTTTTTTAAGGGCGAAAAATTTTTTTTTTTGCCATTTCAAAACTTTGGAAAAAGATGCAGCGTGCCAAAGTTTTCAATTCGCAGTGATTGTCTTAATTTCAAATAATTATTATTTTTTTCAAAAATATCCGCCATCGGAGAATTTAAAGAGGAACAAAAAGGTGGTAAACATTTTCCTCTCAGAACTAATGTCACGGCGCTGCAGGGTGCTAAAGTTTTTTTCTGAAGATGCAGAAATTTTGATGGTCATATCCTTCCATTTTTTTCATAATTCAGAATACCTGCGACACCTAATACAAAAAATCTTTAAAATGTTTTTCGTATTTTTTAAAATACGACAGTATTCACGATTTTTTTGAGAATCGTATTACAAATGTTAAACGTCATGAAAATATAAATTCATAACAGCTGATGCGTTCGGTGCAAAAAAATAAATGGTTGAATTGGCTCCAAGCGAAGAAATTCTGCTTTTTTCACAAGTTTACAGAGAAAATACATAAATTTCAGCGTTGATTGTGCAAAAACTGCTCCGCTCTCGGTAAAGAGAAAAACAACATTTACAAAATACTTTGCACAACTAGATTTGTGTTTTCCTTCCTTTCGAGTAGATGAAAAACCAAAGTTAAATTAATTTTATTTTTCAATTTGTTTCGATGTCCTGTCTCGTGTATCTCGCTTAGACTTTTTTTTCTTATCTCTTCCTTTTAGGCCCTTTCCATTTTCCTCCACTTTGTTCCGCCCCTCGGAGACCCTTCAGCGTCTTACTCGCAGACACCTTTTCCTAATGCACGGCCATATCACATTTGAATGCGGGCATCGGAGAAATTCGAGAAACCCTGCTGACGCAGTCGGCTATAAACACCAGAAGCTCAATAAGATATTGTCCATTATATGAGCCCGGTTTTCCACTTCTGACCTCGGAAAACTGCCTTCTACTCTCTAGCGTCTGACCATCACACGATTAGACGATCACTCATCCAAACAATAAGAAGGTACACTTTCAGAAAGTCTTTGAATTAATTAAACGTTCTGTCGATCCTGATTAACTGACTGGGTGTTATGTAAATACTGTTATTTAATAAAAAGTAATTGGCTGTTCAACGAAGTTATTTACAATAATCAATAATCACACGGTGAAAAATGCCTGGGCTTTGTTAGCCTGACAAAAAAATATTTGCCAGGCCAACAAAAGATTTTTGTTGTCATTTTTGTTGTTGCTGTAATAGCACAAAAATTTCTCTCCGTGCACTATGGCCACTCCACCTCAGATTACACCACATTCACCTGTTTCCATGTAAACTCGCAATACTTTGTCGGTTGGGTTCCAAAGTCTGACACCTGATCACCTTGACGTCTCGTTTATTAACCCCTTAACCTACAATGACGGGCATAGCCCGCGTACGATGGTTGGGCCAAACCCGAATTTTACGGGCATAGCCCGCGTACGGTGATTGGGCCAGAAGTAAATATTACGAACTTGTATACAATTTCGGCCCAACATCTTCGAATCTAAATCGTAGGTTAAGGGGTTAAGCAAGAGAAGAATACCGATTCACCATGATCTATTATTATTCGCTGCGAAGCAGAGAGGATTTATTCAGAGGGTCCCAAGTTAATGCCCGCATTTCCTGCTCTTCTCGTCTACTTCCCTGACGTCTCGTGCATTCAACCCCATGGAGACTATATTATTGTCCAGACGTACGCCAGACTGTTTATCTGATCCCTTGCGCTGTTCGTCGCGGAATCCCCGGAAAAATTCCTTACGGTTATAGACGACAAAAAGGCGATACTACAATGGAAACATATATACTTACGACACTATTGTGCAACGGGGTGAAAAGAAATAACTTCCTCTCCTAAGTTCTGACACGAAGAAACATGAGAAAAATACGTTTTTTCAAAACGTTTGCGCATCCAACGCCACTCGTGCGAGCCAATTTGTTGGACATCTTTCGAGACACTCGAAACGTCGGAATGAAGAGTATAAGATACTTTTGAAAGTGTCACGAGCAGAAGGAGAAGCAGAGGGAGACTCACATCTGTCTGACGTACCTAGTTGAAAGGGGAAGCTTAGTCTCTTAGCATGCTGACTGAATCCTCGACAAGCGCATCTTGCTCGGTTCAATTATGCTTAATTAATTGTACGAGATGAAAGCACCGGCCAAGAGCCGTCTTTGTATATTATATTTATAGCTATGTATATATCATACCTCTAGAAAAATTTACATAAATTCTACTTAAGTGTAGACCTCGAGGTCTTGGATGTGGTCAGTGATTTTTTAATAATGTTGACAGGAAAACAGATTTTTTATTTTTATTACTTTTAAAGCAGTAATGAGACAAAGAAATCTCTCCGAAGTGTTGAAAAAAAGGCATTTAACAAATTCTTCCATTAAACTTGCAAAAGTGTGTCTCTTTACTTTAATATGTACCTCTTCACATACAATTCGCTGGCGAAATTTGTTGAGACATTATTTGTTGCACGTATATTGCTAAAACCAGAAGTAAAAAAACACTTTTTTTACACACCCTAACTTTTACCTTTGTATGCCCATGTACACAGATGAAGAAGTAGAAAGAAAAGAAAAGAAAAGTGAGGGAAGTGAATGTAGGCTGGAAAAAAATGAAAGGATCTCGATGTTTGCTGTTCAAACATCGCCGTGGTACAGATCGCCATCACTGAGAATGAAAAAAGAATATGCTATGATTAATTAAATGTAGGGCCCCACGAGAGAAGCAGCGATAACAAGAATAAACTAATTAAGTATAAACAGGTTGGAAAAAAAAATGCAAACAGTGTGTGGGGACGACGGGTGACAGTTGAACAAGAAACCTCACACAAAATCAAGTATTCCCACAGGACAGGACAAAAATAAGGCAAAACCCGACTCACTAATCAATACATTGAATCGTTACCGAGCAAACTATTGCAAGATAAACCGAGAGATGGGTTGGCTGACGCTTATGTTCTATTTTCTGCCGCAGTCACAAAATTCAACGAACTCTTTAATTGGTGCCACGTTTTTGTGCCTATTTGTACGGCTGTGCGCCCGATATAGCCGTAGCAAATATGTGGTCGTTAGTGAAATATTTTTATTTATAGAGAGCCACCATCTGCCCATGTTACCGTGGACAGTGATCGTTTTTATATATTTTTTTTTGTTTCTCAATTACATTCTGATTCCGATGCTAGCCAGACGTGGCTTGAAGTATAACAACAAAATCGACGTTGCAAGAAACTTGACCAACATGTACAGTAGCGTTCAGAGTCAGCATATACAAAAAACGATGCTAATTGGCATAATGGGCTTCAATTGTGAACCAAAAACTAAGCTCTTGTAATTGTACGTTTTTCACATTTCCTGTATCAAAGCGAATAAAACTCCAAGCTCGCTAAAATATTCGATATTGAAATACCAAAACGACTTTTCATGCAGAAAAGACCCACATCAGATTACACTGTCATCCGGAGCCTTTATGTTTTCGGATGGAGCGAACAAATCCGCAAACGGACAGACTGACAGGTTGACGAAAAGAAATGAATACTCTTTTTTTTATTCAGCACACCCAAAACACGTATTCACACTACCATCTGACAATCTAATCTTCATCGTGCTGAAATATTTTCGTATTTCACTTACTTCGTATATCTTGTGAAAGCGTTGAAAGAGAAATACTTTTTTTAAAAGTGATACCATCGCTGTGTCCGCGTTTCCTTTCGATATCTTACTAAAGGAAATGCTCGTGGCCGTATTGGTAAACGTTCTGATTATGGCATTGCACTCACGAGATTTTTCTTGCTTTTTGCTGTTTCTATCGACCGTTTGTATTTCTTCTTAGCGGTGATTTGAGTGCCGAGCTCAATCACGCCATTCAGATTTTCCAACATCCCAAGACATTTAATACGTTAAAGGGGATGTTCATTAAAAGTTTCGTGAACTCGAGGAAGAAGATCCTGAAAATTAACTGTTGGTGTTGAATAAAAAATGTTCCACTAACCGTCGTGGAACTTAATAGCCCGTCTGAGCACCGCCGCAGTTATAAAAATTGGAAGTAACAACCACCCAACGACTGCCGACTCCAGTTTCTGGTAGGATAAAAGAGCATGACTTCGGGAAATGGGTTCAAACACAAGGACCAAACGATAAAAACGACAGTTGGCGAGATAATAGAATTGGATATCTGCTGGACGCCCACAAGAAAACGGCAATCACGAATGTCACCCACAATGCCAATGACACTATCGCGATAATAAACACGGAAAACAACGTGGAAAGAAATGGGACCCTCTGCTGAGCCACCATTTCTTACTGCATTTCCTGGTTTCGATTACTCTCTATTCATTGGAATGGAAAATTGCCTCCCTCAAATCTTGCAATAATATCGGGCTTCACTGATCGCTGTTATCTGATAGCGCCATTTTTCCGGCCCTTCATTTAATGACCGAATCAATGAATTTCCTGTGGAATAATCATCAACCGGAAATAACTCTCAATGAGGATTGTTAATATTGAAATAACTTCGTGCTCACTATTTCTGCCTATAAATTGTTTCCCTAACACGGTATCCCGAAGAATCCAATTTACTAGAGGTAGGAAAATTAAGGAAACGCATGACCCTGAATTTTCGCCCATTCTTCATCCAGCCTTTTGTCCGTGGGTGGGCGTACCTATTACATCTTTCATCAGATCTGACTCTCTAATTTTCTGCCTCGATGTTATCTCCGTCACGGATCACGTGTGCCTATCATCCCCATAGAAAAAAAAGTATACTCGGAAAAACATCGAAATATACTTTTTTACCATACCTTTTCATATGGCGGAGAGGCTCGTCCGATTCGAAAAAAGCGGAGATCACGAACATGCCACGTTGCTCGTAGAGAGAAACTTTCGTTGAACTTAAATGAACATAACAAGTTACCTCATCTTCTGCTCTGAAGACAAACGAGTGCAGGAGTTCTTTGAAACATTCGCCAAAGGGTCTTAACTTCACCCAACCCATTTAATAAAGTCCCTATAAAACGAAAGCTCACGTTTCGCTGTCGTTTGATGAATGTTTTTTCTCCATATTTCTGGAATATTCATAGCGAGAAGCAGCACGCTGAATGCAACAAATGTTGAAGAGCTTTTATCTTTTATTATGAACACTTCTTTATAAAACACCCGACTATCTTTTTATTTACAGTTCCCGGGAAGCCAACAAAAACGAAAAAGTAACTCTAGAACAATTTTACAGGGTATAAAATGTGGATTGAACGTTTGAAGCTTGGTCCTTTATTTTCGTTGAAAAGAAATATATTCTAGCGCAGCACAACCGAAGGTAGTTGTAATTCCAATGTTTACTCTTCCGCGGAAATCAACCGCCGAAGCTGTCTGTATTGACACAGGTGTTTCTAGTTTTATCGCGCCCTTTGGCGAATGCAATTTCCCTTTGGTGGAAAAGTTCGTAACACTTCAAACCAAGGTGACTCAGTTTACAGCATCACTCATTCAACCGCCGAAAGATACACGTCAGAATTCAGTTACTACGAGTACGTGTATACGTATATAACTACTATGAGGCACGTGCCATCCTTACGACTTGAAAGAGATGCAATTTCGGCTGCAATCAAATTTTTTTTTTTTAGTAATTAAAGGGTAAAAACTACTATTTGGTAATACCGATTTTTTAATTGTTTTTTTTTTGTGTGGGATTTTGTGAGACCAATTATAAGTTCAATCATATACTCACGTTTCAGTTGTTCATACTCGGTTTTATAGCAAATCGTTTGTTTAAAAAAAATGTTTTTCGTGTTCTCCGTACATGTGATCTGTTTTATTGGCATTGGTGTTTAGGAAATTGAATATTGCAAGATCTCGATAAGCACTCATAAATACACTCTTAAACTATTTCCAAACCAAGTGTGGAAAACGACGAAGAAGATGGTCCTTCATTTCAGATTCCAAATGGTATTTGGTTAGGCAGAACACGTTTCCACCTTCCGAATGAGGAATGAGGAACCTGTTAGACTCAAAGTTCAATATTTTCGGATGTAATGCTTTTGGCAGTAATGAGATTTGCGTAAGGGAGAAAGAAAGTTTGGTCATCTCCAGCGAGGTGATCACCAAGTAAATTCAATTTAGGAAAATTAAAATATAATTCTCACCGTATGATCATTCGACTTTGGAGGCTTTAATTTTTCGTACAAGACCCACAAAAAGAAGGGACTGGTGAAAATTGCTATATAAGAGAAAAGCTAGAAAAAATAAATTAAGATATAATTTCCATACGAATGGTAAAAACCGTCGGATATTTCAACATTTTCCCGTTACCTAATCGTTTTTATCACATCTTCGTCTCCATGTATCGCTATAATGTCTCTTTTTCTTTTGTGCGCCCCTGAAAAATCTCAAGGAAGGAACCACGATATTCTGACATTTTCCATTCCTCCCAGCATCGCCCACGTGTATGCTTCGTCTTATTCTACTGGGAATACTCTTTTCGGCTAACAAATTTGCAAAAGTGGGGTAAATTTTTGCTGTAAATAAAAGATTTCGGAGAGTGCCTTCTTTTCGCTTTTGCATACTGTCGTTTGTGAAGAAACTGTCTTCGTATTTCACCAAAGTGTGGACTTATTTTCCCAAGAATGTTGTAAAAATTATATGGGGCTCCCACACGTTTTGACAGATGACGTCACGTTTTGAGACGATGCGTCACTGTAAATACTGTCATCTGGCTATTAGCAATTTTTTTTGGGTAAGGGTGTGATTTTTTTTTTTTTTTCAATTTTACCACTTCTCTTGGGCGCCCTTGAAAAAAAAATCACCCCACCGTGACGATCGTGCGAAAGAACCGCGAAATTCTAATATTCCTAAGTCTTGACATAGTGTCGTGCACTCGTGCGCACCGCTGTTTCCCACAGGGAAAACTCCTCACGGCACTGACTCGACCTCGAGAAACTCGCTTCTTCATTTCGTTTTTCTCATGCTGAGAAAAGCTCATCCTTCGGTGTGGCCTCTGTGCCCTTAATGTGCTGCCCAGGCTCTTACGCGCACGGTTTTCCTCTCACTTGAGGTAAAATAAGAGCGGTGAAACGATTGCTGCGCTGAATGTAGATGTCGAGGTTGGTTATCGGAGGGACGACGAGGTAGAAGGGAAGGGAAGAAGGGATGATCCGACAAAATGTAAATGAACGAGGTGAGACAAGAATGAACAATTAACTGGCGTAAATCTAGAGCATACTAAATAGATAGAAATAAACACTTGGGGTTAACCTCTTGTATTCCACTTTCTTGAATACCTGCAAGCATATATAGTATGTGAAACAAGCAGTGCAAAAAAAAATGGTGGAAGATATTTCACGAGCTTTGTAGACAGGTTTACACGTCTTTCCTCTTACTATGCACATATATTACTGTAACTCGTTTCTGTGCATTCGTTCGTATTTCACGTGAATCCTATAGCAAAAGTATATGAGACATCTCATGCCAACTTGGCCAATGATCAACCCTCAACTTCCCAAACATGGTTTCCGATTTTTCAGGCTATTCATCCACACACAAAAATGCATGTGAAGTTTTTTGAGATTTTTTAAAATCAAATTCTTTAATTATGAATATTTAAATCTGAGGTATTTAAAAACAAATATGGAATCCAAAGAAATAAAAAATCCATTTTTTTATGTTAGTCTGTAGACATTCCGATTGAAAATGAATTCTACTTGGAATATTTATGTGAAAAAATGAAATAAAAAATCGTAAACGATATTTGGAAATTCGGTCGTTGGTCGGGTTGATATGGAATGCTCGATATCAACCCTGGACGTGAACCTCGCAATCTTTCGGTGTATACGAAGGGCAAAGGTTGCTGAGACGTACAAGCACTGCAAATATATATATATATATATATATATACGTATGTATACAACGAAAAAATAAAACTTGGCTCAGCAGAAATATTCGCAACCACTTCCATGTACTTTTATTCCCTTGGTGTCGCGCAAAAGTGTATTTGTATATGCTCATCGATATGGCTCAGCATTGTCAACTTCAGAAATAGGTTACAGCCCCTGTACCATTTTCTACCGGTGAAAAGAGCAGGCACGTATTTCTTTCCAGTTCCTCTTCTCATCTGCATAGATTTATTCGCCACAGAAAAAGAAAAGTGCCTCCCTGAAGGGTAGACAGATTTTTCGTTCGTTTGAGTTTAGTCGCTGCAGTTGTCATTGCGAAATGGAAATCGGAGCGAAGCTGAAGAATAGGATGAGTGAAAGGAATGTACCTGCAATTGACAATCAGCTAGTCTCTCGTGATCGATGAGCAATTTGCAACTCATACCCATCCCACCGTATATAACGAGCATCTCCAACAGGGACTTGGTCGATTTATCGAGTCACGGCGACGAAGTTTACCTCCGGGCCGATTTAACGCCTGATTCAATCGCGCAGTTATCGAAGAACGCACCTCGCCCTGATCACTCAAGCGGAATATTATGGTTCGGGTATACCAGATTTTGATGCACTTCCATTTGCTCCGCGTGAATAGAGAGACTCTCCAGGCGAGGCTCATCACAAAATTAATCACCACTTCCTGACAAACTGCTTCTCGGGATCGTATCCTTATTATGCATATGCATAATTCGCACAAAGTTTTTCATAATTTCTGCGTTAATTGGTGAATAAAAAGCGGTACTATAATTTAATACAAAGATACAAAAAAATGTTATCCTTTACTCCCGAAGGATTATGCGTTTCTGCAATAATAGTACGTTTGTCGCATGGGTTTCGTGCGAACTTTTTCTTCAAAAAGGGTAAAACCACGTTTCTCGATTTGAATGTTTAGAAAAATCAAATGTCTGTGATTTTGCTGTCAATTTTGGATTCAATGAGAACAAATTCTACTTAGTAACACTTGGAACAAATTCATAAAGAAACGGAATTAAAAAAAAAACAAGCGTTTCCAAATTTAGTGTATAAAAAAAAAAGATATAAAAATGACGAGATAAGCGAGGAATCCAATTTTCAATGGTAGTTTAGGCTATATCGACACAAATCGTTTTCTTGTTTTCATTTTATTTTTTCAGCTTTCCAGTATCACGATAATGCTAGAAAATTGTACACTAGATAACGTCGTGCATTATTGAAGGAGTAAGCGACACCCTCTTTAACCGAGTTGCTTGGCTGCTTGTTATCGCGATCTGACTCGAGTTTTTGTTCCTTACTTATAAAAAACTTGGCTTCATGCATCTCGGCTTCTCGGTAGAAAAACTAATGAACATGATTAAGGAGGGTAGAATGGATTTGTATATTATATTAGACTCAAATGTACAGCACCTCCCCATTTTTAAGGCAGCGATAAACCCGTGGAAATTTCGTCGCCGAAGGGATTTGAATATCGCGGAGCCAGAAGATTAGTCCATTTCTATTATAATATCGCGTACTTTATCATAATTTTAGCCCCATTCATCTAGCTGTTTCTTTTTAAAAAATAGATCTCTGAATTTTAAAGCTGACAGCGGAAGCGAAACTTCCTTTTAATACTCTCTGGAAAAAACGGCTTTGAATATCGCGGAGCCGGAAGCACAGCTCATTTCTATTATGATTTCGCGCATTCCCTCACAATCTGAGATTCATTCATCGAACCGTTAGTACAAAAATGAGTTTCAAACTTTGAAAGCAGTGGAAAAAGTGAAATCTGCTCTTCCCAGGCAGTAATCCACCGTTGGATACTTTTTCGTTAAATTTAAAACGCCCATACCCTTTAATTTTTTGTATTTTGATTCTCTGAACCGGAAAATAAAATGGCTTTCAGAATTGGAGTTGTATCTGCAAAGCAGTTTAGAAAAAAAAAAAACAGATTTCAAAATTAGGAGCTGTGTCAAGGAAAGTGGACCATAAAGACTCTTTTGGAGAAAGGGCTTTGAATATCACGGAGCTAGAAGCTCAGCCCATTTCTACCATAATTCACTCTATTCTCTCATAATTTGGGTCTGATTTATCGAGACGTGCATAAAAAAGTATTTTTGCAAATTTTTAAAGTGGTAGGAACAGACACTTCCACTAAAGTAGGTACTTCGGCGTGTGATAAGCTGGGATAAAAAAAAGAAAGTTCCACGCAGTCCACCAAAAGGCAAGTGAACAGTTAGACAAATGGCTGGGATAACGAAAAGGTCCGGGAGAGAGGAAGGGCAGCCACCAAGATCGAAATTGACGACCCCCCAAGGCATCCACACGGAGAAAAGGGTGTAGTTATAGGAACCACGGAACTGATACGTGCCAACCAACAGAAATCGTGAATTATGGCATTAGCAGGTTATTGAGTGTCAGAACTAATCTTGGTTGGTCGGGGTTGCACGGAGAAAAAACTGGTTGGCATTACAATGTGAGAACAAGTTTCATTGAATCACGGATATCTTCGTCGATGTAATGATAATTTAATTTTTATGTAAATTTAATAGTATCTTTTGCGAAGTCGATGAAAAGTAAAGACAATCTTCGAGCTAAACCTGCTATTGTTTATTTTAAAAAGTTGCCACCAAATGTTCTCTCCAAAATTCAAATGCAACATTTCATTGAACTTGAATAAATGTTTCGTCAAAAATGTAAAATGAAAAAAAAATCAGTACACCCATTTCTTTAAAAATGTTTTCGCTCAGTGTGCCAATTGCTTGGTTGACATTACCGATCAGTCCACTAACCAAATTTACACCTAACTCTTAAATCGTTTAAAAGTTGGTTTCATCGACTAACCACTTTTCTCCCTTCAAGAACCCCTGAGAACTTGGTGAACAGCACAACCAGCAGTCCCTCAATACGGCGGTACCCCATCGATCCAACAAAATAGTGTGAGCCTCGGATAAACGTAAATTCACGTCCCTAGTTTCCGAATTTCCGACGAGAAACATGGAACGACTCTTATCGTTCTGTTTGACTAAGGCGCGTGCGACTAACGCGCAATGTAGTTCAAAGCTTTGTGAACTCTTCGTACAAGTTTCAAATCCAGGCGTGCTTTTGCAGGATCATCAAGAGCCTCAAGACGCATTAACAAATTACCACATTTCCCGCACATCTTTAATTAAAAATCATTCATTAAAAATACGGTGAAAATCGAGATTATGGATAATTGCTTTTCATTGTACATGCAAAATATGTTACTGCAGGCATAACAATATACGATATGGCAACAATTAATTTCGATGCATTCTCAAGAGATGCACGGTGTTAATGGAACAGTGACGATAATTGCCGTGACAAATCAACACGCCGCAAGCCATTTAATTAACGTGGAGAATGGTTATAACCTTAATTGAATCATTATGATACATGTTAATTAACTCGGGTTCAAATATACGCGAGGAATATTAACTCTCGATATTTCATTGTGAGTTAAGTAGCATATCAACATTAAACAGATGGTTGCATCTTCTCATTAATCATCTACATGAGGAACTCGACACATTAACGATTCTCACTCGTGCCAACTTAATTCCATAGAGCACTAAATAGTATTCATATGCACATATATGTACGTATATAACTCATGTACATACTAGATTCAACAGGTAAACGTTGGTCACCGTCCTCATCCTCTTGTTTCTCGCAAGTGTGATGAGAACCAGACAATTGCCCACTACGGATAGGAGGAATATAGTGGCATACAGTGGGACAATAAGGCCCTCGAGCAAACTGCCGTTCTCCGACGAGGTGGTCGACGAGGTGTTGGTCGTTGTCGTAGTGACTGTCGTATTCATCAGATCGAAGGTTACGTCGTGATGTGTGCTCGAGCCTCGCCCCTCGAGCACAATCCTCTCATCACGACGATCCCAATTATTCAACAAAATTACGCTACTTTGCGAATTGTTGATACTGTGTTCCGTCATCCTCCACTCGTGCCAAGCCTCTTAAGCCCTACTTGTTTTCTTGAGCTCTATTGCAAGATTACCTCGGGATTCTTGGTGCTCGAATATCAACGACGAGATACTATCTCCCTCTGAAACAAAAACCATGAAACGCTCTTGTGAAATTGATTAGGAAATTCTGTACGTATATTGAAATTCAAGATCGGAATTTCGTTCAACCAATGATCTCGTCTCGCTTGGTAATAATTGTCAATTAAACGAAGATTCTGTACTCAAATTCGCGATAGGAACTTTGCTCCTTGACCTTGTCTCGATTGGTCCTCGTTCGGGAGATTTCGATGGTACAGTCAATCGGGTCAATCGAGAAGGAAAGTTTGGAAAAGAAATTCACGCACTTTCTAAGAGAAAACTCGTGAAAATGAAGGTGAGTGTAAATGTTAATAAACCGAAATTATTAACATTTATCCACATTAAATAGGACACCTTTAATTCAGATTAATTTCCAATTACACTTTTAATTTCTCTTTGAAAATATACGCCGATAATTTTGTACATCTTCATACGTAATTGCCCAGACTGTACCAACGATGCCCCCTTCGTTTAGTCGCGAGGGATTTCGCATGTGCCGAAGTAACCGTTTCGATGAAAGCCCGGGACTTGGGAGGAACTTTTGCGTTAAGCGATCGGCTCGCATTCATTCTTGATCCCGGTGTCGAGGCCTCGTCGACCCTTGGCAACTCTCGATAATTTACACATTGAAGAAGCTTTCCCATTCCCATAATTTCCATGGCCAACTTGTCAGTGTCTGGCAGAATGAAACCTCTTTGTACGGATACATTAATAATTAAGTTAAGACATCGATTCCCTTTTTTTCGCGTAGACGTCCATTGATCACAACCAACCACGCCATTAAAAAAGGACTGGGTAACTAGGGCCCTGTGAAGACCTTCTCGTGGCCCGGTCAAGGCCTGATTTGTAGCTGGTATAACGCTTATCATTACTGCCTGGAATATTATAAGTGATAATGGGATTACAAGTGGCATGTGTACCTTTGGATTAAAGACTATGTCTACATCTGTGAGCATGAATAATCATTCACCGTCGGCTCTACAAGCACTTAGTGTTAATTGCGCAATGGTGCAAAGTACAAACGCACAGATCATCCCAACTGCATTGTTGCTAGGTGCAAGCTCAATGCCCCGACGAACTTGTAGAGCAAGAAGCTCAACACTATTTATACACTAGCCGCATGCATTGTTAACCCTTCAGCAAATGGATCCATCTCTGTTCCATCAATGGTCACAGCAAAATGGGACATGTGAAACATTTTATTTTATTCACTGCAGAACTTTTTGCACTGTTTGAACATAATATAGAAAGACTATTTTTAAAAAACGGCGGAAAAAGCTAAAGAGGTAAACACTAAGAACAATGCAAAAAATGCAAAGAATAAAAATAAACATTATACGAGTTCATACAATATAAACGTTTCTCTATCATATGTTCATGAAATTTTAATCAATAGCAAAAACCGAGCCTCGTTGTTCATTCGGGAAGTGCATGTATTATTCACCAAAAACGAACGCCGTGACAATGAATCTACCAGAGCTCCAAACCATTTTTTAGACTTTATATATCAGCTGAAAAATTCGCGAGTCTCATGTTACAAGCCCTACGATGGTTGCGCCATTTTTGTTACACGCATGGTATGGAAATGATATAGGCGAACGCCTTCATCTGATATATATTGCGTGGGTCTGTTCCTGAAGCACGCTTCTATCACTAGCAGAATGCTATGAATAGAGTATATTTTAACCCAGAATTAAAAAATACATATTCCACTACCATTTGGCATCAAGACTCTGGCTAGACATTGGAGATTTATCAAAAATTCGTATTGAAAATTGCAAATCATGATATTGAGAATTTTTTGTTTGGACATATAAATCAATATTCCGAATGTAAATGATCGATAATGACGAGGGTATTTTTCCGCATGTGCCAACTTGTTCCCCACTCTTATCCTATATTTCAGGCAGCATTGTTATTATTGTTATTATCATCATCATTATTGTCAACTTTCGGTGTTCATTTATTCATTGAATTTCCTGGCGTCTGCCAATTAGGAAAACATGGATTTCGCCATACAAATTCGTTCGGGCGACTTGAAATTTTATCTTACGCTGTACGAAATATTCGACGAAATTCACGCTTTTAGTGGTTACGAGTGTAATTTCGTATTATTTCGATATACCATAGCTTGGCTCGGTATTGGATCACTAAATCCGAGCATCAGGTAGTTCAAAAATACCAAAGCTCACTTTTCAACCTTTCAACTGCTTTATTAAAATCTGAGTAATTCTGTTATAGTACTTGCGTCTCGTCGCTAGCTAGACCACAATAACCACAGCAAATAAATTAGGGGATTTATTGAAATTTTCGATAACACTCAGACTAAACCAAATGTTTGCCGTCGCTTACAAATATAAATTTTCGAAAATACCAAAGCTCACTTTTCAACTGCTTTATTAAAATCTGAGTAATTCTGTTATAGTACCTGCGTGTCGTCGCTAGTTAGACCAACATTACCACAGCAAACAAATTAGAATATTTATTGAAATTTTGAATAACGTTCAGACTAAACCTAATGTTTGCCGTCGAATAATGCAGCCGGGAAACGTCATACATGTGCATCATTTTTTTTTCATTTCTGTACTTAATGTTTACAGTACATTGTATACTTTAGTCAAACAACTAGTCTATTCGCAGCGCGAGCAGTATCGATTTTTGCATTTTTTGATAACATTATTAAAATAGACATCGTCACTCAGACAAAACGGAATAGGGAGATCTAACAATTGTCAGACCATTCGACAATTTTCATAGGGCATATAAAAATGTACTCATGAATTAAAAATACATTCATGTCAATTAATAGTTATCAATGTGAGATTTTATTTTGAACGTACGTTGAGATAATTAGCATTTTAGCAGATAGAATGAATATAACAAAATTCAGATGCTTATTTCATTTGAATAATGTGCACGTTTATTCAAATAAATTTTACACATGATATTAATTAATGACATGAAGTTTATACAAAATAAGCGCCTGGAGCGCGGAATATAACTTCTATCATCGTTATGAAAATGCATGCGTGCTCCCCAGTCGCTGATCACCTCAGGCATCGATTTCTACGTGATTGAACAAATGCGATACGATACTTATATTCCTGCTTCAATTTTCGATAACATGAATAAATAGTAAATTCAAAACGTTAAAAAAAACGGGAAGTTACTATTTACTTTCCCTACGATTGAACATCGTCGCATAAATTCTATTATTTATATAGAACATTTTTTAATCCCTTGATCTAATGGAATATATTTTGCAAAATATTATCAAAGCTCAATTTTATTTATAATCATTGTCGTTGTTTGAATTGCGCAATTAGTTTACATGATTCGAATGATAAAATGTCTTTTCAGTATATTATTTTATCAGCATATATTTGTCGATTGATCAATACCCATGGAAAATTGTATAGATATCTGGCAGTGAGTTTATTAACGGGAGTGATTGAACGTACACCTAATCCTTAACAACTACCTTTAAAAGTTCCTAAACGATGCAACGTTAACGTCCTCATCCAGAAAGTCCACACAGAACTGAAGTAATGGCAAAGTCGCTCGCTTACAGGTTGAGCGTGAAAGGAAAGAAAAAAAGAAAATTTGTTCAATCAAGTGCGCGCAAGGGTCCCGTATTCCACAAAACTTTCACTGGGTGAAACCCTTCACTTAGTTGACGGTTCGTCGCGCTTGTTAAGACTTTGAAAAACTTTCGCGGTCACGGTAATCACTGGTAAATATAGCCAAGCTGGTTGCACTTCTGATATTGAAGATGTTACAACAAAACCACTTAATTGACGGCGACTCAACGACCCAACGTCGTTCGAGCTTCCCAACATCCATCCACATTTTTTTCATTTAAAAAATACTTGAATCATTGGCGATCAAGGTCCGGTAACAAATTGAAGCTCCCTTCCTGCGTCATTAATAAATAAAATGATGTTAAAATTCTTTTTGTCCGGGCGCTTTTTTTTTTGTAGAATTTTATTTTATTGTGAAAATCGAATGATTTTATTTTAAGGATTTTTCACAAATTGTCGAATTAGTCAATATCGATAATGAATTAACTGTCTGGCTAATTTTACTCGAGTCAGTGGTTACGGTCTGCGTTACGTCCGCCGTTCCTGACGCGCACGCGGCGAAACTGTGCCGTCGACTGAGTCTCGAATACTCCAATCCCCTCTCCAAGTACTCTCTCACTCTACTACTACCCTCCGTTCATGAGAGAACACCGGCTCAACGGCAACGGTCTCGCCAAACGGTAGCACTCGCATTCATCCACAAAAACTCGCCGCGATTGCGTTGGACTTCTGCTGTAAGGTTTTTTTTTTGCGGTGCATTACAATTAGTGGCGTATTGGCACGGTTTACATTCACTGCGTTCGCCTCGCTCCAGGACAAGCCCCGGGAAATTTCATCGGGTTAATTGTATTGCAAAAAAAAAGGCTGAAAAGTTTCGAACATTGGAAATTGCTTTGTCGAGACCAAATGTTAAATTTTTTTTTAATTACAAAATGATTTTGAAATCGATTTTACCTTACGTTTGTTGACTAATTTGAGCCGAATTTGTGACTTGATTTTATGTATTTTTTCTGACAAATTTTTAGGGCGGTTCATAAATCAATTACGATACGAGATTTTTTTTTCACGAAAATAAAGCTTCGTTTATGGAGAAGCGATAAATAGGGAAGAGATTGAGCGAGAGGAGGAATGCTTCAGAGCTGCGATAATTATTAGCGCGGCAAATATTTCAAGGAGTACCGCGAATTTCACAACGACGTCGTCAATGACCCAATATTTCCGAGCTCACTCCATCTGTTCAATAAACTTATTGATGAAATTAGTAGATGTCATTACGGAGCATCACGAATATGAAAAAGTGATGGAAAAAGTAATAGTTCATTTGGTTCCCATTACACATTATCCATTATTATTTGTGTATGATATTAATAAACGTAGCTCATATTTTCACGGTTTTCCACCGAAAATGCAATTGTTTGAAAGAATAGTATGCGTTAAATTAATTATGAACAGGTGGTCAGAACTGCTTCGAATAAATTGATGTATCAATTATTTACTTGTGTAACTTCATTGTAAATTGGGGTAAAAATGAAAAATAAAGGTTTCCGTGAATCAATAATACTTTTTCTACGGGTGTGCCTTTCACTGAACACGGCAACGCACAAATCATTACTAGCCTCCCACGCGTCGAGTCTCCATCACCTAAATGAGCATCGATGGGCGCTGATTTGGGCGCTAGTGTCCAGCGATCACGTTACAAGATAGACGAGAGTATATTATTGTTCGTGATATTGGGTGAGGGTAACTGAATGTCACTCTCACTGATATTTTGGCAATCGGAGAGCGGACCAAAGGATTTACGAGCAGCCGGAAATTCGCGTGCTCACCGCACGTTGCCGTTGCCTTTGGCGCCAAACACTCGTACCAATGATTAACCGAGATAAGGGCGGGTATTACAGGTTTGCCAGATGATACCCAAACATCGCTTGATTTTTGGAGTGCAGTTTAATTAACAGGGAAATGCACTGATGAAAATCGTGTTGTATAAAAATTGACCATTCGCGGACGAATTTAAAAAAGAAAAATTTAATCCTTCGGAAATGTGTACAGTTGAGCTTCCGGGATTTATTTTCAAAGCTGCGACGGGAGCTAAAAGCATCAACTGGGCATAGAAGCTTTCAGTTTCCTGCTGCATATATCCTATTTCCTCATTCCTTTTATTGCAAATGAACCGAAAAATGTATGACAACTCTGATTGTTATTGGTCGTCTTAAAACACAAACAATAACATGCCAAATGTTACCTTCCTATCTCTCGTAATCTTCATCTTAAAATACCACACTTTTATTTGCCAATGACGAATGGATCTGAAAATTAATAGGCGGTATGTACGTCCGAGCGTTAGAACCGATATACTAATAATTTTTTTTAATGTCAGCCCGTACAGAAGTAGAAAATTGATCAATGTTGGATTGTGACGGAATGGCGAAATTTCAGGGTTGCTAAAACCGGCATATTCTCCGCGAATTCGCTATAGCATATCCCATTTCCCGGCTGTCGGCACCGATGATGTTCATCCTTATAATTCCGGGAATTAACCTGAATTCAAGCCTTTTGAGGGTGCAGATAACGTCCAGCGGTAGGTTCATTCACGTGTTTCGTCCAAATTTAACAGTAGCAATTAAATCTCGCCAAAGCCTCGTCCATGTATTTCTCTTTTGGGCGAATCCCTCGCGAAACTGGCTCCTATACATATGTAAATTCACGGGAAGATTGGAAAGATATTGCTCTAAGTGTGAAAGGGAATACGATCAATGGAAAGTGGGCCTACGAGTAGCGAAAAAAAATCCTGAATGTAGAACGGAGAAATTAAAAGGTGCAACGATTTTTATGGAAAAGGAAATGAATAGACACAAAGGATCTCTCGCATATTAACAAAGTGTTGAAACGTACGCCTCACGATTGGGATATACTCAACTCACATCTATAGATAATTATGTCAGCTTTTTCATTTAAAATCTGCCACGTAATCCAGTTTTTTCATGTGCTATTTGGCCATGGAATACGTGGGATACGTGAGGATGGAACACGTGGGAAATCTCTCGTAGCTCGGGTACCATTCTTGGCCCCTGCTCGGCAATTCTTTGCCTTCCTTTAATTAACACACGTTTGGGAGTGGAAAACTGAATTGCACCAAGAAGTGTGTGCTACACGAGAAGGGAAAAATAGTTTTGGCACCCAATTCAAGGATATGCTCTGCCATAAGTCACTCAAAACATATTGCAAAAATAGCCAATTAATCAATTTTTACAAGTACTCTTTTCTGCCCGATTTCCGATTTGCTTAAAGGACCAGCAATTGCTTCACTTATCCCGATACTGAGTAATGTGCGTAAGGTTAATCCGCGATAAAAATTTATTCCGAACGCGAAGTTTGTCGGGGAAGCGATTCATTCTCTCCGAGTCGCAAGTCGCGAGTCATTTCACGTGCTATATATTGCGATGCATTATTTTTCCGGTTCCGGGTGCACGTGCTGCCCTGGGTAACGGGCCGGAAGTGTGCTCACGGCAGGATAGCAGTGAAACGGCGAAATATGGGATATGTATGCGTTCAGACTTTCGTCATTCGATTAGCCAAGCAGTTTCCTGTGTCAGCGTAAAAGTGGACGTACGTATAAAGCCCCCGTGAAGTCTCTCCTATACGTACTCGATCAAAATGACGAGTGGCTACCTCGTGAGCGGGTCAAAGCCTTTCTTCCCGAGAGAAAAGACGTAGAATCTACGCGGCCAGATTTCAGAATGGGAGAAGAGACCACCACGGGAGAATCTTATTTCACGAGACCAAGAGCATAGCTGTCGGAAGCTGGTCTGGCGGTTGCATTACACCGACACCATCAAAACGTGAACGATCGTAAAATCCAAAACGACTCTACTTCGTCTGCTCGAAGTCAGAAAAGTTTTATTTACGACTGTTGAACAATTTCTATGAAACAAAAAGAAAAAAAGAGCGTAACGAGGTGCAGACGTGTCCGAAGATTTTCTCACCCCTTCGAGAGAACGAGAGACTTCAATTAGTTGATGGCGCTTAAACGAAAGAGCACAGGAGAGTAAAGAGAACTTTTTACTTTGAGCATTCAAAGTTTTTCAAAGTTGGCGCAAATCACGGAGAAATTTATAGGCTGTATAAAATTATGATTACTGTTGTTGTTGTAAGTACTGGAGCTTTGTATGATTGCGTTTCAGTCATACAAAACGCTCTCATATTGCGTTGGCTTCACTCTCACTTTTGTCGGCTCGAATATAGTGAGCCTCTGTAAAGCTTATGGAGCTTATTGTGGAAATTCCCAAACGGTTTACACAATCGAAATTTAAGAAATAATGTTACAAGGCATTACAAGTCATGCCCCAGGACGTGATTAATGTCTGTTCCAGGAGCGAACAATATGTACTTAGGACTATACTTATGCTGTTCAGGTGCAAGAGCGTGTAACGTCGGATTCATGCAAAAACCTTGTTATAATAGATTACTGTTATCAAGTGATCGATAATCATAAAGACCAATCGCTTGATAATATTGATAATAAATGCTGCTCGGATAATATTAGTAGTATGTATATTTTTTTGATGCGCTGATGTTTTGACTGAGATTTCCTTAAGTAAGACAGACACGGGAGCTGCAAAGACCTAATTTTAAAGCAGGATTAACTTTTTGTGCCGAGCCACTTTTTAAAAAGTTGAAGTTTTCAGTGAACCTAGACTTTTCCGAATTGGACATAATAATGAAGCTTAAACCCACTGCAGACGACGCATGTAACAGGACGTAAGCTCTTTACTGTATTCGTCGGCTTTCAGCAAGTAAACACAGTCCAACATCATCGCATTTTTATTATTTTTCACCATTTTAACCACCTTCGTGAGGATTTGTGCTGAATAATTTTGACGCCCACATAAACGGAGCGTTGCAGCAGACGAAAAACAACGAGGGATTCCATTGCATATATTGTACAGTCTTTAAATCCGCTTTCTATGGTATTCGATAAACTGCAGCTTGATGATGCAAACACTTTTTGGAGAATACTTTACAAATACTACCGATTATGAGGACCAGCACCTGTTGTTGATAGCAATGCGCGATTTGAATTTAAAGATTTCCTTCAATTTACGCTGGATGAACCATTTCCGTAAGTGTCTGGCTCACTTACGGGCAGAGCTTTAAGAGGCGGAAATATATCAATGGGACCATCGTCAGCCAATTTCAAAGACCCGAAGGTCTGCCTCTCGCGCGTACCTTCATTTGTTTTATTTTCACCTTTTTTGAGAGAAAACAAAAGCTTGAAACGCAGTTTATCAAGCTGTTTAAATAGAAAAAAGGTCTCAAAATTTGGCAAGTGCCCAGATTCAAAAATATTTGAGGAGCAATCCACATCAATTCAACCTCGGCCTGGATCCCGACCTCTCGAATATGGTCGGTGATTTTTGTGAACTCTGTTGCCAACTCTGAAAGGAAAGCAGATTTTTTGTAAGATTTTGTATTGATTATCACTAAGAAGTCATACGGGCTATGAACAGATTCTGGTGCTTTGTCTGCTTTCTTTGTACGGCTTTTTGAACGGTGACAGTTTTGCGCGTCGTCGAAAGCCGAAACGCGATGAAGTATATCATCTTACTCACGTAATCGAAACCGACATTGTCAAGCTCGTTGGCTTACACCTGCCTGACAGTAGAGAATGAATAACTTCAGTAAATCAGACACTTCTCGTTTCCCACAAAAAGCACTCAATATCCCTTGGGGCGTAGGGCATCAATGGCTTTGCGTGCATCCCAGAAGAGTATCGAACATGGTATAACTCAATTACACGTTTGACAACAGATAAACAGAGAGTCGACGTTCCAAAACTGGAGCGGAAACGTAGATCTTAGCTTTTATTTAATAATCTCTCTACCACGAGAAACCCTTATTTTCAGCCCGGTTGTTTTAGTCCCTTCTTTACGCCGGGACGGTTCCAAAAGGGCCGTCATTATTATTACCGAATTCGTAAAAGTGTCTAGAAGGGGTGAAGCTTAGCTCAGGAAAAGCATGGTTACGACATAAGCTGAAGCCGCAAATGGAAAATAGTAGAGCGAAGGGCTTAGCACTTGGCTCCTTAACGTGAGACCTGAGACAATAGAAGAGATTGTCCCTATGCGAAATTGGGTACGTGTGTATCGTGAGGAGCCGCAGATCCTGTATATACTCCCGAGGGAATCTCGTATCAGAGGAACAAAATTCGTGGTCCAACACATTCGGGATCTCATGCGGAGCTATCGTACCAATGTGTGGGAAACATAAAATAAATTTCAGGAGGGTTGAGTGGCTGAGTCTGGGCTGCTGATAAGTTTCGAGCCATTGTATACTCAAAGAGCTTTTTGCAACGAGTACGAGGCGGTTTTCACTTCTCGAAACGCCTCGTGAAAACGTATCCGAAAAAAGCATACAATTGGCGCTCCACTGAAGCTTATACCTCACACCGATCGTTCCGATCGCTCATGTTAGTCTGCCAATTCTAGAGACGCTCGCCGTCGGACTCCTTCAAACATGGAGCAAATATTTTATCAATTCGTGAAACATTATTTACCTACTAATGCTGACGTGATATTCGATTATTGCTACTCTAAACGAAATTTCCAATTTTCTTGCATGACATTTTAAATTGTTCATTTTATATCTGGACACATAGTCGAATCAAATGGGCGAAGTTTCATTTCTATCATTAATCAATCATCTCAGTGCCCTGTATGTTTTCATAAAATTGCAGACCTACGCTGCTTGATATGTACTTAGAGTTTTGAATGCAAGATTCTTTGGTTGAAGACTATCGTCAGTACATTTTTTATTAGTCCCCTCAAGGATGATTTTGATGATAGGTTTTCGTGGTCAGTTCGCAGGTTCATGACTGGTCTCTGTGCGATAGATAAAAGGTCGGACTAGACGGCATCAGTGAATTTCTCGTTGGGAGTAAGTCGCGTTTCGTTACAGTACATCCATCTTCTTTGCGGATAGAATGGGAATTGGAGAGACTCGTAAAAACCCGAAAAGGTATGCGCGGGTGCAGACAAATGAAAAAATAGTCGCACGGGCTATTAGATAATAGTTTTCACAATACCATCGTTTCTGTAAATGGCGAAATAGCCGCCAAAAGGCTTTCGTTCGTTTAGCGAATATCAAGACCATTAATCTTTTTTGTTTTTTTTGTTTTTTCGTACTGAGCGCAAGCTCTCGTGAAATATCTTTTTCTACTCCGTTAGTTTGACATTCTGGATGAACGGAAATTGATTTGATAAATCTATAGAGATTCTGTATTATATTATAATATATCATACATCGATTTATCAAGGCAGTTACTATATTCTATTTTAACCCACTTCCCAAGTCTTCTACGTAAAACCGTTTCCTCGTATCCAACTATGGGGCGAGTAAAGAAGGAAAGAGAGCTACGTATGGAACTTACGCAGTGCTTCGGAATCCCCTTTAAGAGGGTCTTTCCATCGCTATCGATTTTCATGCACTGCTGAAAATCCGGCACGTCGAAGCGAATTTATGTCGACTTTTTCCCAATACTGCAACACGTGATGCTAATAGAAACATTTGCAGTCAGGTTAAATTTACCCGAAACGGTGGTGACATTTTCCGGTTGCCACCTGAAATATTCAAAATATTCGACACATTTATAAGTGGCATGAGTGGGGCGTGATAATCGATAAGCTAGCAAACCATGCGTGACTACGATGAAATACACAGAGCTCACTAAATTCCATTCAATATCATCCCAATCCAAATCGATTTTATTTTTAATATTGCCACACTTTATCTCGCGATTTATATTCTTTATGACAATATCTCTACTGGCGTATTCACAAGGCGTATAGTTCCGAATAGTAGAGACGGAATTTTTTTAATTTCGTAGATTTGATGAAAATCCGGAGGAATTCATAAGGTTGCATTTTGCAATAAGAGTTATAGCGTGAAATTGCCAAGGAATTGCTACACTGGCGATAAAAAATATGAGTATATGTGTGGATTGCTTTTGAATTGATTCTGACTACGTAATTTTTTTAATCTCACATTACGTTTGAATATTTTCAGGATATTGTTCATTAAAAAATTTCAAAATTTGTTTACTTGCTTGCAACGTTTACCACATAAAATGTAGATGGTATCTGAAATAAAATCAAGTTAACGCTTTACTAAATCGCTTATTGTTCACTGCACATTCGCTGGTAATTGTCTCTACATTTTTTAAACCTCACCATTAAAAGCTTAAAATCAAATTGTAGTCCCAAATGGCACGCTTCACATTTTTGGTTTTATTTAAAAACTCAAATACATCCCTCGGAAACTGCGGCGAAATACTAAGTACCACCTGCATTAAAGCGCCTGTTAGTTCAGCATTAAATGTGTGGGCCGCCGCGATGTGGGTGGACTTTTTTTGCGGTCTCTACCATAATACAAACTCGGCATGACACCCACAACTGCAGCATATTTCACAAAACGACTAGTGGACTTCATCGGCTCTGAATACGCGAACTATGAGGAAAATAAGCAAATAGCGGTCACCTAACGGAAAGCTCTTGCAATATTTCAAATAAGAAATAAGTTTTATTAAAAAATTCTTGAATACTCACAAATTTTAGAATATTGACAACTAAAATATATATATATACTTGTCAAAAATTTTAATGTTGGGTCTTTTAATAAAGAAATGCAATTGGTCATGAAAGAAATAGCCCAAAAAAAGTATATATTAAGCAGATAAATGTTACTCGTCATTTCGAAGATCTTTCAATAATGCAGGCACATTTCCCTGAGGATCTGCCCTTAAAGTTCCAAACTTTTTAATTTAAATCACAAATTACACTAAAGTTATGAACGATACAAATGGTTCAATTTCAAATGATTTAAAGGCTACAAACCTCAATTTGTTTATATTAAAGCAGTGTTGAAACTGAAGGCGAAACTCCACAAATCAAATCAAGCAATGCTGGAGAACTAGATCGTTGAGCACGGAGAGTAAAAGTAGCATAACATTCGGGATGCTGTTTCCTACAAACCGAGTCTGAATGCAATCGAATACAAACTTGTTTTCGAACAAATATCCGTAGTATGAACGGGAGAAAGATAAAGAAACGCTGTGCAGGCCAAAGTTGGTAGAATTTCTCAAATATTTGAAAAACTATGGTGGGTGATTCAATGTAAAAAAGGAAAAAAAATTCTAGCCAACATCTCACATCCAACCAAGTTATTCACTGACGAACCGAGCTTTTTCCATGTACGAAGGTTCAAAACCTGTGTACAATAATTATGTAGCTGTAAACCGCTAATGAGCGTGGGATGGGCTCCAATCCATAGTAAATACCTTGAGAACAGTAACAATGCATTAATATTTAGCCTGCATTTACCTCGAAATTAGCCGAGTCTAGACGTACGTGAAGCCAAACTCGTGTTCTGCACAAATAAACATAGTAAGAGGTGGTGGCGTGTAGACAAGCACTGCGGAAGACGTTCTTGGTGAAACTTTCCAAATATGCCTAACGCCATGGTGAGTGAGACTCTATATCGTGCCAAGAGATTCTAGCCGATATTTAAGATAAAGTACAGTGTGAAAATAAACATTGTGGCTGCTGTTTAGAGATAGAACGACAAAATTAAACATCGGAGATGAAATCTAAAAGAGCGAGGCTCAGACCCAAGTCGAGCTGATATGGAATGGGGCATTCCACTATAAAAAAATAAAATTGAATAATAGAATATAAAAAGCAACTTAGTTGACGATAATCACAAATACCGCAAAAAAAATCGTGTTTCAATAATCAGCGTGCCTTATTTGCTCAAAAACTGGCTAATTCAACACACGCACGCAAACAAACTAGTTTTAGCACAACTATACATAGTATAAACTGGAGGCGAGTCGACAAGCAGTTGGGGAAGACGTTGAAACTTTTGACATACGCCAAAACCCATGGTAAATTATATTATATATAGTGCCAAGATATTCTAGCAGACACCTAAAATTAAGTAGAATTTTTATCGTTATGAAAGACAAAGTTTAATGCTCGTGAATTCTTGATTTGTTGGGTGGATTTAAAAAACAGCACGTGGGTCGTGAATTTAAAGTGTGCACTGTGAATGTATACAAACGAAAAATGAGAGAAGCACGAAAATGTACAGCTTTCGGTTCGTTTCAATTTGTCACTCGTTTAAAACCTGCACCCCATGGATATACACGTTTAAGCACCCCACGAACGTGGGCGGTACTCAAACACGCAGTAAATACCTTAAGAGCATTAATCGTGCGCTCCTGCGAGTTAACGATCTTTTGCCAGGACCTTTCGGACAAATCTGTGAAGGTGTCCGGTAAAAAATGAAACTCAGCCAGCCTAAAACACAGCCAGGGATAAATACTCTGGAGCAAGAACAAATCCCCGCAACCTGTTTATTCGAGCCGTGTGTTGGATACTCTACGTGTCCCTGTTGTCCGATAAAATCCAGTTTACAACAGCAACGGAGAAGAGGCAGATGGCTTTTCCTACGCTCTCACGGCAAAACGCGTTAAAGTTAACGTCCTAGCTGGGAAACGAGATATGAGGCGATGTTTTTCTCCGATAAAACCAACCCTTTTCAGACAGAACCCACACCTTCGGTCATTAAATCTCAGACGACAAGAATAAGCACCGTTCAATCCCTCTTCAGAAACTGTAAGTATCAATGAATTACGAGGGAAAGATATTCTCCAATTTTCCCTAAAATTCATTTTCACTGGTGGTCAATAGATCCTCTCAATTTCAGGATATTAAAAAAAAAACAGTTTTCCGGTTGAGGCAATTTTTCTATTTTTTAATTTATTCTGTAATTTTTAGAAAAAAAAAATTCAAGCTAACGCAGACCTGCAAAGTAGAACCTCGTTTTCCCATTATTTTTTGCTTTTTACGAAGCTTCCTCCATGAATATGGCAAAATCGATTAACGACCTTTCTCATGGCAGTAGCTATGTGAAAAGGGAAAATAATGAGGAAGCAATCTGCGGGTGTTTTTAATGAGCGAATATAACCGCGAAAAATGCGTCAACAAGCGAGTCGGGAACGTGTTGAGATCGCGTTTGCTCTGACGTCGACTTATATGGCAATACGAAACGCCATGTCGCTGTTTCAACGAAATGTCTGACGATCGTTCTTCCGTACCGGAGAATAACGAGAAAAAGTTTAAGAAAAATTGTCAGGATAACAAGGAGTCCGCGGTGATCGGAGTGCGAGTGCTGGAGAACGATCGTCCACGAGAATTGTGCGATTCGCTCGGGCGAAATACCTTTGAATCCGCTGAGAGGACTCTCGTCAGTACTCGGAGGTTTTGTCGATTCTGTCGGGACATCCCGGATGATTTGATTGACGCAACGAAGCGAGATTTTCCGGGGATAAAAAATTCCGGAAACTTTCATGTCCTGGAGCTTAAATGCTCGAAGGACGATAACCCCGGGAGCGAGCGAGGAAACGAGGAGTCGACTTATTCCAGTGAGCCGATTCATCACGAGAGGAACATTGTCGGAGACAGGAAACGCGATAAATTCATCCTGTCCGAGGTCGTCGAAGATACGGGAACCAGGTCAAAGAATCCCGGCAAGCACCACGACGAGGTGAACAACGACAACGGAAACCAGGAGTTTACTTCCTCCAGGACGATGGACAAATCTCCAAAGTCGGTCAGTGATTTTCACTTTCCAGTAAATTATTATCGGGCTATCCTCTCGGCGCGCCTCTCGCGACTTACTTCCGATCGTTTTACTCTTTCGTGAACGTGCTCTTTGCGCTACTTCCGCTTCGATGCATAATGTAATTGCTTCGTGAATTGAGTTTTTCGCTTCGGACGTTTTCTATTAATCCCATTGACGCTGTCAATGCTTTGATGTATTGCCGCAGATCTCAAACGAAACTCAACAACTCGTCGACGAAGCGTTCACTGTGCCACTCGATAAGGATCAACAGGATCAAGAGGACGGTGAGCGATTTTAGAAACAACTACATTCCTATCGCGAATTGTTCTCTTTCACCGATGTTTTTTTTTTTTTTTTCTTCATCCATTTACAGTTGCTATTCCAACAATGATTCGACCATTATTATATAATAATTGGATAATTGATTTATGATCGGAATTATGTAAGGCAAACTTATTACGTATTGAAGGTTGATTTACATTTTTTTTTCGTAAACCAATCCAAAAGCTCTATTGGTTTTTCAGATATTTCATTTTATTCAAAACATTTATTGATCTCCAATCATAAAGCAACTATACAACAACCAATAATTCAAATCGGTTAAATGTCATCTGCAGATGACGAAAATGTCAATTACACTCATTAGCTATTTCTCTCTCTTTCTTTTTCTCTTGTTTATTTTCGTTGGTTTTAATTAAATTCTGCAGAGCGGTGATGAAATTCTTTTACCAGAAAAGCGATGAGCTCCCGCAGTTTTTCCGCTGCCATTTATCGATTTATGCAGCGACGATTTTCAGGCAATAACAAATAACTACGTAGGTTCATGCGATCTTCTCAAAGTCGAAGTTTCGTCGAAGTCTCACGGATCACCAGAGCTCAGGAGAAAGTTTTCCAGATCTGAGGCTGTTCGTGATGACGCCCGGAAATTGAAAACTGCAACGCTCGACAGAATGGGAAAAATTTTTAAGCTGAAATCTACTCAAGCTTCGAGCAAGGAGTTCGACGAAGAATCTGTGGTACTGTCTATTCAGATCCTCGAATCAAGTTCTTTTAAATCTGCCAGCGATTCGCAGTATTCAAAAGGCCAAGCATTTTCAAAAAGTTTAAATTAAAAATAATGGAAAATTGTGATATAGAAATTTCCACGCTCTTGCAATAATCATTATGAATTGAGAGTAATTATTATTTCCCAGTTAATTACAATATTTAATTGGAGTAATAATTGGATTTAATTCGATTTAATTTGAACGATACGCGTCGCTGTCACATAATGGATACTTAATATTTGTCACTACTAATTATAAATTAATTTAGAACCCCGAAAGTCCCAAGGATTCTTTCAGTGATCAGCAATCAAGAAAAGAGAAAACAAATTCTTTGGGCCGAATGTTTAAGTTGGTGAGCAAGAACGGAGAGCCGAGAAAGCTTCTTCCTCACTCAAGGACCGGATCCTTAAGCCACATCCTTCGGAGGAAATCCACTGGAACGGAAGAAGACGATTCAAACGGAAACCGCAATAATCATAGTGTGTTCTCGAGGATTTTGAGTCAGTGGAAAAGTAAGTTAGTGCAATGGTGAGACGTAGCATCAAATTGACGCAAGAAGGCAATTTTCCGAGTGCAGTTTCCAATGATTTTCCACGCAGATCGTTCGGCAAGCGGAAACGCTACTGCAGAACCAAATCTGCGAGCTTCTATCGCGGAAGAGGATAAATCTTCATCAGGAAAGCCGGTCACGACATCAAGCATAATCCTTTCATCCACTTGCACAAACTCACTTAAGGTTCCGGCTTCTCCAACGCAAATATCTTCACCGAAGGATACCGGAAACATCGAGTATCCTGCTTGAGATAAAATTTTATAAATCAGCCAAGAAAAATCTTTATTGTCGCCAAAGGAGTAATCTACAATCTTTTATCGTTTCCGGAATGTGAGCTCTTTTCATAAATCATTCGAGTATATGCACAGCTTTAGAAAAACGTGTAATAAAATGATAAGACACTCATATTGATCAAACGTTTCCAAATTAAGTTATTAAAATATAGTTATACTACATTTCGCCGGTCTCTCTTGGATCGCCATAAGTGCAAGTGAGAACAGTATTTTCCCCATACTTTACAATTTTTTTAACAACCGAGTAGAACATTATCTTAATTAAGAAAAAAATTTTTAACCAGTAACTTTCGGAAAAATTATGGGAAAGGATTGGTAATAAATTATGAAAAACATTAATTTTTTTGTTTTGTTTTAATCTTTTCTGGAAGAATCACTTTTATTATGCGTGTGTGGTATCGGCGCCTGGAACGTAGAACCCGTTAGCCGGAGAATTATTCACCATGGCGTGTTGCGTGTGTTGGTACGTTTATAACTGAGCTTTCAAAGCTCCGCTCCCGCTCTCACACGAGTGATAGATCAAGACTAGCCTTGTCTCAGGGTGCTTAAGCCTGTCCCACATGACTGACGCTATCGTGTAAATTCGCCCTCGAAGTTGCACAGATAATACGACTACAAGGGTTCTCTTTGTGTGCCTCCCCACGGATTCGGCCTAGCTGCGTTGTCTCAAAGAGTCATCACAGATGGTCGATGCGACACAACCCTTGTATGCCAACGGTATTACAGAAAGCCTATTTATACATGTATTTATTTATATAAATTTTGTTTTCTTCGTTGCTCCGTACCGAAGCACGATTATTTAAAAAACAACCAGATTATTACTACATTTTGTTGTTTCACGCGTATGAATTGTTGGCACAAGCTGACGGAGAGATTACGGAAAAACCAACGAATTTTTCACGTGACCAAAAATCGGTGTCACTCAATAACGCGCGCTGTTAATATCTTCTATCGCTTCGATTACTCTTCTTGTTTCGTTCTGCTTATCAATTGGCGTTGCGAAGCTCGAGCAACGCGCTCTCTCGTTCAACGATCGTAATTTATCACAGAATAACGTAATGTCGTGCCTCGAGATCCTCGTAAGATTGCTTAGACGTATCTCGTACTTATTTGACGTATCATGAGTGTTGCCCTTCACTTCTTCTCGCTCCCTGTTTCTTTGTCAGCGACTATCGATGATAAGGGATAGAGACGCGCGACCGGAAGCTCCAAATTCGATGATATGTTTCTTCTGTATTTATGTTTTCTTTTTGTTTTTCATTGACTTCGTGTCTGGCCCCGATCACGCGTACTTTTTACGGCCTTAATGTAAACTTAACGAATAAGCCTTAATACTAATATGGAATACGTTCCTGACCCAGCAAAAAATTTAACGATACCTTCTTCAACAAATAACTCGGAGTAAGCGCTGAAGTACGACGAGTATTTTACGATTGCACTCCGAGTGCGCACCAAACATCGTGATTACAATATTAATAATATCTACTATTAACGAGCTGAATGACGAGGACGGCGAAAAACTAGAATGGCGACGGAAACCAATACATCTCAGTGTGTGTCGTTAATATCAATTAATTAATCGATAATAATTAATAATAATAATACGATAACAATAACAATAATAAATTTTCGCTAAAATACAATTATTTTTGAGACCTTACAATGTAGTCGGAAGATATGTACAGTGGTCCATTCAAACAGGAGAGTCAACTGCGTGAATTCCTCACCAAGTCTTTCGTAATTTAACTATAAACTTTTTGACAATTAAATTATCGATGTAGATACAAATTTTGTTGTCGTCAATTAATCCTAAAAACATGAGATAAAATAGACGAGTCATTAGAAGCAAGCTAATGGATAAAAATTTAACAAATTCAATGATTCCATCACGCACCAATCTCCTTAAAATGGCTTTAACGTTTTCATTATTTATTCATGCACCAACGCACACAATTCGTCTCTGCGGCTCTTATCTCACCTCGTTGACACGTTTCCAGTATATAAAGTCAAAATTAAGTACACGCGCCCGTTTTTCCAAACGAACGGTCATTCGATGATGTTCTTTTACTTTTTCGTTTTCATACAAATTGACACCCGACAATCAGGGCTCTAATGTCGTTGTACGAACGTGGAAAAATGTGATAAGGCTCTTACGCAGCATGCGAGTTTCTTGTTCCCACTTTTGGCTCGAGAGTAATATTCGAATGACGCGGCATCGAGTTATTATATAAGAGATGTGTGTAGTATGAATGAATCAACGATCTGGCACGTCTAGAACGGCTCTTGGACGGACGGTTTGTCGCTATCGAAAGCTCGAATTGGATCCACTCCGCTTTTGAGTAACGCAGGCGTGGTTCCTTCGGGGCTTTCGGATATAATATGGAAATTGACCAGTTCGAGTCGAAAATCAAGTTCGATCCGATGAGTTTTGGAGCCTTCGGAGGTGGAACAGCACACGCATTTCAACGTCGACCGCTTATCTCCTGAAGGCTTCCATTAACGAGATAATCAACCTCAATCAGACGATTCACGATCAAATGTGTCTCGTGTAAGATTGAGCTCAGATCGAATTCTCACATCCCCGACTCGGCTATTCCCTCGTCATCTGTAAAGAAAAATACAAAAATTTTCGTTAATGAGGATCCGTTGTTTGGCTTTTATGACATTCTTACTAAGGCATTTAATGAACATGCTGCGATATTACGCAAAACAAGCGATATTCGTGTCTAGCTATATCCTAATGGAATTGTTCAGCGCCGCCCGCATAAATTAAGTTTTAGCATGAGTCCGTGAGTACAACGTAGTTTAAACGTTGTTATGCTGAAGCAATTACAATCATTCAAAGCTTGTTAAATCGATCGAGCGCAAAATCGATGGACTGGTTTTATGGTTTAATTTGCATGCAGCTCGCGCGTCTGCACGATTCAATAAATGCAACGTGCGACTGAACAGAGGCAACGATCGAAATTACCGTCGTCGGAGCCATCGGAGTTCGAAGGTCACCTCTCCTTCTCATCCTCAGCTGGGCTCTTAGCGCTTTCGACCGAGCTTCGGTTCTTGCCTGGATTCAGAGGGTCAACGAGTTGGCAGAGGGAAAGAAGAATGCGTCAGAGAGTCGGAAAATCCAGGATACAAACGGTAATGCTCGTTTTACAACGCATAGGGACCATCATTACTTTTGTGGAATAGACCTCAAGTCCTCACAATCCCCGGGTGATTTCACACGATATTTTCGAATAAATCAATAATATATTTTTGCTCATGCGTAGGACTTTCCTCATTCTATTAAGAGAATCTGAAACTTGGCGGCCAGACGAAAAGGATGTGGTATTTTCTCACAGTAATCGATTTCCAAACATGAAAGCTAATGCTAATGCGTACCCAATTTATACGCAAACGCGATATTCGGTTAGGCCAAGTTTGGTCGAGGAACACAATTATACGCAAGCAAAATCGACAAATCGTATACGAAAATTAATTCCATAATTCGATAATAGCTTGTCTTTACCGCATAATTTTGATCTCAAGATCAATTGTAATTTTCTAAAATGCAGATTTTGTTACTCTTTAGCACTATATTTAATATATTAATGATTAGAAGAGGGCTCCTTGATTTTCCGACCGGACAAATAACAATAATCATTATCGTGGCTCCTCGCAGCTCTATCAGCAAAACCGCCACCACTCAATCTCCAAACCACCGCTACCACCATCCCCAGGACTAATGGATACGTTATCATCTTCACCCCAGTAAAAATTATATTCTTACGAAATAATTATATTGCATATTTGATTAATAATATTTTTAATTTGTACCTTCAAACCCTTGATTGTCATGAATCTCTCGGGGTGGTCCCGTAGTATCTTGGCCCTCGAGGACAGCGAGCAGACACTGATGGATGCATATATACTGCTGCTCAGTCTGTACCATCCAGACACGTTCCTTGCGCATTGCCCAAACGATGCCGAATATGTCGACGTAATCGGACACCAATATCTGCTGAAGTATCCTGTCGAGAGTGATAAAAGTCCCACTTCGTCCAACGCCGGCACTACAGTGTACGACTATAGGCCTCTGATCTGGTCTGACACGTTCTCTAAAAGCTCTGACGAAACGCGCTAGCGTTTGTGGTGGACTCGGTACACCGAAATCTGGCCAAGTTGTGAAGTGGAAATGCTGAATAACGCGTTTTACGTCACCCTGCAAATAAATTCAGTCAATGAGAAAAATTTGATCTTTTAGTAGCTGTTTAAAACTGGTTATATCGATTCAATAGTACTTTTTTCGTTGACAAGAATTCTGGTTCGGCAGATAAATCCACTTTCGAAAAGATTTTATGCTTTTAGATTTGATTTTATAATTGGAAGATATTTAATATTAATGGAGTTACCCTGCACAGCATAAACTCCGTGATGCTCCAGTCGGGATAGCGCGCCTCATTGAGTATCGTCACACTGATGTCACCGTAATACACAGGTAAAGTGGCCTCAGGCCAGTAATGATCGCACTTATCGCGACCTTTCTCGAAGCACCTTGTCAACATCACGATAGCGCGACTGTTACTCTCCCACACCATTCTCCAAAAGTCGTCTCGCGTCGAGTGAAGAGGACCTTGAGTGACTATAAATTCTCTCGGTGAATTGTGGCCCTAGTACGAGATACAAGAAAATTCAGTGAAAATATTGTCCTTCCTCGAGGGAACAGGGTTTAGGGAAATTGGGTGGCAGCTTGAAGTCGAGAAGAAGCTTACCGGAACGTAATTTGCATTTATATAGTCTGAGCCCTCTTCGTCGTCGACCGGCTGAAGCTTGAATCTGCTGTGATCGTAGGGGAGAATATTCGTGAAACGATTTTTCGGCCGATTGCAAGGCAAATCGGCAGCGGTGCACAACTGATCTCTTCCCACGTGTTTGAGCTCCTCAAACTCTTCGGAAAAACGAAAGTCCGAGTCCGCTGACATGATTCTGTAGTGCTCCGCGAAGGATTCGACTCTTATCGGCCGACTGAAAATTCGAAAACGATATTTTATTCGTTCGATTCGTGAGCTATAGATATCTATCGGTGCCATATGTAAAATAAATTGTATACGAATGGTATTCCACAATAGAGGTTCTCAATGTGACTCACCTTGTTTCAATAACACTATCGGGCAAAGACAAATTGTCAGTTGCTCTCGTTTCCGTTGTTTTCCTGCCCTGACTTCTTCTGCGTCTTATAAACAATCCGATACCCAGTAACGCCAGTAGGAAGACAATTGGCACCGTGACACCCACAATTATAGGCGTATTGTCCTTATCTGCGTGAAAATAATAATTGTTAAAAAAAGATGATTCACGAGTATCTCACGATTCGAACTCCTTCGAGGAATCGTGAACTTAGTTCATCTATATCAACCTCAGACCTACTGGCGTGATTTCTCTCACCTGCCAGCAGCAATCCTTAGGCGAGGCATGTACACAAAACAACGAGGTATGAATTTAGAGAGACGTTAAACACACTCTACACGTATATGTATCATATTATCATTATTGTTCACTTGGATCACAACGTCATCGTCTCTCATGACATTTGTTCGTAACCTCGTGATAATGAGAAGAAAAATTATCTCTTCTGTACCATCTCGCTCACCTGTCTGAATGGGAAAGCTGTAACTCGTGTCCGTGAACTTGTCCGGAGCCGTGAACGCTCTGACCTTTACTCTGTATGTTGATCCTGATTTGAGAGGGCCGTTGCAGTAGCCGATCTTATTATCACAGTTTTCCGAGCCGACGGTGAAGTCTTCGATGACTGAGCCATTTTTAAATGGATAGTAAGGTTCCATCACCTGCGTATCGAAGATAATAATTGTTTAGCAATTAACTGATATAAGTTGCAAATCAACATCAGATTGTCGAATAAAATCCTCATCAACCAAATTAAACAAATCGGAAAAGCCGTAAAAGCTCCGTCACCTTTCGGATTAAGTTTCCGGTGCTGGAAATAATATCGCTTAGAGTATCCATAAAGCGAAGCTCGCGTCTCTCTCTTGTTTTCACAACGTTTGCCAACGCGAACCAACAATCGCTTCCGTCAGGATGGAAGGAACTGAAGTATCTAGGATATGCGAGACGCTCGCGCACTGCCGCCTCGGAAGCCGACGTAATATTGGCGGCGGAAAGGAGAGAGAGAGAGAGAGACACGAGCTGCGATTGCAATGCCAGTGCAAATGTGTTGCGTACGCAATCCGAACGTGATCATGCGACTTAACGAGTTGCTCGGAATAATTCGTTGAATAAATTATATAGCACTATATTTTCTTGTCGTCTAATTCTCGGTTTCTTCCGAAGCGCAGATTTGAAGCGTACTCTTAATTCGATAAACTATAAGGCGAGTCGAATCAATATGCAGTCAGTGTTGTTTTTTTCTCCGCTCGTTTTCGCAGTATGAGTGACAGTAATTGGTCACAATTGTTTTTTTAAGCAACTCAAAAGTACATGCATCGGAGGTTTTTATTGTCTGCAAATTGATCAATTCTATTGCATAAAAGTACCGCCTTGTCTCACCTGGTACGGTGGCCAGATGCCATAAGCCTGAACATCTCTCCAGCTCGGCATTTCCAGACCCGAGGCGTTCTTGCTATCATCTTCGGCAACGATTATAGTATAGAAGGTAACCGCGCCATTTAATTCACTGAAGTAATTCTTCCTAAATCGTATTTGTATCGTCGTACTGCTTTTGCAGACTTCGGTTGGCACGACCTGCAACGGAGGCTTCGGAGGTGCTAAGATTGGCATCGTTTGCTTCCATACGGCTTCCGGACCAAAGCCGATTTTCGTTTCGGCCTGAATCCGGAAAACATAAGTTTTTCCGGGTGTGAGTGACTTGATGACGCCTCGAAGCTCGTTGGGCGAGAAGTTTTTCACTAAAGTGTCCGTCGAGCCCTGAAATAATTTAATTGTGTTGGTTTTAACGAGAAAAAACAATGCACCGGGTATTTATTCCGAATAATGAAGATTAACGCCCACCTCCACTCCATAAGTTATACTGAATTTAATGATGACTCCGTTTTGCTCCTGACTGGGCAAAGACCACTCGAAGCTTATATCGCTCGGCTGAATATCCGTAGGGTGAAATTTCTCGACTCTGCCAGGAAAAGACTCGCTGGTGGTAAAACTGGCGCTGAGCGGATTCGATCTTCTCAAGTAATTCGACTCCGAACCCGATCGCACGACTAAAGTAAACGTGTAATTTCTGTGCGGCTTTAACTCGGATATCGTTATAGCGTTTAGCCAAGTGATGTTCTGTACGTAGGCGCCATCGCTGTTGATGTACTGGACCTCGAAGGCGTCGTACTCGCCTCGTGGAACATCCCAAGTCAGAGTTATCCTTGTGTCGTTTAAATCGATCGCGTGAATCCCCGTTATAGGCTCTGGATCTAAAAATCGTCAAAGCAAAAATGTTGTTAATTGGAAAATATCTCGAAAATGATTATTTCCATGATTGTGGTTGAAAATTTACGGTGATGAGGATCAAATGCAATTCAACGTGCAACAGCAAAAAAAAATAATCACTCAACTTCGTGGGCGCTAACATTAATACATACGTGTTCGAGACCTTGTGATGATGATGATGTTGTAATAATTACGAGAGATGCATCGATCGAGAGAATAAATTATAAAATAAAGATAAATATGATAGGTAGTGACGTCATGCGTGTCTGTCGCTGACAAATAACTCACAAAGCCGGTCTTGTCGAATCAGCGGACGACTCTCGACGTTAGAGCTGACCGTCCACATGGTTACATTGTAGAGTCTTCCGGGTGTCAGACCGATGAAAGTGACCTTTGTGTCCGTCTCGTCGACGAGACGTTCCTTCGTTGTATTGAGGTCGTCGCTAATCCGAAAACGATAGAGATCGAATCTCGAAGATAATATCGGTGTGGGAGTGTAACGCAGGGTCAAAGAATCCGGCAAATCCCGATCGACGACGACCACCACTTCCGATTGTATCAGGGGCACTAGATTCAAGTGTGATTTCCTTTTTAAATCAAAGTTTTCTTTGCCACAGCCATAGTGTCGAAGCCTTTGACAGCTTCGGAATCAAAGATTCGAGCCGCGAGATCCGAGAACGTTGTTCGAGCTGAATACCGATCCATCGGCACTCAGGAAAATTGAGCCAGCAAAATGCATTCAAAAAATAATCGAACAACTCATGCAAACACAATTATTCTACTGCACACTACAGGAACGGAAAAAACGCAAAACGTTCAGGGATTTCACAGACAAAATTGCATCGAGTTTTACTCACTCGTTCGGGTGGTCAGATTAATCGTGTCGCTCACGAGATCGTAAGACACGGTGAAGATTGTGAAGGTGTACTCGACGCCAGGCATCAAATCGCCCACGAGGATTCTTTCCGTACGAACTGCACTGTCTTCATAGGCTGCATCCGACAAATCGCTGCTTTCAGTGACATTTTTCTTCCGCGGATCGTCGGGATTGTCCGAAGGCCACCACGTTATTACGTATGTCTCAATTCTTCCCTCCGGACGCGGATACTCTAAAGTTACGTTCGTTGAGTCGACTATTGGTGTTACATTCAACACGGGATTTGGACCTGAAAATTACAAGTTTTCGATTGTCCAATTATTCATGAATACAATGTCATCATAAATTTAACGAAACTTTAACGAATTTGGGTTTAGCATGGACGCAATTACAATCTTCTGATAAAGTTTTTTTGGAAAGACTTATTCAAGGATAATGAAATCATCTGAATGTAGGATCTACTCACGGACGGTGTGATTGACTTGAAGTGGATGAAGACTCTCGACACCGAAGCTCACAGTGTTGACTTGAATCGTGTATTTCTCGCCCGGAGTCATATCCGCGACCTCAGCTTCGGTAACCTTGACACTGGGAAGTTTCACCCATCGTGGATCGTCTTCAGTGCGATAGCGTATCGCGTATTCTGAGAACAAGGAGTCGGTGGGAGCGACCCAATGTACGAGCACCGTGTTGCTCGTCACTTTCTCGATTCTCAGATGTTGCGGTGGATGGGGCACTATTAAATAAAGAAGGAAAGGTGAGAAATACATTTAATTAGCAATGAATGGAAGTGAAAATCGTTTGTTCTTTGAAAAGCGACAAGAATTACTTACGGACTGCTTGGAAATAATCGTGAGGCTCGCTCTTAAGTCCGTGACTTATCGCGAAAACCTTCACCTCGTATCCAGCACCTGGATACAAATCTTCGAGAATAATGTGAGATTCCGTCGTCAGTGTCGTCGCACTCTCACCCGTGTCATTTCTATTGTGGGTAACTTCAAATTTTTCCTGACGCGAATTAACGTCACTCTTCCACGAAATATTGAGGCCTTTTTCGATGGACTTGAGATCTTCGATTATGGGACTCGATGGTCTTGTCACTTGGTACAGGACAGTTTCGTTGGACTCTACTTTGTTACTGATTGCTTGCACGATTATCGAATAGTTTCTACCTGGCAAAAGAGCCTCCAGAGTTACCTGAAAATCGGGAATACCAAAATACAATGGATTTATCTTGCTCATTGTATTAACGATTCTCTGCCAAGCAAAATCCTGCTATTTAAAACTAGGTGACCGGGTTACAACCGGATTTCCGAAATCTGAATCTATGGATCTGATATACTAGCCCAAAATAGGATCGCGTAGCACAGGATTACCGTTTGATTCATGCACTAATGAACAGTCGGATTTACGTTCGTCTTGGTTGGTAAACTTCGTCAGTTAATCATTAACAGATTAGGATAGTTGGGAAGTTGAGTTATTAGACTAATTGGGGAAACTAATTGTGAAATAGTTACCCTCGTTTTATTAGTGGTTAGGGAATTGCTATCGCCTCCAATAGTTGTCTCGACTTCGTGATACTGAAGTTTGTAGCTGTCTTGAGTGCTGCCGTTCTCCGGCTTCCATGAAACTTCGAGCATTCCAGTCTTCTCATCAATGTTTGCTCGAAGGTCTCGCACCGGCAGAGGTCCTAAGAATAGCAAGTAATAATTTATCTTCAACCGTTCAACCTTCGACGTCTAAATGATCTATGAAAATGATTAATTATAGATCGTATTGCATAAGTACGTGAGTAATGAATCCTTGACAGGACTTACTCAAAGTGATGTCACCGCTGGCTGGCCAACTGGTAACCTTTCCCGAGACCGTTTTCACGACAACCTGATAGGTCTTTCCGGGTTCGAGGTCCTTGAATTCCCACTGGCTCTCGTCGTCTCGATTTCTCGTTACCGGCGCGAGTCTTCGATTTCCACCCAGCGATACTTGATACTTGTCAAACTCCGAGGTACCGTTCGGAGGATTCCAAAATACTCTGAACGTGCTGGACGTTACTGATGATTTGTCGAAGGTCACGTTCAAGGGCCGCAACGGAACTGTTCTGTATTGCGCAGTTGTCGGAGCTGATGTCTCATCCTCCGACACCGTTTGCACGGATATATTATAAGCTCGCCCTGTAAGACAAAATATTATTTTACTACTCTTATTTGTTATTTTCTTTTCGCCAGACATTTTCACATTCATTGCTGCGAAGCTCTTCAATAGATAGTCCTATGTGCTTTAATTTTATTTTGTAATATTGAAAACCAGATTAGGAAAATCGATAAATTTAGGCTTATTATGAGCGCTCACGGACTTAAAAAATTCAGATCGCTGTTCTGTGTACAATGAGAATTATCATCGACTGATTTTCTCACCAGGTACGAGGCCCTTGAAGGCAGCCTGTGCAGGGCCAGGAGGTTCGCCTTCCTTTTCCACGTAAAACACGGACTCGATAGCATCTGGAGGATCTATGCTGACTTTGTAGTGAGTATAAATGCCTGCTGGATAGGGAGGTTGCCACAGTACCAAAAGGGTTGTCTCGTTACGAAACCATACAATGAATTTTCCCGGCGTGTTGGGTTCTGAAAAAATAATGCACGGTTTCTCTCAACATCTAGTAATCGTCGCAGTGAGTCATCAGAATGATTACATACTCGTTGTGAAGTTTCTGCTGGTGTAAGCGACGCTCTCCTTAGCGTCAAGAACGGTAAAGAGTTGCAGCGAGTAAGTAGCTCCAGGTGTGAGATCCCTGAGAGTGTAAGGAACAGCGTCCGCGGGTATGACACTCGTTCTTGGATTTCCGGCGTCACTGAAGCTCTGGACCTTCAACCGGAAGCCGGAGTAGTTACCCTGAGCCGGTGGTGCCCAAGAGACTACCGCGGTCTTACCGTTGCGCGCTGATACCGTTAAATTGGACGGTGGATCCGGAGCTGGAAAAATTTACGTAATACCTTTTTAAATAATTATTCAATCTCGTGGCATGAATTATTCATAAGGCTCGAGAGATTTTCTAGGATTACTTAGAATCCGGTTGGATCAATCTGTTTGATACTAGAGAACATAGCTTTATACACTATTGCTCGCTGATTTTTTTTTTGTTCCAACTCTAGAAGAAGAGTAGAATATACTTTAGATTTTTTTACGTATCTCTCTTCTTTAAAAATCAGTGATGTAAATGTATTTAAATTCTTTTTTACAAAGTGAAACACTTCGAATTTTTTTTGATAAGTTAAAACAATCTTCAAAGAATTCTGCATTCCTTTTAGAGTTGGACGGAATAAAAAATCACTGATCAGAGAGATCGAGGGTCAGGCTAGCTCGAATTTGTGTTAATTGCCTCTTATACTTTACGTAATACCAGCTCTTATTATCATATCATCGTCTCGGTATTACATAAAAGGAGTGACTGGCACGAGATTATATTTAATATCGTATATATGGAAGGCATTTCACGTAACGTGCTATATGAAGTGCCATTAGAGATCACTGCTGTACCTGTCGTGATAGAGGCGGTCCATGTTAGCCAGTCGTGAAGCGTTCCATTGCTGTAGTAGAGCCAGAACTCGTATTTCGTACCGGCGAGACCATCGCGGAACTTTATTACGTCCCCGATATCCGTCGCCGCTATTGTAGTGTTCGGTCGTGGGTATCCAACTCCGGGGCTGTAGTCCAGTCGGTACCAGGAACCGCCTTGGCTGAGATTCCCCGGGATCTCTATAGCCAGGTCAGCCGAGTACGTGACCTGAAGGGAAACGAGAATGAATGAATTACTATTATCACTGATAGCGACAATGAAATTTTATTTCTTCCAGTAATAAATTTATCTGAACATTTTGCTTGAATTCAAATCATTTTCCTAGCTGACAAAACTAATTTGCATAAGCTTCTTGCAATAAGGGTAAAGAAAGCATCTTGACACAAACTGATATATTAAATATAAAGTCCAAGTGAAATATTCAATCCCATTATTTTCCGCGAGGGCCCAACAAATGTTGAATCTCAGCATGAAAATAAGTAAATTTAATACAAAGATTTATGGTATTATTCGCTACATGTTCAATGTTTTAAGGTAGGAGTCAAACCTGGATTTTTTAACACCCTAATTTATAAATTTAACGCCGTGTTAACTGTTATTATCAGCTCCAAATGAATTAACACCGCTCGAAGAGTATTTCGGAAGGTAATTCTCATTCGGACTCGAAAATGTGTAGAAAGGTCTGGCAAATCGGGTGACCACGAAAGCTAAACTTGTCTACTTGGGCTCAAACATTGACCTCTTAATTACGGCCAAATTTCACGTCGTCCATCTCTCGCTGTAAACTCGTAACTTAATATATTTCACGTTCAAGAGATGATCCATATTCCTGTCGGCTATTTTCTATAGCGAATCAACCTCCGCGCCTTTCACGTTGATACCGAGCTACCAGTTGTTACTAGTTGTAGACGAATTGGAGCGAGGACAACCTAGAATATTGGATTTCGCACTGATATAATTCATAACGGCTCAAGTCTCACGTCTGCATCGGTAGATGTAGTCACCTGCATATATATTAATAATATCGTCGTCGTGTATTCGATCGTCCTAGCTCAAAGTCGTAAACCTCGAAGGTCGTCGAGATCTCTCGAGTAGGTAGTCAGTTACCGAGATACCGTTACGTTTAATGGAATTTATTCGATTGGATTTATTCACATTCAAAATCGGCTACGGCGTTTGAGTGTTAAAAATATGGAGTGTAAATTTACATAGATACAGAAATCTTTATACAGAAACTAAAGTAAAATTTGATAAGCAAGTCAGATGTAAAATTTCAGTGCTTTCCACAAAATCCTACAAAAAAAGAGGAAATTCAATATAAAAAATGGTGATTTTATCAGACTCGTGTATTGAATTTTTGATAGTTCAGAATGAAAATATCTACTCTTCGTTATCTCAAACCATTAACACCCAAAATCCTTGCACTTTGAAAAAAGAAAAATGTTCATTTCGTCACTCACAAATAGACAAAAAAGTTTTTAGATATATAATTTGAAAGAAATGAACATTGTGTATTGAAAAATGATTAAAAAATAATATTTTCTAAATTACATGTCTACGAAATATTTGAAAAAAGTATTTTTTTAATGATGCATTGTTTGACACAATTTCGCGTTGAATGGAGGGGTCGACAATCTGCTCTCCACTAAATATAGCCGCCCCAAATTTCGCTTCATTTCTATTTCAAGTTGATTGAATCACGATGACAATTATCGAATTTTGCTGTGAGGAATCTATAGCTGGAGGGTAAATTGGATGGCCTGGATGCCGAATCTGGCTTTTCCAACATCCGGTACAGCGCGACCGGCGCCGTTTCACCCTCGCGAGCGGGGGTGTATATTGATCCTTTTGCTACCCTCACTCTGGGCGCCCCACTCCGTCTTCCTGCTGTCCTAGCTGGATCTCACTTCCCTTTCTCCCGCAGACCCCGCATTTCTCGTCCTTCGTATCTCGTGGTTCGTATCCTGGGCGGTGAATCAAGGAGCTAGCGCGGGGGCGGGCAAAAAGACTCGCCGTACTAATTGCACAAAACGCGAGAAACTTTGAGTGACGGCGTGCGAAAATCCAAGAGACCCTAAACTGCGATGCCTTCGCCGGTGGAACACGAGTGGATGGAGGATTTTCCCCGATAATTTTTGCATCGCTGTGGAATTTAATTAAAACGTAATACCAAAGGTCGTGACGGTGCTTAACGCGTGCGACGGCGATGACAACGTTTGCACGACGATGGCCAAACGACGACAATGAAACGTGAAACGTTTCGTGGCGCGAACGGTAGACCCACGGGAAATTGGCGTGGTTAAAATAACCGAGATTTATTGGGGATGATGACAATGTGGATTGAAAATAAAAATAGTATTGTAATAATAATTGCCATAGGAATTGTATTGTTTATAAAATAATTGAAGAAACAGTAATTGAATCAATCGCTAGAAATTTTTTTCCTAGGTTGACTGAAGAATAATGATGCGATGAAAGAAATTTTTCATACGTCGGATTCTAAAACGGGATAACACCGACTCGCATTTCCGACTGTGAATTGATACGTTCAATCGATTTCGCTTAATGTTCAGTACTGACGTTATCATCGATAGACCACGAGAAGTGCGTACGCTTATGTGACGAATATATGATTATAAAAATATATTCAAAGTTCTCTGTCAATTCAGCAACTTTTTTCGAACATCTCAGACCTGCCCAATACGTTTCAACGTATCGTAATACGTAACGTAATACGTAACGTAATACGTAACAACGTACGTATTTGAAACGTACAACTACGTTTCAAAATACGACCAAAAAGCAGAGGAATTATTTTCAGATTTTTTTAATTTAAAAAAATCGCTGTTTATTCCAGTGACTATATCTCGAAAACCTGAAGTCACTAAAAAAAAATATCTGCACACAAAAGTTGTAGTTTCGCGTTAGCTTTTGAATGAATCCGTAAAAGTAATTTTCACATTTTGGTAACACATTACCAATGGAATTATTACCAAAAAAGGGAGGAATTATTGTCTTATTCAAAAAGCATCTGAAAAATTGCATTTTTTAAAGGTGAGGCAAGTTGTGATCCAACTTGGCATAATTATTTTTGGACGGAATGTTAATAAAAAAAGGGGTGACAACGGAAAAATATTAAGTGAACGCAGAGAGAAGGGAACACGCGGTCTCTCTTCTCTCGCTCTGCGCGTGGCCGAGTTCGTCCAACCACGTACGGGCCGTTTCCACTGACTGCGTTCCACTTACCCCGGCTATTAGTCAGCCGTACATGCGGCGCAGTACGTATTCCTCCTGGGCTACAGGAGGTTTACGGTCTATGCTTGCCGTACGCTTTGCTGCGCTATACGCGAAAGCGATGCGAAAAGCGCACTGGGAGAAAGACCGTGTCCGATCTGTTGAAGAGTGCTCGGACTGCGAACACCCTCGTCCACGTGATGTATCTCGGTTTTCAAAGGAGGATAGATAATCGTGATATATATATCTGCTTCCGGAATGGCAATCAATCGACTCCTCAGTTCGATGAAATATAATAAATGCGTTATATTCGCTTTCAATTGACCACTGAACAAAAGAATAAAACTATAAATATTCTTTATTATAATAGTAAATAATCTATGTATTTATAATTTTATTCGAATGACTTGAATCCTTTTGTTCTCCAATAGTACATTAGCGAATTAAATGTATTGAAGATTACTAGTAACGTTCTAATAAAATCCAATTTTTCATCAGAAATATACTTCGAATTTTTAATAATTTTTTTAATGAAATTTTTTATAATCGATGTAATTCGTAGTGTTGAGATATAAAATTTTGCATATAAGTAAAGTCCATTGTCATGCGCAAATAAAATTGCTCTATTTTTTGTTCTCAAGTCCAGTAAAACGAATGGATTGTGTCGAAAGTGGTGATACACGCGAATAAAAAGCAGACAGATGCGTAAGCGACTGAAGTACGATGATCTCTAATCGTCGAGCACATCACAGCTCATCTCGACGCCGGATACGTCGGTACAGTGGTACGCGTCGCGAGACTCGGCGTCGCGCGGTCAGCCAGTACGCTCGCCGGCCCTGAAGAGCAACAGGAAGTTCCCGGTGGCCGGCATTCCGAGCACGCGGTCGCGCCGGACCCCAGAGCGGTCAATGGCGAGAGAACGAAGCGCGTCTCCGCTTTTACTCCTCCGCACCTCTCATAATTCCTTCGCATGTATCTCCTCGCCTCTGTAGTTACTTGCGTACACGCTATGGTATTTTTAGTTAGCGCAAGACACTCAATGCGGGCACTGCAGGCGCTAGGTCATTGTTCGTAACGACGCGCGAAGTCACCACAAGGAAATCTTGTCATCGCGCATGAAGACGTACGACTGGGAAAGCGTGCGGCGTCTCGGAACTCGCGCGGTCTCCAAGCGACTTCCTGAGTAGGGAAAATGGGGCAAAATGGACGGAGAATAAGATTTTTTTTATTATCAGAACACGAAAACAATGTAATCAAAGTACCTTTATTGAAAACATTTTTACCAAACGGGAATCAAACAGAATTATTATTTTTAGAAATGGTGTTCAGTTTGTTCCAATTATTCGAATTTCCCTTGAGCAAGAAAAAAATTATTTAAAAAAGAATGTTGAGATGGTGTCCATTTTGACCCCAATTTCTATTTTTAATCGAGGTGTCCATTTTGCCCCCGTGTTTTGAACGTGTACGCGAGTGGCTTAAAGCGCAAAGGCGCCTCAAGGAAAATTCTTGGGAAGCCAGGAGACAACCTGGCTTCGCGCACAGGTGCACTAACCGCTGGCCAGTAATGCCACGAACGCGAAACATCGTCGACGTGCTCGAGGTCTATTATTCTAAGGTATTACGTTGGCGTTATTTATTAGTACCGGCTGGAACATGAGTTATTGACCACTTGAGCAATTCTGCGATAGCCGGCAATTTTTTTTTCCGCGTTTAAATTATACTGAAGAATGAAAGTTGCTAGCGCTAACTGCAAATCATGTTTTAGTTTTATAATATTTTACGGTTGACAAGTACACGCAGATTGCACGGAAGTCAACATTAATCTGCCGCAGTAGCTTGTGAATAATTGACCCTTCGCGGTGGCTCGAAATTCATGCCCTGTCAGGCACACTCGAGTCTACGTCACGCTATAAATATTATTTCAATGGGAGAATCACAAAGCATTTTTTTAAATTAAATCATTCCTCTTGACGTATTATTTGTACTCGACTCAAAAATCCACCAGTGTTGATGGAAAAGTGCAATTTATCCAATTATCAAGATACATTCATAACTCTACAACAACAAAAAAAAACTCTATCATGAGTATCCATCTTCCGATGGTCTATATCATTCAATACCTCAAATTACCTCAGTAGTAAAAAAAACCCTTTTTTTATTCCTTTTGTCTACTTTTCACATGATTCCCAAATGACCTTGAAAAAAAACTGCAATAATTATATTAAAAAATAAATAAATAAAGCCCAGTTATTGATTTGCATTATTATCGCTTTTCATCTGTAATGAATGGACCTTTCAATGGCAAACAATGAAAACTAACATCAAAGGTCCGCACGTGAGTCTTGAAGTCAGAAACAATTGCATCAACTCACTATACTCAAACGAAGAGCGTTGAATTAGCGAGATCGAACTTTCGCCCATCTCGAGTTACTCGGCTGTTGTTTTTTTCACTCGAATTTCTTTCGCCGCATTCGATATTCCTGATAGTGCACGACCTACCTCGTTTCTACACGACGACGATCCTCGATAGTCTATTGTACACTCTCATGTGATGTATATATACGTGGATAGGGCAATTGTGTGTGTGTGTGTGTGTGTGTGTGTGTGTGTGTGTGTGTGTGTGTGTGTGGTATGAACCTACGCGTACAGGGGACAAACTCCGCGCATTCTGGTTCACGGACGAGTTACGAATCCCTGAACGAGGCGGGCGCGGACGATGGACGCGCGCAAGGAATACCGGATAGACGCTACGAGCGTTATTCTACGCCTTCTATAATTCCACGCGCGGCTCGAACGCTCGCACAGCGAACTCTCTAGGGTCAAGCTATTCGGACCTCCGGTACGAAGCCCGTCCCTCCACTTGCTTTGTTTGTTGGCGAGAAATATAAAATCTGTAAACTTTTGAACTACCGGAAATCATTCTTTACCTCGTATCAATGGAAAGCCCAGCCCGGAAAGCACACAAAGCTCGCTGGAATATTTCATGTTCTTCGTTTATTTGTCTGGCGAGAATTTAACACATTGCAAAGTCGAAATTGCAAATTTGAGGAATAAAAATGTATGTCACTTGAAAATATTGAGAATTCGAGAATTAACGGTTCGCAAAGCCTTTAAAAATGTGGAGAATCGAAATATGTGGCTTATTGTTTGGTAATTGAAGTTGTAAATATTCGTCATTCAACTGTTTCAGGAGTCGAGCCATAACAAAGTTCTTCGCCATAAATAAACACGAGAAAACCGTTAAAAATGCGGGTCGAAAGAAATCCGGTTTGAAGCTACAATCTAACAATAAAAATCTCTCCTCTATATGACCTCTGCCAGGTTTAATCTCTGAACCGTGGACTCCGGTTCAACCATAGATGGAAGAATATTTTCCAGCTGGAAATATTTATGACTACGTCAAACATATTCCAACTGTTTTACATTTCCGACGCCTCTGGCAAAGAATACTTATGTATGTTATATATATATATATATATATATATATGTATGTATGCACGGAACGTTTATATACACCACGTATATATGGGGAAATCCACGCCAATTCGACCTCGTTGTGACCCTCGACGTTGGCGATTCAAAAGTTTTATTTATTACGAAACCAAAAATACGCCAACTTTCACTCTAGGTTTAAAATTTTTCAAATGTGGCACAGAATTTTCGAGAATTGTTCCATATTTTTTTACATTATTGTCAAAACTGCATTTGAAATAAAATGTATAAGTAAACAAAATCTTTTGAAAAAATCGGATTTCATTTTAGAACTGAAAGAAACACATGAAAAATGACTGATCGAGTCCAAGAGCTTGAGTACCAGGCCCAGGCCGAATTAATATGAAATGGCCCATAGGCAAATGCACACAGATCGCTCGAGCTCACAGTTTCCCAGAGTAAAATTTATACGCTCCCGCGGATATCTACAGGTGTGTTCTTAAGTTTCCGTGAAGGAGAGATAGAAGACTACTCTGAACCTGTGAGGCTGGCTTAGCACACCTGAAAAAAACCTGTTGCTCTCACTCGCGTTACTCGCCACTTGGTCTTCCTTGTTCTGGCTTAGTGGGTGATAAATACTTAGGTTATTGAGTGACGCAGAGAGAAAAAGCGAGAAATTAGAGAAATGCATGCTTAATTAAAAGGCAGATTAAATCATCATTATGAAAACACGTAGAAAACGGATTTGAAAAACCCGTGAGTGCTACGATATCAGATGGTTAATTTTTATTAAACACGACAGGCATTAAATCAACGATGACTGCTCTCGCTTCGAGACAAAGCTTTGTGAAAATTTCCCTCTCGTTAAACGTAAAACGATGCACGGAAAGCGAACTCTCTGCATCAAATTGCCAGTCTCGTGCCGATTTACTGCGCTCTCGAATTAACGAGCCCAAAGTATCCGTTTTTCTCTGCTAAGCGCGCGAATCCACGTCGACGCGTAAATATCTACACTACATCTCTAATATGCCCTTCACTATGTGTGTGTCTAGAGGCTTCGCTGTACCGACACTCCCGGCGAGACCGGTTCTACAATCGGTTTCGTGGAAACGCCATTGTTCACCGGATCAGGTACAAAACACCATAGAGACCCTCCTCGTGGATTAAATATATATGTGCCCGGTACATGTATGCAACGTGGGAATACGCATTATTTTATTGAAAAGACAGAACAACTCTCGAGTTCGGGATAAACTCGAGAAGGTTAAAAGCTATTTTAAGACCACAATACACACGGTAAAAGGAAGAGGAACGGTCAGTCAACACAGAATTGTGCTACAGGGATAAACGGGATAGAAAATATTTACTAATCGCAAAATTAGTTGTTATTCAATTTCAATGGAATGACTTAGACATTAAGCTTACTGGTTAATTACGTTTAAATTAGAACCAACGGTTAACATTTTTTTTAACTTAACGCGAGATGGCAGACGAATTGCTGAATTTTTTGGGCTATATTCGTCGGATCGTCATCATCTTATGTAATTTTTTTCTGTTTATAAACGTTCAGTCTGGTTCACAGATATCTACTTAATAAAAGCTGATAATTATTTTATGTGTCTCCTGCACTAAATCTACCGTAAATATATAATCGGAATGCTAATATAATTTTCACGAAGTGCTGTCCCATTGGGAATCGTTAATTAACGTATATATCGCAATATTAATTTTTTCAAGCGTACACAATTATACGATAATAGAATTTAATGTTTTGAAAATATTAAACATTTACTGAATCAACACAGAATGGCTATAATCGGTATGAAAAAAGCTGAGAAAACAGCGAGAACGAACACAAACGACCAGGAATAAAACAAGAAAAATAACGGTAACCCGATAGAAAAATAATCACCAACGAAGCTATATAAAATAAATGAAACGAAAGCATGAGCACTCATCGATTTAGATTATTTTTTGTCTTATACTTTTCAGGTATTTCTCCTCGCAGTAAAAAAAAACACAAAACGAAAACTGAAAACATTCAATTTTATAACAAGTCGTTTTTAAATACTCTTGCAATCACGTGCCGCATAAAATTTGGATGAAGGTTTTTTTAATCGTCTGAAGACCGTCATATTTAATTTCAGACTATTATCTCATTCCCCGTAAAATCTACAATTTTTCCGATAAGGGAATTCCCAAAACTCCTACAAAATTCATGATATAAAAGCTATAACAGAATTATAATTTCCCCTTGGGTTTCTCAGAAATGCAGCATCAACCAGTTTCTATAAATTTGTCTCTGTGCCGATGAGGGGATTCCAGCGGGAATTTAGAAAATAAAAAAATCCCGATATAAACCCGATAAAAACACTACAATTTGATCTCGGGTTTCCCACAGATTCAAACACCAACTTTGACGCGTTTCATAACGATAATGCATTAACAATTATTGTCTCAATGTAATTATACAAATGCAATTAAAGATTGATTGAGGAAATTCGAGGCTAAAAAAGGAAATTTACTGAACATCGAGTGTCGATTGAGCAGGACGCTAATTGATTTATAGTGGACAGAATTTTTTTTTGTCATTTTTTTACAACAATTTTTTTTGCAAATATTTACAATAATATAAATTTCGTAAAACCATTTTTACGTCACTTTTCAATACAACAAACGTATATGTAAAAATCTGTTTTTTTTTTTCTTCAAATAATCTTCAAATAATAATAAAAATTCACGACCCATGAAAACTAGTGTATCGATTTTACAAAATCATTTTTTTAAGTTAACTTTTTTTTTATTGATCAACAATTCATCCAGCAAGATAGTTTTGCTATTCAGGTAGGCTTCAAGCCCATTTTGCAATGTGATTTCACAATTACCACCATTGAGCTCGGGAATCCCATTTGGCAATTTGATATTAGGCAAACTCTGAGTGATCCACAGCGGCGGAAAACAATCGTTTAGATAAGTAATTCTTGGCGTAAAATCGACGCAAGAGCAATAAGAGGGGTCGCTCAGTTGATTCTGCGGCAGCGGCAACATGCAAGATTCAATCTGCATGCACCGCTCAACGAGCAGCTATACTATACCATTCGCGTTTCCTGTGTTCTCTCCCAGCCGGTGATTTCAGCTAGTATAGATACGGACGTGGTCGCGCCGGCGAATTAATAACCCGTGTATTCGCTTGCGCAACGGCGACCAAGATTCAACGGAGTTATATGATGAACACTGTATCCTCTGCCATTAGTCGATTTCCTAGTCATGATTCAGTCTCTACCTGCCATTCACTGATATCTGCATTGTTCAAAATCTCAGCAAACTTGCATTACTGCAATGTATTAAAAAGGCGTGTATTAAAACTACGAAAAATTAATGGACTCAATAATAGTCATTGACAAAAAAAAAATGCTGTAGATTTAGGATATAAAGGACCGTAAAACTAAATTTCGTAAAACTCAAGACATCGAGTCTATTGAATTCTACTATACGCATACGCGTGTGTAAGTATTTCGCGTATAGGCACCGCCGATGTTTCGTTAGAGCTGAAAAAAAGAGAAAAAAAAACAGCAGCGGCAACCATCCTCCCAACGCGACGATTACGATCGTGAAAGCGTGCGAGTATGTGTATACGCAACTACTTCGTACACATGATAAAGCGCAGAGGCTGGGCTCTATAGGTTGTATTGCTGCGGCGCGAATTCATTTGAATAATTTACTTCATTAAAATGATCCACTGGGCGCTTTATACGCCAGCCCGTACTGTATTATGTTGTTGTGTGCGTGAGTCTATAGCGCATACGCATTTCAGAGTGCAAGAGAACTTCTTGGGGCCGTCGCGCGCATTCCCGTCGAAGCCGAGAAGAGTGAAAGTCGACGGAGGGATGCCTTGGCCACGCGCGTTACAGCGTTTACGATTTTGAGACCGCGCTCGCATCATTCGTCGCCTCGTGTGTCATACACGTTACCCAATGACAGAGAATTTGTGCCTCCTCTATTGTCGCCAAGTTTCGCGTTGGCCGCTGCTTTCTATATTCCTTAGAAATCTCTCGTTTCGATATCCCAATTGGGATTATGTAACCTAAAGCTGATTCAGTTTATGTCGCTTACACTGTAAGCAATAATTATGTAAAACTTTTGGAATACCAGTTTTCATGAATAACGTCTTGGTTTTGTCTTTACTCATTTTTGTATGATCGGCCGATATTTTCGCCCAATGGAAAATATTTAATAAGCCGTTTTGTAAATATGGCGAATACAACAATAGTTACCTGAGGAATAAAAAAAAATATACCGGCAGTTAGTGTCAAAAATTTGAATATATAAATTGAGAAAACAAGGTTTGCTTTAAAAATTGGCGTTTGGTTAAGACAGAAAAAGTGTGCGCGTTAATGCATTGACGTATGAAAGCAAATCGGTGTGCCCATAGACATTGAAAGGTGACCTTCATTTTTGAAAACAAAATATTTGCGTACACCTGGTAAATCCAGCTTTATTTACATACATATAGTTTGCTTGAATAGAAAATTAATGCGCTACCTTCAGTGCTTCTATGGGCAGATCAACGTGAGATTGTGAAATCATGAATGATTCACATCATCCCGCCGGTGAACAGCATTTTCTGAAGAGGCCTCTTCGACTCTTTGTCCTAGAGTCTCTCGTCAAAGTCATCACGAAAGCCTCAAGACTCTTGACGACACGCAGAATAATAGAACGAGATCGCGAAAAGTATATTCCCTCCTTTCAGCAATTTACTTTTTCATTCACTCCTACGATATAACCATATACCGCAGAGCGAGCGAATTGACAGCATGAAGAAAAGAGATGGAGATCGCTCGAGAGCTAGAAAAGCAGCGTTTTAGCTCGCGCGGCGCTTGCGGCTGAGAACAAAGATCCACGTAAGATTATTGTGTTGCAGAGAAGCGAGAGATGCGAGAGGCTAAACTCGCTCGTGCGAAATCACATTTTCAAGGTAGTCCTCGGTTCCTCCTCTGTCATCATCATTATCATCATCATCATCATCATCATCATCATTGACGCTGCCGCTGAGTACTGGGACTCGTTGAGAACTCCTGATGGCGAAAGCCCAACCACTAATTCTCCGTTGCACTCTTTCGTGTTTTTTTTTTTTTTTTCTTGCACGATGCATTACGCGTTTTCAAGGCAGTCCCCGTAGCCCATTAAGAGAGCTCGGCTCCCGACACCATTCAGCACAAGCCGCTGAAACGCTCCCGTAGGTACCCTACGTTGCATTCACTCGACAATCAGTGATTGACCACTTTACGGTGACTGCCCTGTTGAATGCAATGAATAAAATGACGCAGACGCATGCCAATGGCTGTACTGCTTCTTTCTGCGACTCTTGTAATTGTCGGAACCCTGAACCGACATGCACACAGTGCAGTGTACCCTAAGCGTTTGTTCACCGCTCTACTGCTGCTGATTCGACTGAATGTACCAACGCTCGGACACGTCCCAGTCTCCGCACACTTCTCTGTTTACTTGTATTTGTTGCCAGCTTAAAGGGATTCCAGAATAAAATTGCTTCTTTGGAAAATTTGACATTTAAACATCATTAAGTACGTATTAAATATCATAATTCTGATATTTTGTAAATACAATGCACCAAAATAGTGTGAGGTAAAAAACAAAAATTTTATTTTTCATCTTTGATATCATATCGGTCTGTGAAATTTGTATTACTGGTTTTTATGACGAAGCTGGTGTTTAAAATATGTAAATAAATATTTTTTGGAAGATTGTTGTCTTGTGACTTTTTTTTAAGTGGCTCGTCCCCTTTAATGGTCCGGGCATTGGTACTTCTACCTTACAACTACTGCTGCTGATGTTGCTGAGTTCCTGTAGCGAACTCTCCGGCCGCCAATGTAGCCATGCCGCGTTTTTATCGATCTCCAGCTCTCGTACACACTCTCACTCATTTTTCCCATTTAGTTCCATCACTCTCTCGAGATTTTCAAGCACTGGAACAAAACCGCGAGTGTCGCACGATATTTTATGCCATACCTCGTTCACTCACAGCTTTCTGAGCCGATGTATCGATGAAAAAATATTGCGGCCAACGAACAGTCAATACATCGCCGGAACTAACGATTATTACTGCAGTCGTAAAATGGACAACAGGCCGCTTCGAAAATACTTCACTCGGGAAATAACAGCGTTGTGAATTACGGCGCGATAATATTTATTCATGCGGAGAGAAAGTATCTCGTGTACTGTGAATATATTTTTAGCTATTTTCTTGAGGAATTCTTGACGAATTCTTAGCTCGGTAATTTTCATTGTATGTCTTTAAGGCTTTAGCACGTAAATTACCATTTTTATACTTTTTGTATATTTTTTTCTTATCTTTCAACGCTTGACATTTATTACTATTATTTATAAACCCCAACATCGATCACTTCAACATGTTGATATAAATTATTACAATGGACTTATTGTATAATAATTATTGGATGCTAAAAATTTTCAGCCTTTGCGAAAATATGTCTTTTTTTATCATTTACAAGTCATTTTCTACAAGCCTCAAAAAAATGTAGTACAAATAAAGTGCAATCTTCCATTCCCATTTCGAAGCATCACATATGCCATCATTAAAATTTTTAATTTATTTTTTTATAAAGTTTGATGGAAGTTTCGTTTTGGCGTAATTTATCAAAATATTGTTTCATAATATTAGTATATATTTACTCAAATATGACAAATATTTATGAAATAAAATCAGAGATTCACAAAATGTGCTTGCAAATAAGCAGAAATGTTATAAATATTAACACGTTTGCCGTTGTATATTAAAAATTTAATTTGCAGTGCGACGGTTCGAGAAATTTTAATAATAACGCGGATAAACGTGATTTGGTCCAGACTCTTCAGCGACAAAGTGCCGTTGTCAAGGAACAACCGAGTTACGTCTAATTGCGACGATCGAGAGCAGGCGAACGGGTTGAGCGTACGATGGAACGAACGCGTTCCACTCGACGCGCCTTTCGCACTAGCAAACCGTTGCTGCCGCCCCCGCGTGCTTATTCGCTCACTCACTCGCGCTCTCGTCATTGCGGTTGAGGTCGGCGACGTTGAAGAGTTCCGTTACCGAACTAACTTGCTCGCACATACCGTGAGGAAACTCAACACGAGCAAATACCATACGTAACACGAGCATCGACTTGCCTCGATACGAATTAGAAAGCGGACTCACAATCCTGAAAATAGTTCTATCCATATTCAAACTTTTATTAACAATTCGCTTTTTGTTTCTATTTTTATTCATGACTTTATTTTTCTTTTTGCTGTCTAGAAGGATTTATTATCATCATTACCATTCTAATCTGTTATTATGCTATTTCTTTGAGTAATGGTATTAATTTTTTGAAGAATAATTATAAAACCACAAAAAATAAACAATTTTTATTAATCCTACTTTAAAAAAATTTTTATGAGAACGATTATCGTCAGTAAAACTTGCTTTTTTCGGTGAGAAATTAGTTTTTTTTAATTATCTGAGCTGCGAATTTGCGCATTTTTTTTTGTAGATATTTCCAACAAATTGTTGAGATTAATGTCTCATGTAATTTTAAATGACATCGAATTTTACGGTGAAGCGGAAAATATTTTCGTTGAATTGAAGTTTTTATCATTTTACCCAATATTCTCGAAATAGTTTTTTTAGGGCATCACTTTTCCTCCTATGCAGCTATGACTATTTTGAGTATTCTTCGATAAAATGTCCTAAAATTAATGAACTTGGCAACTTCACTCATCCTGGCTCATCCGTTGAAGAGTTCCACGAATTAAGAGATCAGGTGGATAAGTTTGACGCAGACAATTCGGAGAATGAATACCGCGCGTGCCCTAAATTAAAACAGCGAACGTTGATTTACTTCGGTGTCAGCTGTTTGAATGTCGGCCACTTGCGACGGATATGTGTGACAAATTTTTAATAATAATCGCATAGTCACGTATCCGTGAGCGCCGCCGAGTTATTCAGCAGGTGTTTTGAGTACACACGCGTTTTGTTTCGCGCTGCTATCGATAAATATTGAGTCAGCGATTAAATATTTTTGCCCACTTAAGCCTCGGGACGATTCAGTGGATGCGGAAAAAAAGACAATCGCCGAAAGAAGAATTTCAAGAGAATATCTCTTATTCCCTGAATTAAGAGAAATGCATCAGAAGAAAAAATTGAATTGATCCGCACACATGTGGAATTCTAAAAAATAAAAAAAATTCCACGCAAACATAATTAACATTTGTCTTAATAAAATTCATTTCAGCTTTTCATAATTCAGATTTCACCGACTGACTTGAGTGACTGCAGTCTCATCATTTTTTAATGAGGATTCTGCTGACCCGAGCATACAAATTTCCATTTCAAGCTTTCACGTAGAATTTACAGGGGAAATTTTGGAAGACCCGTAAAAATGTAATTTATCACGGTAACTATTCAATATTTTGTGTGCAGAATTAATTTGCCAGATTACTGCAATCTTAATTTCACAGTAAGGTGAAAAAAAAAAGTTTGCACCGATGAGCCGAACGATAATAGCACATTACGATACAAGTGCGATAAAACTTTCGATTTCACTCGGTGCGAGAAACGCCCTTTGACTGGATTTATTTTTTTAGACCTCGTCAAAAAAAGTTTTATCGCACTAGTGTCGTAAAGCACTGTTATAACGAAAATAAAGTAAATAATACTAGTGCGTTAGGACTTTGGCTAACGAGTAATCACACAAAGTGAGACAAAACCGTCGTCACGTGACAAATATTTTGGTGCGCATATGCCGGAGATGTCAGCAGCGAAGCTAAAAGGACAGCGGTGACAAAAAAGTTGAACCCGGATGAAAGAGTCATTCTGTAAGTGACACGTGAGTAACAAGATGAGAGTAAAAGTGCAAGTAGACAGCTGCCCTGCAAGTCCATGAGTGGCAACCCGTTTCTGCTGTTGACCGACCACTAAGAGAACTCGCGATTCTCGGGAAAACGAGCAGCAAAAGAGCAAGTGACGAGAGGCGCAACGTCGAGGCGTGCGAGTGCGATTTTAGGGCTAGTCTGTAAAGCACGTGTATGAGGATGCGGATGTAGTGGCTTCAGAGACGAAACACAGCGACTATTATAATGTAAAAGCAGCGAAAGAGAGACGAACACACAATATATATATATATAATAAATATGTACAGTAGCATACACCGCATGTGACTTATATTTAGCAGTCGAGTGTGCTCGGTAAGCACTGTGCGACCCTCCGGCTGCATGTGCACGCATCAAAAGTCCACGAAGACTGATGAGGCTGGTTTTGTTTTGTATTTTTTTTGCTTTTAGTAAGACGATGACGTCAGAGGCAGAAGTATGATGCCTTCTCTCGGCACTCTGGAATATGAAACGTCGACCCTTCCAATCTGTCTCTAGAATGGTTCACTAAGCCATGCGTTGCACGACAGTTTCAAAAATTTCAGTTGAACTGAATAAATGAAATGAATAAATGTCAGTATTTTTTTTTTACTGTTTACATTTGTACATTATTCGCTGGGACACTCGGAGTAATCGTAGCGATGATAATTCATTGTAAGTGACGATTATTAATTTCTCTCCTATGCAACCATTTGTATAACAGATTTAAGTTACTGATTCGTAACTAGTAAATATTTAAATTTTTTGAAATACAGTTCTTTGTTTTGCTATTACTCATAGATGCTAATCCTAATTTTTTTCTCAGTGATTATTTCCAAGAATACAAAAAAAATAATAATAATGACAATGGCAATTGTTTTGAGGCATAAAAACGATTTTCTACCCGTTGTCGACGTACGGACCGGATGTAATAAATACTCTTTTTTCATAAATATGCATAGAAAGGAGAATGGTTTTAAAATCAGGATATGTTTGTTTGTTATCAGCTGTTACGCGCGGGGCTATTGGAATATGTATAGAAAATACACGTGTACTCAAATACTGGTGATAAGAAATTCTTTTCGCTTTTGATGTGAAAGTGCCCGAGTTTTATGGAGGAATGTGAAATACTCGGATAAATAGTAAACCAACATCCAAACGCATGCGTTTTGATTACAAATCTCATCCTCGTGCTCGGTAATTATAATCTACATGATTACGTTCGGTGTATAATTATAATAACAGTGATCGTGCGAGCTTGATTCATAATACCGCGAAACAAAATTCGCGATAGTGCTTATCGCTCAGTAGTTTACATAGATACAGTGTTAGATATATGTGCCGGTAGACGAGCGGCACAGGTTCAGCGATATGAAAAGCCTCGCGGCACATTTACCCGCGTGTGTGTGTGTGGGGCAGCGCTGACTATATCTATCTATATATATATATATGTATAAGCATCGGACTCTGTTCGCAACGCACACCCGCACTCCCATCGTCAACCAAATTGCTTCGCACACGAGTCCAAGCGATTAAGCGCAGCAATTTAAATTAATCGCCGCAATCCGGTTGAAATCTCACGTTGCAAGAAGTGCGCGCTGTAATTTATGACATCGAACGCCTTGCGTCTCCCTCTCTCTCTCTTTCTCGTATGCAATTCGATTGTGCGACACTCGACTACAACAATTGACTCCCTTTGGCGTGTGTTCTGTGTCTGTTTTATTTTTAGGACACATAATAAAATCAGGAGTCCAATGTAAATTTAACAATCGCATGGAAATTGGCATACGGATTTTGTCTTTTTATCAGAGCATCTGAAATACAAGAGCCGCCGTTTAGACGTGATATTCGCAATTGAACTTTGACGCGCTTAACATGCAAACCCAGGACGAAATCGAATTTGTAAAATCTAAGATGTTTTTTTGCAGATGAAATATTCGCTAAAAAGTCTAGAATATTTGACTGTCCGATTTTGTAGACACAGTTTGCATAAGCTTGACATTTTTGTTATCAACGTTTGAAAATGTTACTTAACAATAATTTTTTTTTAATCCTCAATATTCTTCTAACTCTTTTTGCAAAAAAAAAAAATGGAATAGCCGTTATTTGCCGTCAAAAATATTCCGTGTGGCTAAAAAATTGCGATCTTTATTATCGCAACTCCCTTGAAAATTTTGCAACAAATCATCGTGCGTTCGCAGTTTATTTAATCGATAACGGTTAACCGCAATACGTTTACCACATACGAGTTTTACATGCGCGCACGCAATGTATCAACGAGTGGTAAAACACGTGCGTCCGTTCCGGAACGCAAGCGTACCGTAATGCCGGCGCGAAGAAAACGGCGGGACTAGTGTAGTGCATACTATCCGCTCGGTTACGAGCGGCGTCTCCGTAGTAAGAGCTTAATTTAGCCGCGCGGCGGTCAAGAGCCTCGGATTCTGGGCCATCACGTTCCATCATCGAGAGTTCGCTCGTGGATATCTCGTCGAGTCGCGTGAAATCCTCTCGAGCATCGCCGCTGGCCGCTCGTCACCCCGCGCAAACAACTAGCGAGCCGTTCGTCCTCGTAATCGTTTAATTAAACGCCAAAACTGCGCATCTCGTATTCTACTCGAGAACCTGTTATGTACCACCGAAACGAGCGAATTAGCATAGTCAAAAAGTTGGCTATACGGGCAACCGACTTGTGTCTCTCTCTCTGACGCGATGGGACTCGACGGTCCGGATGTTATCGAGTATAAATACTCGAGACCATGGCGAGAAGGATCGGCGGAGTGGCCATGTGGCTTTAACTGCTTCAACTTCCGGGCAACGAGCGAGCTCGAGAGCACCGAACGTGAGAGAAAGAGGCAACCCGTGTGTATATACATATATTTTATTATTAGTATTCTTGGCAGAAACAAAAGGGATGGGCCAAGGCAGAAATCGAAATCTACTATCTTCGTATCAAAATGAAAAATTTGATTCTTTCACTTTATCTTGAAGTATTCAACAATCAACGAAAGAGAGTGAAATACAATTTGAGGCTCAATTTATTTTATGTTGATTATGAGATAAAAATAATGTTTTTGTTGTCATTTTGGAATTAATTATTTCATAAATACAGTATGGATACATTTTATAGGGTTGTAATTATTAAGGAAGTGAATTCAGAAAAATAATAAAATATGGATAACGTTGCAGTATAAAGATAATTATATGATATATGTTTACGAGGTGAAATAATGGAGATTTACTATGCTGATAACTTATAACAGAGGTCAACGATGTACATAGTTTTCGCAACATAAAATTATGAAACTGTTTAGTCAAAATGAAATATTTAACGAAGGTTCGTATGGTTAATATTCTTAAGTTTGCAATGTTAATTACAATGTATACACGATTAATGCGTAGGATAGTTGGATCGTTAAATATACCGAGGTGATTTGCTGTGTATTTGCATCTATTACCCACGTATTCTTATCCTCTGCTCGTATACGCAACTGCTTTCATGATTGAAGATGGCCTTCACGCTTGTAACTCGGCTATGTAAGTGTGTATTCACTATTCTCTCGGCCAACCGAGTGATCGATTCGAAACATTAATTACACAAAAGTAATTAGACTCGGTTTTGCCATGTTGCGACAACTACATTCACCCCGTCTCAAGTACAAGAATGCATACCTTGTTACTTTACTGCAGGATAGATAAGATGTTACGAGATGTTTGAGTTATGGCTTTGCGGGCACATAAAATGTGATTTCTCCACACGCAGATATATTGTTTCCGCTAGGAAAGATTGAAACGCCAATAGCTAAAAACTGCAATTCAATAAAATCTTTCTCAATTTCTGTAGCAGCTTTATTTAAATTACAGGGCTGCATTTGTCAAGTAAAGATTATAAGAAAATTAATTCTGCAGATATTACCCTTTAAAAAAAAAAATCTTACATATAGTCAAGTTTAAAAAATTGTATTCTTAAATAATATCTAGATTTTACTATTGCTCTTGAGCGTAAGGAATAGTTGTAATGCATTATGTGCAATAACAAAGAGAGAGAGAAAGAGAGAGAGTAGTTCAAACATTATTGACGCACGGAACTTGTGTACTAGGCGGATGTGGGGAAAAAAAAGATTATTTCAAACGAGCGAAGCCATACACCGACCGCACGTTCGCTGCTGACTTTTAATTTTCTTTGTTAAAAAATCACTAAACACTTAGTTGCATTTAATTGAATTTCTAATGTATAAAAAATGTGCACTCTCCGACAGTTAAAATAAGACATCGAACATGTACGAAATTACAAAAATATGGTGCTATGTAGATAATAAAATTGAGATATAAGAATTTTTAAGAAAACAATGAAATACATTTTTTAAATGATTTTTCTTGGAGAACCCCCTTAAAAAATTCTCGGTCGAATTACAAAAAATTCAATAACCCCATTGAAAATCAACTATTCTCAAACCCATAATCATGAAAAATAAAACCCGCAACTTCGCTGTTGCGGATGGCACGGTTGTTATTTCCATTGTGGTTATATTGTGGTATGTTCGAAATATTCGCAGGCACTGACGTTTATCGAACTAGAGTTTATTACAAGAGAGAGAGAGAGAGAAAGAGAAAGAGAGAGGGGAGGAGCAGCGAGCCGGGAAGGGGGCTTATGCTTCAGCGTGTCGCTCGGGCATCGAATTTCTCTAGTTCACAATCACTGCTTCTACCGTTGGTGCGACGGTTCGGTTTATCGCGAGTTTCTATGGCTCGTGCACGTTAGTGTATACGAACGCCAGCATGAATATTTGCATCTCGTCGTTCGCCGTGTGTCATACAATGCCCGATATCAGAGTCGTCGATATTCACGGACTACCTCGTGTACAGCCGGCAGAGACATTGGTGTGAAACGAACTTGTGTTCACGCGGCTTTGTGAAGATAAATGTGAGGGAGCGCGGGAGAACGAAAACCATTGGCAATAGCTGGGCAAAAGCCTTTTCATTCCCGTTGAACGCGGCGCAACAACAAAAAATCCAATTTATTTACCAGCGTTGTGAGCGCGGTTTAGAGAGAAAAAAAAAACACTAAAACACGTGTTCAAGGGCATTGCAAGAAACGTATTTACACAATCGTATGTGTCCAATCAATGGAGAAGAAAAAAATCTCTGTTTCGCATTCTAATAAGCAATCGTGATGCGAAATTCTAAACGACGGGAAAAAAAATTGCAAACGTTCATTTCCGCGTAGAGAATAATGAGAAATATTTGCGATATGCATAATTGCTTGATTATGAATGATAATTGAAAAGCAGAAGCGTTTCTCCGGTTGATGGGAGCTCGCAGCGATAAGCTCAAAGCGACATATTCTTTTTATTGTTGAATACTATTTATCGACAGCCGATGCAGCGTAATAACGTCGCGAGTGGGACAGAAAACGATGGAGGACGAACACTACGTGAGTGATAACGAGTTCTCAGATCTTCCAATGCAATTTCTGTCGCGAATGGAACAGACAAACAAGCTAGCGAGCTCGAAATCGTCGTCGGTGCTAGCTCGGCTTCGGAGAGCCGGTTTTCTCCTCTCCATTCCCATCACACCGCCGGCAAAACGACGCGGGAATTCGTGATTTTCCTTTTTAGCGATTCACGACATTCACGATGTCCATGAGGGAAAAAAAAGACGATGCGCCTATACTAGAAACTCGGCGAGGCGAAGGCGTCGCGTACACTCGGCATTGAACATCAGTGTCATCGGCGAATGCGAATTCGGCTTTATACTGCGCAATAAAAATGTGGAACGTCGAATATATTTGGACTACTTATCTTCTGAGGCTTAAAAGATTTTTTTTAACCCTTTTCAGGCAGTACCTTCGTGACTATAACATGAGATACGTTCTCAAATTTAATATATGTTTAATATGCGGTTACTTTACACTAACGACAACAAGTTAAGAGTCAAGCGTTTTGACATAGGCTCTTAAAAAAATTATTCTGTATAATGCAAATTTTGCTTAATCGGGACACAATTTTTTTCTTTGTAGAATTATATTAAAATATAACATTTTCAGACAATAATTGTCATAGCTTTTATGTAAAATTAATAAAAATTTCCAAATGCTGGTATAAGAAATTCACTTAATTTAATATTTTGTATTTACTGTTTTCCCTTTATTGATCACAACTAAATCATTAAATGTCACTAAACATCGTCACAATATGTTTATTTTCAATCCGTGCTGGAATTTCATTTCACTATATAATATATCAGAATTATTTTGAGATAGAAAGATCATGTGCTCATGCATTCTCATACATAAGTTGTGCAGTGTCAGTTCAATACAACATGACCTTATACACATTGATTCGACCAGACAATGCAGATGCACGAGTCACATTCACTGACGCCCACAATTTGACCATATCCATAAACGTATTTTTATAAGTAATGGATAAGTAATATTTTGACTCTATTGAACACGAATACACCGTTAAAATCTCGGGTTAAAAACGGCGATGACCAAATGAGGCCACATAGACAGGCAGTGTCATCGTCCGACGCTCGATCGTTCGTGTCTGTTTATATAACCTCCAAACTTTCGACACAGCATTACTCGGAACTAGGTGAATGAAATTCTATTACGCTTTCGGATTTTATTCGTGCTATGATAACTCTGCGCTGATTACCACCAATTTATTGCTTTTCATCTACTCACACCAAACATAAATTTACTGAAAGTTTTTATTAACTTTTATTTTTTGCATGCGGCACGATTTACAAAAATATTTAACGTTAAAATTAAAACAATAATCAATACATCGATTTCAGGCTACTAATTTAACGAATGTTTTACAGGTTCAACGTAAAAAAAATCCTAGTACCAAGAAAATATCGTGTTTCATATTTCTTTTAATTCCATGCAAGTGACACAAAACATTAAATGATAGAAATAAAAAAATTGGTACCGTCGGTTATTCTGAATACGTCAATAACCGCGCTGTCCGACCTGCCTCATTCTATTTTCGTCAGACAGTGCTATTATATATGCGAGTGTAAATAGTCCCCGAAGCTTCGCGCACCGTTGGCCTAAATATGTCAGCTTGCATTATGCGCGAATTAGTCGGAGGCGAAAAACGGCGAAATCTTTATTCCACAGCTGCATTAGTCGTCTCGCTCGTGGCGTTTTCGTTCATTTTCATTAACCGAGATTGCCCGCTGCCTTTTTTCTCGGAAATATAAGGGAGAGAGAGAGAGAGAGAAAAGTTTTTCCAATACTCTCCGGCAGTAGCAATGGAAAGCAGCGCTTCTTCGTCTTCCATCTGCCGGCCGAGCACGCTACGAATCAACGCTTTTGTTTTACGTCCTATATATCTCGCTCTCAGCTCTGCAGGGAGCGTACGAAGAGACCCAAGCGGAACAGAGGTATCGCGGATGAGCGCAAAACGATGAAAACACCGTGGAGCGTTCCGTTCGTTCCATTATTCACGAAAAAATAGCTCCTTCCGCAAAGAGGCCGGAGGACGAGAGTGAGATAGAGATGAAAAGGAAAAAAAAGGAACGAAGTGATGTGTACCACTCGGTTACGTAAGGCCAGCGGGCGGCGAGTGCGTTGCCGACACAGCGGCATACGTAACGCTTGAAACTGACGAGGGCCGTTCTGCGAGTGCAGTTTGTATTCGCTCGAAATATTCAAATTACCCGGAAATGAGTTGGGGGGGGACGAGAGACGTATCAAGGAAACGGGAAATCTCGTGTGCTCGAGCGTGCTATCGAAACTGCTCTCTGCAACAACGTATCGAGTCTAGAATGAATAGCATATTCGTAATGATAATCGATGATCATTACTATTATTATTAGAATGTATTTTTAAGGATGCAATATAATTATTCATTTCTTGTGTGTATCCTACGTTAAAATTTCTGGCAATAGAAAAAATAGATGCGACAAGATCATGGAATGGATATTATTTTTATGTCGAGTTTGGAAAAGTTTAATTATAAATTGAATTATAATTCGCATATTGCCAAGAAAAAAATGTTTGAGTTATAATCACATTTGTAATGTATTACCAATGAATACATTTATTACGACATCTTTGTATTTTATATGAATTAATTATATTCCATAGAGAAATTCTACAATTTTGAGAAAAGAATTGAAGGGTACACTCATAAATATACTGGTTTTCTTATAAATGTGTGTAATCTCACAGCATATGGTATATTGTTCCGGACTGTTGCGCCGAGAATTCGAACTACGCGACATTGAAAAATCTCTGGCGTGAAAGAACGAAACTCTACGAAAACTTCCGTCACCTCGGTGGCCGGGGGCGTCGTCTCGCGAGCGCTCCTTCTTCTTTCACTTGGATAGATGCCAGTGAAGCATCGCGTATACGACCTCGCGCCCTCGCGACGTCTCGCACTAGAGTTTCGACATCTCAAGGAGTCAACCCTTCTTCTTTTTTCCCCTACGGGTTCGTTTATTTTGTCTCGCCGCGTGAAACGCCGGATGGCCGCGGAAGGAGACGACAAGACTTTGAAGTTTCCTTTCGTGTTTCCTTTCGCTACAACCGATCTTGAAAGTTATCTCGATTTGTGAACCTTTATAAAAACAGGAAAAAATATATTCATTTATACTTGACTGCGATAAAGTAAATATATTTTTTTTAAAGTACAAGTATAAATTACAGAAAAATTGCGAATATATATGTATATGTTATTTATAAATAAATAAAAATTCTGGAAATGCTTGTGAGCAAAAACTTTTGTTATTGAATTACAAAAAATAAAATAAATTAATTTCTAATGTGTACTGATAGTCCGCATACCACTTCATCGTTGTGTTTAGTTATGCGAGAGACTTGAGAGTCTCTTAACAATCTCACTTACAGAAATGACTGCTTTCAAGGACCAAAGAGTGGAACGTCTAGTCTAAACACTACATGAGACATTCGGCGCTGAGACTCGAAGGTGTTAACTTTTTCCCAGGATTCCGACTTCTACAAGAATTGATATATTCTCTCAACGAATATATATCAATTTTTAGTGGGAGTAATTATCATCTCATAGATTTTTTTAGGTCCTCTAGGAACAAAGCTGCTTTGTTCCATTAGCATTTTCACAGAATACCTAATATATCCCATACGAATATCTAAAACCTCAACCGCGCTGAGCCCGAAACGAATTTTTTTATTTTCCCTCTTTCGTATCACTCGCGCAAACAAGTAATTTAATCGATTGCTCGATTTCCAACGAGGGACAGTAAAAAAAACCGCGGTGTTTAAAAAGTTTCAGTGTCCTAGTGACTGGACTTTCGGAATGGAAATCCATGTCGCGAGTGCGTTCGCTCGACTCGTAACATAATAATAGTTTACGATGTCTCACTGGCACGGACACTTGTTCAGCGTGCACATATAAAACTCCCGCGCGAGTTTAACGATTCGTCAGCGAGTACGAGTCTCGAGAACGCGAGCGGAGTAAGTAAAACTCGATCAGGAACTGCGAGACCAGTTTTTTTTCCTCTCTCTCTCGCTTCAGCTCACTCAGCGCGGACACTTTAATTCTTCCACTTCGAGACTTCCCTCAGCGGGTCTGTAACTATACATGAGTAGTATGCAAGTGTAAGTGTACGTACTGTGAAGAAGCGCGCTCATGTATATATATATATATATATATATAACTATAAGCACAGCAGCGTCGCGCAGTCTGCAACAGTGAATTCTTTTCCCACGTGGTCGTGGATGCAGCGTATAATAATAACAACAATATAATGACAATAACAATAATAAGTAAAACGGAATCTTGTCCCGGAGCGTTAATGAATTGTTTCGTGACGGTCTCTCGGCTAATGCTGCTACATCTGCGTGTCTGGGCGAGGAAACAAAACGTCCCCAGCGACACATTCACGTAAAAGCAGCCGTCATCCGTCAGAATTTTCGCGCGAAGCACTCACAATCAGGCAGGTTAGGCGAGTCGACCGGACCAGCCCTACATCGGTAGGAAATAACCGACATAGTGAAAGTGCCAGTGAAAAACAGAAATGTACAAGGAAAAAACATTTAAAAAAAAATATTGATATACTGGTTATAAATTATTATTCAGATACATCGATCATCGACAAATACTAAATTGTCAATTATTATTACTATTATTAAATTTGAAATAAACGTGTATTAATAAGAAATTTATATATTTAATTGGTGAATCTTATGGCGTTTTGTGTATTCAATTTTTTTTGCTTTTGTAACAGTGTATATACGAAGCATTATCTGTCATTTCAGACCGGATTCATTTTTTAATCAAAATTGTCTTGCGAAGCACTCGCAATCAGGCAGATTAGGTGAGTCAGTCGGACTAGCCCTGTCTCGGAAGGAAATGACCGGCAAAGTAAACGTGCCAACGAAAAATAGGGACGTGGTCACGCGATCGAGCTTTCAGTTTTAATTTCGAATGGTAAAAGCCGCGTGGCACTGCCGAGCGTGAAGCCCGACCATTAGACGGGTATACGAGGCATCAAATAAACTCCATAGCTGAAGAACGCGCCCGCCCGTCGTGCTCTGGTTTTCACGCTAACCCGAAGACTCGCCTACTTTTTTTCATTATCGACGGTGAAACGTCTACCCCGATAAGGTAAACCTTCCCATCCTCGACCTCTCAAATCCGCTGAACCTTTCAATTAGTTCACCTTTTTTCGTCGATTCGTTGATTATACAAACTTAACCGATAAATCGGTTAAGATTGCTGATTTTCATTCACGGCTATCACAAAGCAATTGGTCGGTCAATTTTTTTTTTTTAATTCATTTCAACGATACATTTCCTTGAATTCGATGAAAAACAGTTCAAAGAAATTTTTTCTTGATTTATTGTCAGTAATTTCCATCGAGTTTGAGATCATCCAATGAAACGATAGCATTAAAACTCGAGTATATCACTTGATAGGCGAAGATTTCCAGGAATAAAGGAAATTCTTTCTTGGAGTACGATGAAGAACGGGGTCATTTATCATTGATCTTTACTGTTTCAACTGTGCCCTCGCCTATCTTTACTCGCAGACTTTTATTCGTTTTATCGTCTAGCTGTGTGCAGAGAAGAAATTAAAAGAAAAGCGTTCCTACCGAAACCATAATTTCCGCCTGTGCACTGTAAAACGTTGAATGGGTTTGTGAGCAAACATTTCACAAGAGCAGCGACTAATCGAGCAGTCGAGTCCGCAGACGAGATTCGAAGCCGGCAGTCACCGGTTGTACGGCATATTATAATAGTTCCCTGGGAGCAAGGTCCCTTTCACCGAATATCGCTGCGAGACTCGAGCAGGAACGAACGACTGAACCTCGTCTAAATTACATTCGTTGAAATTCCACAAATTCCATTCAAACGATTCTTTTAAGCGAATTTTCATTAAAAATACGAGGAGTGCGTAATGCAGTGCATACTGAAAATCGGACTCAAGAATTTCTCCAACTATTCAGATGGAATTTTTAAAATATTTACCTCCGTATTTTTGTGTAATTTTATTGGCACAATGGAATTAATATGCATCGCGCAAAATAATGAATTCAGAAAAAAAAAAAACGCATGAATTGTTATCGATGAGACAATGTATGATCGCGGATTTTTTGTAATACGATTCGATTCCGGAAAACAAGTTTCTGCTGAATTACAACTACTGCATTTGAATTTTACTAGATTACTACCCGACTAGACGTCAACTTCGCTTTATCACGAGAAATCTTAAAGAGTTAAATTCGTATCTAGTATCGCAGCATATTTTAAATAAATTTCAACGGTTTCCTACGTAAAGCAGTAAAATGCAAATGGAAAGTGGGAGACACTATTGACCATTCGACTATTAATCAGGACTGTCTACAAAACCTGCGGTGAGTATTTCTTTATCCGCTCAACTAAATAAATAGCGCCAGTCTCAACAGTGTTTTCCTCGAGAACAATAAGTACTCGAGAGTAAACAGACGGCCACCGTGACATTTTATATCCGTAAAAAGATTTTTCTTTTTTCAGCAAAGTAATGAACATCACAATCAAAACATTCTGAAATCCTATTCAATCGTTCATATCAACAACAACGATAACCCTTTTCATCGAAAACAGTAAACAACAAACATACTCAATATAATTTAATCGTTAACTCGACTCTCAATCAGAACTTTCTAAAAAAAAACCTGAACTTCATCTTCTATAGTAGAACAAAACTATGTATCAACAGTTTTTCTTAAGAATCATAATACTCAAGTGTAAACACACCATCGCCTTAATTCAATCATGCGTACAGAGAAACATTGTTATGCTTATAGATAAAGGTTCATAAATTCTGTAAAACTCACCTTGGCGAGTAGTAAAAAGACAACGACGAGTTGACTGCACAAACGTGACAGTGGCTGATGATGTGCCAAATGTGTAGTGCTTCGTCTGGTCCACGCCGATGAGCCCATCTTCAACCCTTGACACTCGGGAGCGCGCACACACGCACTCGTGAACACGTCGTCGTGACTCTCTTTCGCCGCACGCTCGCACTGTACAAGCACGTCGACACGGGCGTAGGTCGTTTTTTCGAGTGCCGTGAGGCAGGGGTGGATGTGGAGTCGAGGAGAAAAGCGAGGCGTCAGCAGCTAGACGACGACGAGGAAGGTGGAGAAGCGAGGAGAGGTGGCGGGCGGTCCAGGCGCGCGAGATGAGAGAGAGAAAGACGGAGAGGGAGAGAAATAGAGAAAGAGAGCTGTGTGTGCGAATGAAGAACGCGGAAAACGCGTGGGGTTGCTGCGGCGCGGGTGGCACAACACGACGACGCAGTCGCGTAAGTGGAAGTGTCTAAAGGTCACATTAGGGGCTCTTCAAGAGAGAGGGATGTAAGGGTAGGGTAAAAAAGGTTCGTCAACGGTGAGTATGCCGACGCAACGTACGAGGCTACCAAAGTTTCAAGAAATTGATAGACCAACGCAAAAACGTACTATTCTACATATATCTGCGTATATATATATGTATATATCGGAATGTATGAATATAAAGTTAATTCACGAAGACTTTTTGTACCTGCCTTGAGTTTACTGTTATGATTGCCACCTCTTGAAAGAGTTCATAGCATAAAGGTCTGGAGATGACACAACGAAAGTCGGAGAATCAAAGGAACATTGTTTCTCGAGTTTAGTTGGCTTTGAGAATTTTCACAGGGCCGAAAGATCGACGGTGACGAGATTCGGGAGGATCAATGTTTATCATGACCAAGGAGTTTGTCATTGATAAGAGCGTATGGATCGGGGATAAGAGCGAGTCGAGGCTTGAAATGTGGGAGGATTAGGAAGGTGAGAATGAGGAGTGGGATAAAAGATAAGGGCCAGCCGAGGTAGTAGCTCTCGTTACCGTATCGATAACTTTAGGGAACTTCCGATAGGTCGATTGTATCAGGACAGATCGCACCAATCTCTGGTCTGCTGGTGGCGACAGTGGTGTTTACTCTTGGTTAACTCGCTCGTACCCTGGCCACTGACGGACACCTGTGCACCCGATCGACTCCTTCGACTCCGCGCAGCAGCCATATCCAGTGGCAAACGGCTGTCTACTGGCCGGCACGTCGACCAACAGGCTGACTTGCTTTACCTTCCTCGTTGCAGTCACAAAACCCACATACACACGCACTTAACTTCTTCCTCTTCTGATTTGTTCACCAGCGTAATCCTCTTACTCAAATATCCTACTTTCCTCTCCAAAGATCACCATTGATGTCAGTTCGACTTGAAAACACTGCAATTATATACAATATTAAGAGAGAGAGAGAGAGAGAAAAAAACAGTATCGTTTTACTGTTTACTTTTTTAGTTTCGATTGTTCTCCGACAATTTCACATTTCGGGTTAGAAAAACAAATCTCAGCGGTTTCCGTTAGTTTCAATTGATTTATCTACTCATTTGTTTATTCAATTAATTTGTTCTATCCAGTTTCGTACGTCTATCTTGTATCTCGTGTTTTACCGCGCGAAAAGTATAAATGTGGAATAATAAAAACATTGTAATAACACCGAAATATCAAATACATTAACTGTTGTTACACGGGGCACGCTTTCATTTCGCGGTAAGCCACACTCGCTCGCTCGCTCGCCTCGCGTATACTATACTAGTCTTTCGTCTGGCGCACTTTCATGACGCGCTTGCCGTGCCAACGAGGCCTCGTCGACTCCACCGTCTCCTGCTTCTGCCGTCGCTGCCGCTGCTGCTGCTGCTGCTGCTGCTGCTACGGCCAGGCCAGCTAAACCGCTTTGCCTTGCCTTTCCATTCCATTCCTGCCTGCGCTGCTCGCTCGCTCACTCGGCTGCCGTACCATTTCCCCTCTCTTCGTGTATACACCCGGGATACCTTCGTACGATCGCCCCCGCCGACTTGCCTCGTCCTCCACCAGTTCAGCTAGTTCGATCTCTCTCCCTCTCTCTGATTCATCGGATGCGCGCGCGACTTCCTCTCTCGCACACGATCCTCTCCATCGCTACGCGCTCTCTTTCTCTCCGTCGTCCTCTCCTCTGCATCCCACTTCGTTGCGCCGCAGCCAAAACACACGCACACACACACACAGACTCCTACTCCTCTCGACCAGGAACGTAATTCACCAGCAAATTGCCCTGCAATGTGTTTGCATAGCCGCGGATTAACAGGTGGCGATAAAAGGGAATTGATAAGCCGAAACCAGTTCATAAAGAATTACGTTCAGGATTATTGATAGAGATGTATGCGATTTTTCGATGCGTGATGTATGTTACCTCGGCTCGAAAAAGTTTCGTCGGAAAGCAACGTGTTTCATGTACTTAGCCGATCTAGTAAATTTATTGGGATTATGATTTAAGTATATGGTATTATGGAAATCTTTTAAAGGCGGGATTAATTCGAGATTTCCGGAGATTTAACGGGCGTGGATCGCGTGGGAAACGTCAGGTGCATGCGATTCGTGTCGGGCGGAGCGCCTCTTTTCGATGCCGCTTCGCTACGGCCTTGAAGAGGGAGGGACCGACGAAGAGCGCGCACATGCGTGTTGTTACAAACGGGATACTATGTGCGAGAGTGTTGGATACGCTGTGGCTTTGAGGCAGGTAGTATTCATGGCTTAAGCCATAAGTTTGAGGAAATTCGATGGTGAGACAAAAGGATCCTTGAACGGAGAACAAAATTTCGACGATTTTAGTGATTTTGTAAATTTTATTTGGCTGACCAACTTTTGAGAATATTCACTACAAAAGAAGGATTATAATTTATGTAAATAGGAACAAACAATTCGATTATTTAACGCGTAAATATTTTACCGACAGTTAGTAATACAAAGCTTGTACACTTATCCCGTGATGATAAGATCAGCCCAGTGTTTACTGTACGCAGGTTATCAAACTATTACGAGACCTGCGTCTTACCTTCGTGAAACAGAAATTCCCATTGGTTACAGACCAAACGAAGGTAGCACAATCAACGGAACGTCAGACTTACCGGAGATCGGTAAGACAGTTCTTGGTGAGAAGTTGAAGACTACAAGCTGCAGAGGGAGCTCTGTGCTTGCTCCCAATGTAACGAGAAGGTCAATGAACTTTAAATATCGCGGACGTCCCGTGACTTCAGGTAAAAATCCTAGGTTCAATTGGAAACGCGGTGAAAAATGAATGAACCTAATAAAGCCCGTATCGAAATACATCTTAATTAAAATTATTATTTATACGCCTTCAAATCATAGCTGTATTACATTTCGAACAGCTTTATATAACATTATTGTCGATTAGCATATAATACAATCGTCGGGAATATCAATATCATTGCGTGTTTCTTGGGCTATCACGATCAAGGCTGTGCGAAGAGAGTACAGCGTAATGAAAAGTAGTTTACGGAAAGGAGAAAGAGGCGGAGGAAAACGAGAAGGATGAAGTGGTGCGAGCCGCGGAGTGTTCCATTGTCTCGGGCGGAGCTACGAGCTGCGGGAATATAAGCAGACTCGTAACTCGTTAGGCCCCCCGAGGGAAAAATTCTCTCTCACGGTGCAAAGTTCACGGTCGACACCGCGCTAGGTGGTAGCCTCGCTTGTTCCGGAGATAGAAAATAAAAATATAAAAGAGAGAAGATTCTTATCGCTGACTTTGCAGCGGTCCTTCTTCGGCTCTCCGCGCGGCTCGTAAGCAGCCATCCAAGCTCTTGCCTCGCTGCACGCTGAAATTGCTTCTCTAATAATAACTATATGGGTTCTAAGTCGCGGCGCAAGCACACGAGAGAGTGGAGGGTGAGTTGAGTGAACTTTTCCCGAGTGACGGACGAGCGCCGGGGAAAAAGAGAAGCGGGAGCGTATCCGGTGAACTCGAAGACAAGACAACAACACGAAACTCTCAGGAGCGTTAACGCCCGAGCGCTAATTATCGCATTCTCTTTTATTTTCCTCCCGCTACGATTACCGCATTGAGGCGACTCGTTCAGTAATTCCGATTTGATGATTCAACGCGATCTAATGTGGATTATACGGTGCAGCGCGATCGCGGCTCGCCGAGAGCCGCGTGTGAGCGATGATCTGCACTTCCTCGCCTATTATACTTTCGCATCGTACACCAACCGAGCCAACCTCGCGTCTATGATTCCATAGGCATTTAAGTATAATGTCCATACGCGCCGATGCCGCGAGACTCCACAAAACGCAGATACTTTTGATGCTAGAGGTAACGTCTGCCAGATGCCAGGCCTCGGCAAACCGGCCGTGATTTTTTCCGACATCCTCGCGCGAGGCGAGAAGCATTATGTTTTTTTTAAATTTGTAATTCACGCTGGTGTATAAGTACACAGGATTATACTCTCCGAGCGCTTTAACATGAGGCGTAAGACGAAAAATTGTCTAATAATTCTGTTCGTTTATCAAAACGTACCGATTTTAGTACGGACTTTATTTCATAGCACTGTTTATTTCCAAAATATTAATGTTAATAGCTATAGCTATAGCTGCAAAAATATCAATTCGCCTTTTGATGTGCAAGTTTTTTTTTTTTAATCTTGGAAAGTGCGACGTCCTTTAAGCATAATTATTCCTTCTGCGGGGAAAACAATTTGACCAACATAATTTCATCGGTTATTCATAATGGTCGTTTCATTTTTAGTAGAATCGTGCTTGTGAAAGTAATCAAATAATACTCAACTCATACGCATTTATATCTCTCTGATATTCTGATTGCAAGAATAATAAATTTATGTTCGCTATTTTTCTCGGCAGAAATTAAATAAAATATAACCAAAAACATTAAATGGGTTGTTTGCAATGGTAATTTTATTTTCACAAGAATCGTATATGTAAATATAAACTCAGTAGGAAGGAATTTACCAAAGAATTCTTAATTTATACGCATTTATATATCTTTTCTGATAAATACGAATTTTTTTTTTCTTCATGGAAAAATAGGTAATATAATTTCGTCGATTATTTATAATAGTCCTCTTATTTCCAGGGAAGTCGTCTTTGTAGCAATGATCCGTGTACGAAGGAATTTATCGAACAATTCTCCATCCATTTGCATTAACAATTTCCATAAAGTAGTGTTTCATCGCAGAGATGAAATAAAATTTAACCACCGGTTGAATAATTAATTTCCAGCGAAACCTTCTTTGTCAAAAAAATTTTTGTGAAGAGGAAAGTATCCAAGTATCCTCGAAATCGAGCAAATTTATATTTCTTCTACATTTTGATTAACATTTTTTTCTTAATTTCTCGTGGATATGACTTCGATCATTAACTTTTATCTTCATTCCCCTTTACTCTCGCAAGTTTTGTTTCAGAAATCCGTGTCTATTGGTGCTTATAAAACGGAATTTATGAACGTTCAGTCTTCGGATTTCGCGAGAGGCTCGTATACTTATATTTGAGCTTCTCGAGACCCACAAGACGAGAACTCGAAGGACGAGATCTCGAGGGATCCGGTGGAAGTGGTCGGGCATTTAAGTGCCGGCCGCCGGTTGTACAGTGTTCGCCATACGTACTTACACGCTAACTGCGATATACGAGGCATTCCATAAGAGTTTCGCTAAGCAAAAAAAAAAACACATACTAAGACAAAGCTTTTTGACGAAGCAAGATTGTCAAAAAGTTTCTCAAAATCAGATACAGTGGTATCAATAAACAAATCAAATCAAAATGTACCAAATTTCAAATCGAAAAATCACCGTTTCCGTAATATGCCAATTTTTTAATTTTTCATTTGAATTGCAATATTTCGGGAACGATTGATAGTACCATCACTTTTAAAAAAGCGGAAATATGCTTTTCTTATTGATACGATTAATCGTCCTCGAGATATTACATATTAAATTTAAAAAATTGCAATTTGCCATATTCCGGAAGAACCGATTTTTTACTGCTGTGAAAACCACTGAATTCGATCTTTAGGTTTTAGGTTTTTTTTTTTGGGTGTCGAAATTCATATGGAATGCCTGATATACATAACCTATACAGTATAACTCGTATATACGTAGCGCGGGCCCCGAAGTACGTTCCCTTGAACCGCGATTCCGCCCGAGGCCTTCACGGCTGTACCTCCCGCTTCTCGACCGTAATGTAACAGTGTAGGTAGCGCGGTGTAAAGCCGCGTAAGACGTGTGTAGTGTACAGTAGAGAATTCTCCCTCAGCCTTTTCCTCGCGCGGCCGTGCCCCGCTCACTGTAGTAAAAACAGTAAAAAGCGTCCAACGTACCTCGAGGTTGAGCTGCGCGCACCGTTGCACCTGTATCTCGCTTCCCTGGCACTCCTACCTTACTGATCTTGCTTGAGCCCAAGCAGCCACCACTGTCAGCCAGGAACCGAGAGAATTCCAGGCACGGAGTCAAACCCTCGACTGCACCAACGTCCACTTTGATTTTCTGTCCTTTCGAGCGCCGCGTGATGATGAAGAGCGCGAGAGAGAGAGAGATTCGCAAACGAGTTTACAGGAAAACAAAAATGATGAACAAAACCAAAAATAATGCCTACAATCGTCTGCACAAGAGTCGGTACGTTAAGGGCATACGTAGGAATGAGATTGCAGATTTCGAAGCCTCCGATCCATTCGTTTTTATCTTTCTTTCGATTTTAAGATCGTTCCGATTTCATGCAGATCGCTCGGTTTATTGACGATCAGATTAATCCTGGCCTCGAGGGATTTTAGCGAGAATAGCCTGTTATCTAATATTGTGATCTCCGGAGCACTGAGCTTGTCTTGTACGGCTATCGGTAATAGTAATTAATATTAGTCGAGCATAGAGTTCGGACAATTTGTATCTGACAACATCGACGGTCGCGATACAGATTTGCTTTGTTTATTTTGGAAAGGCGAGGGGATAAGAGAATTCAGTAGTTTCTCGCTGAATGTTGTACCGTACGCGACGTGTTTCCAAGACTGTTATAAAAGAAACGTTCTTATCGAATATTATCGTGTGCGGCGCAGCGCACGAATATTAAATTTCAAATGCAGTTGGATAAACGAGATGTGCCGTCAGGATGAATGTACTGGCATCGATTTGTTGGAAAGCGTGTGGCAGGAGATCGTAGCTGAAATCGCATTGGACCGCTCTCTTGATGAATATTCGTTTTCAACGTCTAGCAGTGAAGGTAAGTGAATATCTAAAGAAATGTTGAGCAATGGATTTTTGCACATTTTATATATTCAGAAATATACATTTATCTTGTCTGAGATTAGAAGTGTAAAACAAAGAGTTCAATACGGTGATTTATTTCGTCGTTATAATTGGACGCTATAAGCTTTTTTATTTAGTATATGCTAATTTATCAATATTCTTTTCCACGAATATGTAAAAAGTACGTCAATATTCCATATTAATTTTATACGCAAGCTTGCAGTAGGATACATTAAATTCTGAGATTTAACGATGCTGTCATAACAATAAATGCGTTTTGTTGTAATTACGATCTGCGAATCGTTATAAATCTTGCATACTTTATCAACATTGAGATAAAACGTTGCCTGACGTTATAAACATAAAATAAAGCTCTAATTGTGGTTATTTTTCATTAATCACCCTCGCTACTGCTTCCACTAGTTTTCCAAGAACTTTCAGAGCTCGATGACGAGCTGGAGGATTCACTCGACGAATTTTCCTTGTTTTTTGAATCTTTGGTAACCATCCGAATATTTTTTGCCTCGTTTCTTCGAGCTTGTAACGTGCTCGCGTCTGTAGACGACGACGAGGACGAATCGCTTAAATCGGGCTCGTTAAAGTCCTTGAAATCATTGAGATAAACAAAAGACTTCGGGTTCTCGATACTTTTTTCTTCCGGACAATTAATATTCGCATTATTTCTTTGCTGCGAGTACCAAGTGTCATAGCATTCGCTACTTCCGGAATCGCTGAGATTCGACATTTTCACACCGCAAGGAAGTTGCGGTTCATAATAATCGTAGTTCACAGTCGTTATGCCGTTTACTTCGCACACAATTTTAATCATTTTATTTGGCGGATTACCCTTCAGCGTTTCATCGTCATTATTCGACGATCTACGCTTTTTCGCGATTTTTTTCCTGATTTTTCTCGGTCGAGCAAGATCCGCGAACTCGATGGCCTTCAGTCTCGGCAGCGAGAAGTGGCATTCGTTGGGTGGCATTTCGTCCTCTTCATCTTCATCTTCGTCATCGGAACTCAGTCCAAAGTCCCGAGAATCGACGTCCGACGCGCTCGAGGCTGAAATATTCGAAGAATGTTCGCGATTTTTAATTCCTTCGTCATTTGTATGTAGAACCTTAAGACAATCCAATTCTCTGAATGGATAATCATCTTCCCTGGAAATCTCGACGAAGCTCTCTTCCGAAGTTTCTGAATTCATTCTCTCGTCCGTGGCTGTTTCGAATTCCGATTGCTTCGATTCACCTTCCGAGTCACTTGAATAACAAGTTTCTGGCAGAATTGACTGAAAATTTTCATTGAGGTCATCGTCCAAGGTCTCGGAGTTGAGGGGCGCAACGACTTCGTTCTCGTTGTCATCCCATTCGCGACTGTAGCAGTGATACAATTTAAATAAAACGTCAGCGTAAATTTTCGCGTCTCCCGACTCTTTGGTTTTTCTCATAAAGATCATGGGGGGTTTTACGTCATCAGCATCCGGCGGTAAATCGGGATTTATTTCTTCCTCGTAACTATCCTCTTCCTCGTAGTCGTTATCGTCCTCGATGTCGGAAACGTCGATCGGCGCAACGTCCAAAAAATCGTCGTCGCTCATCAAGTTCAGCTTCACCGACAATGTGAAGAAAAGAGAAAAACAAACAAATTTAGCACTATACAAACAAAGTCATTGGCTCGAGCCGAGAAAAATCACGTGACCGTAACGAGAGCTGCGTGCGAGCGTCGGCGAAACGAGAGATCTCTTATCACTGGCGCATAATAATAATAACTTGGAGAACTATCGCGGCTCGGATTAAACCCCGTAAGCGCAGGAGCAATATAAGCCCAATGATAAATCGGCTATCCTGATATTGTACAAGCATACCGCGCGAATATATAATAATATCCATAGAGTAGAACGAAATAACTAATTTCTCACCGGTCTCGAGATTCGCGTTGGAACGAATCGTGATACTGGTCGATGCCAAGTCGAGCAACAAGTGTCCACATTGAAGTAATAAGTTTGGCCGGGAAAGCTCTTCGAGGCACATTCCACCCATCCATGATTCGTTTTCGGATACCCAAATCTGACAAAACACGTTTTCATAACAATACTTCAATAAACTGTCACTAAAACCATTAAAAATAAAAACTCGACTCTGTCATAGTTTCAAAAATTCCATTCAAATCATACTCACGCGGATATTCCAGATTCCTCGTCGGATTCAAAATGTGAATGATGCTGTTTTGACGGATCACACATTTTTCTTCACTCTCGTAATCATTGAGGTGCCGTTGGACTGTTCACTGAAGCTCAGCTTCAATCGGATCACGAATAATTCATGAAGAAGAACAAACCGTCGACTAAAATCGAGACAAGGGCTTAGTACGAGCGCGTGACTAACAGCGTCCCTTTGTTTTGATACGTAGGTCGGTAAGGTTGGATACGTAATATCGAAGGAGACGAAAACGTGGTCGCCGGCTTCGTCGTAACGACGCAGCGCCGCGACGCCGGTCGCGTCGTCTGCTGTATCGCACGACTGTCCGAACGATTGCCTATATTTGGCACCGGGTTTGCAATGGTGTCGCTATTCCTTTGTCTACTGGAGCGTGTCTTTTCGAAAGAGGAATATACACAACGATCGAGAAATAAGACGACGAATTAGATCGTGGCGCCATCGAGAAATCTATTACAATCGAATGGTGATAGATAGTGCGGCAAAGGTCCCGAAGGAAAGTACGTATATTCTCACTACTACACACCGTGTATTCTCGTTGGGCATGCTCGAGTTTATCACGATCAAGGAAAGATAAATTAACGGTCGTTGTAGCGTTCTGCTTCGCTCTCGCGGTGTAATCCTTCCAATTAGCATATTTCGTTAATTTGGATTGTAAATCAGGATTCTGGGCGCGTTGCTATGTTGTACATACTGTGAACGCTGCGTGCACGTTTCACGTTCACGTGCATCAACGAGCCAAGCGCCAGGCACGCATAGTTGCGCGCACAAACCCTTCGCGAGTTTCCGCTCCCGGCAATCGGGAGTAGATCCCAATCGGATACACTCGCTTGTTGTGCGTATTCTCGAAAGGTTTTAGACTCGCTAGTTCGTTATTACTGTACACGTATCTTCGGATTTTTAATAATATAGGCGATATGTGAAGTATCCCACAGATTTTAATGGCTTTCTGTTCACGGCCTTGCTACAATGTATCGCTGAAAAATTCACACGAGCATTTTATTCCCGGCTCATCGGCGAAGGAATGTATCAAGTGAACATTCAGAATGCATTTAAGTAATTAAGTCAATGCGCGAACTTTGAAAAGAAATGAAAATTTAATGCACGGACAGGGGAATTTTTTTTATAATGGGGGAATGTATCAGCACTCTTAACAATCGTTCCAAGGTTTTATGCGTAACATTGTAAATAAAATCAAATCTGCAATTGTATTGTAAGAAAAATGTAATTTTATAGGACAATCAAAGTAAAGAGAAATACGGGTTGATATCTATTTCCAATTTTTTTTGTTATCCCTATGAGTAATTCAATTTGTCGTAGAAATTATCTTGTTTATTACATTTTTAGAAAAGAGCATTTTAGTGATAAAAAATCTTTCGAGCCCGAGACAACTTAAACTTCATTGCTTATCGCGAAGCGGTTGCCCCGATTTTTCGTGCCGGTTAGTTTCTCCTCAGTTAGATGCTTCTTTTACTCTCTGACGTTATCAGCACTGATTGCAGGTTGAGTTCGAGGTGGGTTACGTGTTGTCCGAGCTCTTCGTACCGATCTCGTACGTATACCGGCTCTGCCACTATGGCTATTAATAGACCGGATCCGCGTATATGCATATCCCCGCTAGTTATCCTACCAACGTTGCATGATACAGCGAAATGGCACAGAGCGACGGACGCTTTGTCGTCCTATCGTTTCCAGAACAGCAGGAACACACGACACAGCGCAGCAACATGCATACGAATTTGTACGAGAAGTGCTCGGCCGCAGCAGCGGCGATATAATGCACTCGCACATACACACACACACACACATACACATTGCGGATTAGAGCCGCGCATCCACTTACGCGCTAACGGAAAGCTTCGCAGTTGCGTGGAACGGCGCGAGTGCATTTCCCCGTTTCCGGCTTCCGCGACTCGGTCTCTTCCTCTGTCTCTCTATGCGCTTCTAAGGATGCATTACCGTAACGTTAGGTGGGCTTGATTGCACGTGAACTCTGCGGGTCTCTCTTGATTTAAATTCAGAATATTTTGCTTCGATATATTGCACCACTGAACAAAATAGTACCTATGTGTACGCAATAAATTCTGCGTGTGCACTGCGTTACTTTTTGTTCGTAGAGCACGAAGCGCAGTTTTGCATGACGCTATTGTTAGTGCGAGGATATGACGCGGGTGTTATCGCGTTTTCTGAATAAAAGTAGGAAGTACGGGTCCTCATGCATTCGGGCCGTCAGCTCTGCGAATCGTTCTCGTTGGGCTGCGGTATCCCGTAGTGCACTACACAACCGGGGAGACCCTCATCGTGGTTCGAGTAAATTGCATTGGAAACTTGTAGAAACGCACGATAATCTCTGACTGCGGTGAAGGGCAGCGTTTTTCACAAAGAAATTGACCTCATTTTCTTTTCAATCAACAACACGCGATTTATGGAAAGGTTGATAGAACGAAAGACTAAAAATATGTCAATTGCATTGTTACAAAATGCTCTGGTATATATTCGTGATTTTTAGATACATTCCATGTGTGTGTGTGTGTGTGTGTGTACGACATTTAACTCAGCGCAATTAAATATTCCGCTCGATCATACTCATTTTCATATTTTATAGCAACAATGTCAGTAATAACTCACTCGAAGAGCAATCACGATAAAATAACTCAACCGAAAATTATAGTGAGACGATTCCGACCTTCGAGGCTTTGAAGTGGTTTAATTTAAAAATGTCCACGTAATGCACACTTCCGTTTACCTCATGTTTTGCACTCTCGTCGAGCCCAAATGAGATCCTGGTTTAATAATAAGAAAACACACCCACACCGCGGCACGAAAAAGGACCCAGAGCAGCAACCCAATTTTTTTTTGTTCTCTTCGCTTTTTTTTTTTGCTGCGCACACTCAGCTGAGATACTCGATATGGGTAATCCTTGGGCTTTACTGCGGCCTCTAAAAATATTATGGAATCTTTTTTTTTGTACACCTACAGGTCATCATCATCCCTTTTTATTCATTACACAAAAAAATCGTGTGCTTTTAAAGTTTAGGCGCAGACGGTATGCAGAGTTCACGGAAGTTTACGCGCATTATGCAAACTTGTTCGAGCGCAGGTTCCTCAAGTTCACCGATCTTTTTCACCGATGAAAGGCCACATCCCCCCCTCGGTGTGGATCCAACATTATTTATTATCTCTTTCCGCTTTTGCCTCACCGAGCCTGTTGTAAAGTCTCGTGTTACAAGTGTCGGTGCGGCGGTGCCTCGCGAAATTTCAAGGCTTCGCCGATTTATGGTTCACGCGGGAACTACCACGTCGCCGACGATGACCGTCGTCGCTGCAGTGTTACGCCCCGTTTTTGCTCTTCGTTATTACGCCGCTCGCGCAGCGACTGCGAGAACGTCGCCGCCAGCCAAAATTTGCATTCACTCCTGGCGTCAACGACTTACCGCCTGCACATTTAGTTCTTTTCTCAGGTTACCGCGTTTTCTCACTCACCGAACCTGAGTCGACGGTCTGAGAATACATCGAGATTTCGGTGGGAGAGCGAGGGAGAGAGAGCAAATATAATACGCCCAAAGCACCCAAAGTGAGTGGGTGTACATGCCTTCGGTGTGACCTCAGCCGCAGATCTCTTTTAAACTGAAGCGTGCCCAATTTTGGAAATGGCTCGTTAGCACAACGGGACACTTCTCGTCCAAGGTTAACGAAGGTAAGGAAAACAAACAACGGATGATCAAACCTTATATTTATACTGATGCGCTTTGCATTTTTGCTGAGTATATTTATGGCTCATTTTTTTCGTTTCAGAGTGGCTGTGGAAAATTTGGCATGAATAACAATGATTCTACTCTGAAAAACCTCAAAGTCTTGAGGAGAAGCAGTCAGGTCTAAATAATTGAATTTAAAAATCCAATATCATGCATATCGTAATGTATATAAGAATCACCAAGAAACTATATTGTTGGTTGTCGACGAAAGCAGTTTTTCCTTTCCGTAGAGTTTGCGTGCCATTTTGTCTTGTTTTAAGAGTAGTTTTCACTTTTTTTCACTCTACGCATAATGCTGACTAAACTGGTTGGTGGATTTGGCTCAGTGAGGTCATGCGCAGAGTGGAAAAATGGAAAACTGCTCTTAAAACCAAATTACACTAGAGACAAATTCAGACAAATGTAGTTTGTTGGTAATTTTTATATACATTGGGATATAGATGATATTGAATTTCAAAATTTTACTATTTTGACCTAAGTCTAGGTCCTTCCCCTCAAATTTTGGAGATGCATAATAGAATCGTGGGCAGCTTGACCACGGATATCGACCAGGATGCGTGAAATACGAAAATCGGAACTCGATACGCGATACTCACAAAGCATACGAGTATTTTTTTTTATACGCGCGTATAAAATAGCAGGGGGCATCCCGGGAAGGACGAGGCACACGTACAGACGGCTTCTGGATCTACGCAAGCGGGAGATATTATTCGGGATTCCAGCCGACGCACCGTGCATGTAATTCGAGAGCTTCTTTCGAATTCTTTAATAAAAATTCTTCGCTGAGGGACTAGGCAAGTGGGCTCCCCGCCCTTTTAGCATTGAGAGTCTCCGCGGTCTGGCAGCCGCAGAATACAATGGACAGGATATCTTCTTGCGTTATACGCTCTTTCATGGTCTACCTCCGTTCCATTCGTGAGACAAACTCTCCAAGGACAACGAAAAATAGAGTTCGAATTTTACATACGCTTTCGCGCTCATTTCCAACAGCAATAAAGGAATTAATGTTATCGGTAAAAATCCTAAAATGGAAAAAATAAAATTCGTAGAGTCAACACTGTTTCTTACCGGACAAGAGAATTTATATGCTTCAACTCTTATTTATTCACAATTGAGTCAAACAGACAAATGTCGGCAACGAACCGTTATAATCTAAATAAAGTTGCTTGGCTTAAAAAATTAATACAAAAATTTAAACAAACAATTTACGAAAAAGCAAAATTTAAAAAAAAAATGAGTAAACCTCTAACAATCAAAGTGAGTTGGGTAATATCGTAAGTCAAAGAACGGTATGGAAACTCACCTCAATTATCTTCGAAGACTAGAAATATCTAATGTATGTTGAAGTGATTAGTGATTATCCCAAAAGAGATCTGGAGTGGCCATCAAATCCTGCAGCAATATCTAAGCAATTACACACGTGCGGCCATTACCTGCGCCAATGCTTCATTCCCTCAGCGAAGACTCGTTCATTTTATCCTCTTACCCGTTCATCTGATGGGCCCGACCTTCGGTACTTTTCGGCACGTTCGGTTCTTCGCGTACCGCCTACGTGCTCATTCCAGGCCCCGCCAAGAGTATCTACGTGAGGCAACAGCGACTGAGACGAAAAGTCCGTGATAACCGAGGAAAGAAGCAAGAAAAATATTATGCTGGAAGCGAATATTACAGGAAGAGCGAGGTGAAAGAAAATAAGAGAAAGAAACTGTGTGGAAGGTGGAGGACGAGGTTGCCGATGACGCGAGACCCGTGTTTCGAAGCGGTGGTTACGAGCGCATGTGTGCTCGCTCCTTCAACGCTGTAAACCTTATATTTATACTGATGCACTTTTCATTTTGCTGAGAAAATGTATGCTTCTTTTTTTTCAGTTCAGTATGCATGTGGAAAATTATACATGCATGGAACAGCGTGATGCTGAGTCAACTTTTTGTCAGATTTCGCTTTGTGAGGTCTCAATTTATTCTCCATAAGATACACTGACTAAGTGAAGCAAATATCAATTAAAGTTGGTAATTTGCAAAGTATATTAGAACAACTGAACAAATTTAATGGCGTTTTATGGAATCAATATATAAATCTCATTTCAGATCGTGCCAAGAATATCTACGTGAGGCAAAACCGACGTAGACAAAAAGTCGGTTATCGCCACGGGAAAAAGCAAGAAAAATATCGTGCTAGAAGGAAAGATTACGGGAAGAGCGAGGCGAAAGAAAATAAGAGGAAGAAACTGGGGAGAAGGTGGAGGACGAGGTTGCCGATGACGAGAGGGCCATGTCTCGAAGCGGAGGTGGTGGTTACGAGTGTATGGCAATTCCTGTGTGCTCGCTTCTCGAACGCTGCTGGTAATAGTAGCGTCGGTGATGATGGTAGTGGTGGAGGTGGTGGTTTGGACCGTTAGTTGGCCCCAACGCTACGGGAGCGTTGTCCGGGCACGGTGTTCGCCGGGCGACTCGACTATTCTCTTCTCCTTTCTCTCCCTCCGATTCTCTTCTTCCTCTTCATCGCATATTCCTCTCTCCCTCTGATTCTCGAGTCGCCGTCGTCCTCTGGAGGATCGTCGTCGAGTCGGAGACCCAGCAACGCGAATATACCGTGTTTCCCCCCCTTCGCTTCCCTCCCCGCGCCGCTATCGTAACCTGCGGCAGGTACCACGAAGAACGACGTAAGAAGCAGGAAAAAAACACGATAAAACGAGAGACGGAGGAAGAGGTGGGCCGCAGGAATTTCGAATTCGCCCTCGAATTCGGCCAATCGCCCTCTGTTATTACGACCGGCAATATTCCCAGGACGATGGCGATCGCTTTGGCGATTACGAGACTCGATTATCGAACAGTCGATGCTTAATACGAGATAGGTCGTAAGATTCCTTATTGATGATGCAGGACGTAATTAAAATCGTACAGCTATGTTTCCAAGTGTTTAAATCATGTTCTTTTAATTGCAATATCTGTATTATCTGCTGCGTATAGCGTGAATTCTACCTGGAGACATTGAATTATTATACACATTGTTAGAAAATAATGTGATAATAGAGAGAGAGAGAGAGAGAGATAGGAACGTTAGTCGTCATTCGTGCAATTCTCTGGATGCATATGCTCATTCTTACGTCTCTCATAGTCTTTTCTTCTGTATTAGACATGCCTGACGCAGAAAGAGACTTCCTCGTTCCACGGTCGTCTCTTCGCTCCATCATCCGGTCATAAGCTTTCGCCGACAAACCCAATAATCATCAGTGCCGAGATAGGACGTCGAAAGGCTCCGCAGGATAACGATTGTTTCGTCGTTCAACCTCATCTACTTCGCCCGCCGGCAAATCACGGCACTTCCTCTCGAGGCGGCAGGATATTCAATTGCATGTGTAGCTTCGTACAGCAATCTGGGTACCGAGCCGAAGTCTGTCAAGAAGAAAATCATATTTTCTATAAAGAAGTTCGAGGTCTCGAGCTCGTTGACCTTTTAAATATAAAATTCTCCGCGGTTTGTGTGCTTCGATTTTACACTACTACTGATAGTAAAATTATTCTCGGAAACTCTATGGCTTAGAAGAGGTCATAGACATTCGAAGGATTTGTGGAATTTTGTTGTTTCGTTGCGAAAAAGCACCTTTGTTATTTTATTGTCGTGACGATATTTTTATTTTTTGCTTGCTAAAATATTGTTATGTAAAAGCGCGGTGATACACCGTTGCAAAATTTCCACGGAGCTTCCTGCTATTCTATACACACATTTACCTGGCGAAAGGTCGTCGCTAATTTTTTATTATCCATTTACGAGCTGCCGCTTCGTCTGTTGTCATTCGACCCAAAAATATTCATCAGAACATTGCACTCGACTCAATTTAAAACATTTACGAGAGAAAAAGGGGCCTGGGAAATATTACAATGAACGAGGTCGACAGATTTATGGGCAGAAGGATGTCCACGAGTAAAAGAATAACGCGCTGCACTGTTGTGTACAAGGGAACTTTCGAAATGTCTCGTCGTGGCAACAAGGAGACCACAGTTCCAATTTAAATTGGAGCAATCTTCTTCGAGTTGCCGAAGTGCGCTCGACAATATCGGTTTTAACCTTTCGTAGGGCTCATTCGGCCACTCTTAAATACTGAAGCCACCCTTTGCTCCGGTTATTGCAAAGAGGCAAGAGGCAAGCGTATGAAAAAGGCAACTCGGGACCCAAGTCAGTCCTTTACCGGCTTCATGGCCCTTTTCGTCTCACCCATAGTCTCAACATACAATACGAATCGATTTATTGTACTAGTTTTCGAAGTTCACACAGTTTTGTCCGCACGAATGATGAAAAATTAGAGCACGTACCGTTTAACGCTTGTAAAACGATTCGGCGAGAGCTACGTGCAATAAAACTTCAAACTCTGCCATGAAATACGAAGAAACATTTTGCGAATGCAAGAGTAAAGTGTATCCTTAAAACGGTTTTTCTGTTGCCGTGGGTCAAGGAAGTAAAACTGAGTGTTGGAAAATCACTGGAACTGTTCACGTCACTTTTACACGTATCATTTCAGTTAGCGGTTTTATCGAACACCTAGACAAATGCTTTGGTAGACCAGTTTATTCGCTATTTTTGCTGGAAATCTATTTTCTATCGGTGACCAATTATTTTTCTCCGTGAACTTATAGAACTTGTGAAATGTGTAAAGATATGAGAGTACCAAATTATCGAAGTGAAGAAGAACCTCTTGACCAAACAACATTGTTAAGCGAACTGAGAGCGCTTGCTGGGCCAGTGGGTCCCCGTTCGGGCGGCCGCAGTCCGCAGGATAACAGTTCGCCGCTGTACCGTTCGCCCTAACGTTATCCGAACCGTATTCGTCGTATTCCGCGCGCCCGCGTACTTACCTACCTATATTATACGGACGTACGAAAGCGAGTGCAGATGCGCGAGATCTTGTCGAGGATGAAAGTGAGAAGAAAGTTGTGGTGTTATTGAAATAAATGAAAAAGTTGGATTGGGGCAGGCCGTGACAATGGTTGCCATTCGAGGGTTTAATATTCGGTAATTTTGAAGTTACGAGTTTTGAATTTAGGTATTCAAGGTTCATTTGTGGAATATATTTAGAAATTTAGACGCTAATTGCTTAGTTAATAATAAATTCATGATTGGATGAGTTACAGTAATTAACGTATTTGATAAGTGTAATTTACGTAAATGTCACTCCGGTAATGATTGAATTCGCTGTCCAAGTCAAAACGGGCATTTAATTAGAAAGGCAACTTGAACGCTTTCTTTTTAATTCAATGACTAACATAATTATGACATTGTTACATCCAAATTTTTGCTATTAAATAAACTTGGAGAAATTATTCATTAGCATTAAATAATCATATCATGAAGTAATAATCCATGATCATTTGAATTATTACGTCAAACTACTGTAAAAAACTCTTTGTTTTAAAAACATATTTAATTTTCTTTTCGAATAAGACGTCATATAAAATACGTTTTTGCATAATTGGTCTGAAAATACCTTTAACACGTTAACTGCCGTGTCACCCGTATTCGGGTGACAGCAAAAGTTCTCATCAGGCCACGTCACCCGTATTCGGCTTACAGTGGCACGGGTGGCCTGACGGGGATTGTGTTGTAAACACGCGTGGCAGTCAACGTGTTAAAGTGAATTTCAGAAAGAGTTATTTTGTGAGTAGCCTCTTATTGTAGTGTTGTTATTAATTTTATAAGCCAACATACTAAATTGTATGAGCATTCGACTTTGAATAAAATTTGTCTATGGACCGCGGGACGAAAATAAACTTGGGTGAAATAAGGTCGACTTCAGGTCGACATCGGGTCTCCGATAACGAAAGTAGGATCGCTCGCACAATTTTCACTCTCTGTGTTTTCGATTATATAAGCGCGACTCTTGGAGAGCGTACCTCGGCTTACGGTTAATAAAACAGTTACGTTCGCCTACTTATAAAGTCTCGCGGCGGCAATAGCAGGCTCTCTGGTCGCGGACAGCGGTGGCCGCCGCCGTGGCAGTGTAGTACGCGGGCGGCCAGCGGTATTAGCTGCTTCGAGGGAGTTCCAGTGATCCAGTGTGGTTCCCCGCTGCTGCGTGTGCGCCGCTTGACCCTCTTCTCTTCTTCTCCTTCTTCTTCCTCTTCTTCATACCGCGTATTTGCGAAGGATGCGCTTCGGCACCAACTTTGACTTAAGCTACACTATTAAGGAGAAAAGCCGAAAATTAGGTGTTTTTCGTTTTTTTATTAAAGGTAAAAAAAATGGAAAACTGACAAAAATTTATTCGTTTTAATGTAACAGGTTATTTTTTTAAATGTATTTCATGCATTAATTATGATGTAATTCGCTGTGCCTCTTGACACTAAGAATAAAATTGAAAAAAATTAAACGAGCATTTAAGAGCTGCCTATGTCAACTAATAATTTTTAGAAACGGAAATGCAAATACAAATTAAAAATATGTTAGAAAAATATGAATATTTTTCATTCTCGTTTTTCCCGCTAACCAGTCGAAGAGCATCAATATAGAAAGAGTAAATGCAAGCGTGTTTGTTGCTGTAATATACTGCCCGGCCAGTTGATTTTTTTTCTTCACATTTTTATTATTTTTATATGATTTATCGTGTAATCAAAAGAATAGTTAGCGACTAGTGCGATATCGACGACACGGCATTCAGTAATCGCTGCACGAATGGTGATAATAATTCTTATCGATTTACGATTCGTTAAGATTTATACGTATTCGGGAAACCGGTTCGATTTCCTAAGAGAGGAGCGCGATGTGATGCGTTTCAAGACACGCACAAGCTGCAGAGCGTAGGTAGACTCAAGTTATATAAATCATTGGACCATTTTTAAATATTTTCCATTTGATCACAAACGAAGATTCTCTACTGACTTTAAGTTTATAACCGGTATCACTAATGAATGTCGTAAGTATCATCTCGCTGAAATATTATTCCTCTGATTCATTGCCCATCTTTTCTCATACAGTCAAACGATTATCACAAATTCTTTTAACGAAGAATTGCAAAAATGGTACACACCCAAAGAAATCATTCTAATGAGATCATTTGAATAGAATTAAAGAGATAGACGTTTTATAAATCACTCCAGCATTTTTTAATTCTTTCCATTTTATCACAAGCGACGAGTCTCTAACTTTATAACTTGCAAAATGTCATAAACATCATCAAGCTGAGATAATATTCCTTCGATTGATTGCTCATCTATTCTAAAACGGTCTAAACATTATCACAAACTCTTCGGGAAGTTACGAAAAAAAGTGCACGCAAAAATCATTCTAATGGGTCCATTTGAAAAAATATAATTTACCTGAAATAAGTGGATCCAAAGAAAGTTAATGATTTCCCTGGAACTATTTTTGTTCAATTGAAATAGGTGCGTTTTTTCTGAACGTCAAAAATATTTCTCGTCACGAGGTTCCTCACGTTTGAGAACAAAGGTGCTCAAAGAAGCGAGGAACTTAGATGGAACCTTCAGACCATAATGTAAAATACTGTCTAACAACTCTCCTATAGAATGAACGTTTCGTGTTGGCACGCCACGCAAATTTGTCCACCAAACAGAGAACACGATAGTGAGATTCTAACGGTTTTCACCGCAGTCACGCACGTACCCACCAGTCATATGTATATGTACGCGCTATACATAATAGCACGGCATGGTTTGCCCGGACGGTTTCGTCGATTGTCCAATGACGATGACGCAACTCACGTAACTCTTAAAAAAAAAAAAAAAAACGTAAGACTGTTAGCTCGGCAAAGTATTACGGTACGGATATTACGGATGAGGTCGTCGTCGTCGTCGTCGGTGAGTCCGAGAGGGACCATTTCTCTGGATCGTGTGGCCGCACCTTCTCTTTCCACGTCACGGTGAAAGATGCTGTTGCTCTTAATGCGACTGCTCTTCGGAAGTCTGAGAAAGAGATGGATTACAACTCTTCCAAACTTTCGCTATAACCTTGACCGACTGAACCCACCCCGAATTTTCGATCGTCACTATATTTGTGAATTTTTCCGAGCACCAAATAAAAATATTAATGACATAAAAAAAAATTGTAAAATAGCTTACTTTCGGTCTCTATTGTTTATACAATCATGCCAATTTTTCACGAGCTTCTCTGATGATTTATGGTAATTTTTTAGGCACCGGAAAGTTCGTAAAGAATGTCAGGTGTGTATTCTAATGAAATTTCGTCGAACGTTCCTTTTCCACCGATAGAAAGTATTCCGCAGCTTCATAAATAAATTATTTCCGTCGTTACAGTGAAATTTATTTATCCCTGACCGAGACCTTTCTCGCGTCGCATAACTGAACGCGTAACACCCACGTTTTCTCGATTCTCCAGTCTCCTTCGCGCAGCATAGCACAGTGAGAGCATCGGCCTCGAGAAAACTACGTATTACCGTCGATGTTATCTAACGCGAGAAAGAAAGTAGTGCAAGGCCGCTTTCTTCTTACTCAACCAATTATTACGAAGAACTGTAGCGTGGTAGAATGGAGCAGCTTCTGGTGTTATTCAAGCTTTCTTCTAACATCTTATTTCATAATTAAAATATATCTTCGCGATTGTCTAATTATTCTAAATAAGACTATTCTTGATACACCGTATAATTTACGCCTAAAGATTTTTTTTTTTCACTATACTTTCCTTGTTTGAAAAACCATATTTCAAACATATTCAAAAATGTATTAAAAACATACAATTTTTCTCAAAAAAATATGTAAGATATCGGAAATACATACGCATTTTTTGTTTTTAGCCTCAGTATTTTTTAATAACATTCTATCTAACGACGTCTTTTATTCTTGTATCCTTCGATTCAATCAATGTCCAAGAAAATTGCATTCTTCCTCCATACAAACTCATATCTATGTGTCTGTCATTTCCGGATTAGAAAAAAACAAGTTATGCGCAGTATGGGCACAGGCGACAGAACGAATAATAAGGAGACAAGAAGAAGAAGTAAAAGGAGAAGGATGAAGGAGCTCTCTCGTATCCGCGTGCGTGAAGGATAAGCTCTCCTCGGGGGCCAGCCTATGGAGCAGCGCAAGGCGCAGCGACCGAGCGAGGCAGCCACGCGGGTAATGTCTTATTATTACACGTGTCCCTCGTCGTGCGGTAACGGGACAAGGAAGTCGGCCTACTTACGTACGCGTCGACGCATCGCGCGCGTTCCATCGTTTCTTCGCACCGCGGCCAGGCTCTCGAGTTCCTCGACGAGTACCTTGCACTGCACACAGTCTACACTCCGGTATGTAGACACAGGGCCAGTCCAGCGCGACATGCGAGGCTTAGGAATCGAGCCGCTGCGTGTCGGACCTTCAAAATTTCTCAGTCGCCCGTGAAATCCACTGTTAAAAATATTTAAGCTAAAATGATTACACATCCGCACGAAACCCATTTACACGAACGGATACAGAAAACATAAAGTAAAACTGATGTACAATTTTGTTACATTCGTAAAAAAGGTCATGTGAATTGGTACATAACATACTAAAATTAATATACAGCTAAATTCGTTACAAAATTCGTATTAGTTGCAAGTGGTTTTTATATAAGTTAACTCAAATTTTGTAATCGTTATTTTTTCCATGTAAATCAAAAATCCACGTGACAGAATTGTGAAAATAATTAAAGTCTATTCAAGAATAATGTTGTGAAAAAAAAGTAAGCGAAGTTGAGTAAGTAATTGTTTGAGATATTTATTGTGACAAAAATAGTAAATCTCGGTGGTCAGAGCAACCAAAAAAATGCAGCGAATGTTTAACTGCCTAATGTGTCCATGTAGAGTGTAGAGTAGTGGTTACTATTCTTTTACTGTACGTGGTTGAATGTCGCGCGAAGCAATTGCGGGCCCGCGGCCAACGAGGAAACGCCACGACTCGAATATTTACGTCGCTTAGACGCACCGAGCAATGGCAAACGTATGTACGGTGGATAGAGTGCAGACATTCCTCCGACTTGAGATCCCGAAAAGCCAATGAACCTTTGTCGGAATTGAGTTTTTGTGAAACGTCTCCGCTCGGAGGTGTAATTATTTTTTTCAAATTTAATTACGCGGTAGGCAGAGTAATTATTATGCAATCTAAGGAAGGACTGTAATAGATGTTCCCGGTGTACGCGGCTGCTCGTTCGAACGTGGGACTATTCCGACATTGCACTCGCTTCTGCGACGTTAAGAACCGTGACCTAGTTGCGCTTATTAAAGTTCAAGTTCAAATTATTTTCGGGAAATACATAAATTTATTCTACCCACAGGAAGTATTATTAACCAAGTAACGTTTCGATGCCTTTTATTTATTAACAAAAAAAACAACAATTTCAATAGTTATAGCAGTGATTAATTTTTTTACATATTGCACAGGATAATTAAAATAAATAAATAAATGAGACATAAATACTTATCATAGAGAATAATCGCTATAGTAAAATTTATTTATAACTATAACGTCGATCGAAAAAGTGTTATCAACATATTATTTGCATTTTTCCAGTATCCATTTTGCCATTATTATAAAATTGTTTTCAAAAAATCCACCTTTGACTCTTATGATTTTTTTTTTTGTTTTGAGACGATTAATTTTTTTTATTTTCAATATACGAAAGGCAATTGCATGCTCCATAGTTGTATGTCTCGCGTGTGTTATTTCTCGAGCTCCCGTCGTTGCTCTTCATATAAATTATGATAGATATTACGTGTTCGCCGGATGTTCACGTTCGACTCGAACAACTTCGTGCCTGCTGGAGTATAAGCTATAGGTCCGTGTCCGCTATCATCAGTCTCGGGTGCTATACGCGAAGGAATTTCGCTATTTCTCTGAGGAGCAAATGGCGCGCAGTTGCTTGATGCGAGCTACGCTCGGGAGTTTCGCTCTGCGCTGCGCTCGTAGTAGCTCTTGGCTTTTCGTTCTGCGCTGCGCTCGCAGTTCCTCTCGGCTTTTCGCTCGATTGCGCTCGTTCGTTGTTGGAACCAATTCGATCGTAGCGAAGAGAAGTGTATCGGGCTCTTCAGGTAGTTTGCAAATCGACCAATAACCCTTTTTCGCTACGCGTGGAACAGAATCACCGAAGATGGAAGAGGATCGCACGGCCAAGCTTGAATCCGTCGAGAGGATCGTCGGTGTTGAAAAAAGAATTTACTCACTACAACAAAAATGTATTAACACGAAATAGAAATGCTAACGAAATTTCGGCCAAACGAACAATTTGCGTATTTCTTCTTTTACATTTTCCTGAAATTTCTATGACCGCCGATGAAAAGTTCAAACAAGCAATTTGTTAATTATAAAAAAATGTACATTCCGCCATATAGAACATAATCATTTGTTAACTGTTCATAAATCCTAATACGAATAAATAAATAAATGTTCCCACTGGATTTTCCGATTTCTCTACTTCTTCTTCGTCTTCTTCTCCTCCGCGAAACTCGGCCGACTGGAAAGTCTCCTGCCCTCTTCAAAGACTCACTTTATCTCCCTTCCAATCCCGGATCGCAATAAATCCAGAGGGACAATGAGTGGAACGATTGTGAGGTTAAAAATAATAGAGAACGGCGGAGTTGTTGTCCACGGATTTTTTTCAAATTCCTTTAAACATTTTTTGTGTTGCCTTTAGTCGCCTGGCGAGTGAAGAAACGACGTAGATAAACTCATCAGCGGTGCCTCGAGGTCCGGATGAAGCCTCGATCTTCTCGTGGAGAGAAAGGGCTCTCGCGTCCTGATTCTCTCTCTGTTAGTATATATTGTACAGTGTGGCTGTGGTATCAATGCTGCATAGATCAGAGCGAAGAGTTCGAGGCTCTCGTGCAAGGTTCGTTGACCCTTTGGCTATGTATTTCGTTGGTGGAAGACAGCACGGAACTCTTTCGTTTCGTAACAGTCGTCACGTCATTTGGAACAGCGCTGTAAGCTTGTGGGACTATTCAGTTTGTAAATACGTGGGCGAAAGTCTCGCAATGCTATTTCTTGCTGCAAACACTCGGCCAGGTTCAAGATCACGACGAGAAACCTAGACCTCTGAAAGCACTGGCTGTTGTAGACTTCAGGAATTTATTCCAATCGTTATTATAGCCAATATATATTCCCGTGCTGTTCTCCCCCTTTTCTTCGGGTTTGGCTCGCGGTATCCTACCGAGGTACCATCTTCACTTCGCGCCTCGCGACAATATAACCATCGACTAAATCGACGATGCGAGAATCTTTCTCATTGAAAATAATAGCCATCGCTCGAAGGACAACCAAAAGAAGGCACAAAACCCTGTGAAGAAGTCGAGGCGCGTTGCGCAACTTCGTGGAGTCTGTAGCGAGAGTCCTGAGACTCGATCCAGTGATCGTTCGAGCGGAAATACTGGTTTATCGAAGAAATTAATTACTGAGATTAGGTTTGAAATGATGAAAAATTTTATTTCTTTTTTTATTGCGTTTTATAAATTATTGAGAAAGTATATTCAAATATAATGAATGTAAAAATGCAATTTTGCCTTTGATTCGAAGAGAATTTTTTGGCGCTTTGTAACTAGTGAATGTGCGATTAAAAATTGTTGAAGAATTTGATAAAACTTAAATTAGACTAGAAACGACAAAGACTTTCATTTGGTATGCAATAACTTTTATAAATTGTTGAGGGAATATATCAAGGCATAGTCGAAGAGAAAATTCAATTTTGCTTCTGATCCGGCGACAATTTGTTGGCGCTTCGTGTCTATGAGGCTGGTACCAAGATGGCCGCTGGAGAACCGGACGGCAGCCTCGGTACTCGACGACGAACACGATTGTGTAATGGCGGCCACACCGCGGCGAAGGAACTTGGCGGTGCGCGCGGATAGCAGCAACAGCAGCGAAGCAACCGTAGCGAGCGCGGCGAAAGGTGAACGTCCTGATGCCGCGCGAGTCTTGTCCTCTCCGGCTTCTTCCGCGCGTCCCTCTCTCAGATCTTTCTCGCTTACCGAGCGCACCATCGCCACGAAGAAGAAGAATAGCGCTCGGCTAGAGCTAAGCCGCGTTTTCATTGCGGGTAGTGGCCGCAATACCGAGGACTGCCACATTGTCGAATACTTATCCTCTTCGAAAAAGTATTAATCTGATCCTGATCGCAATGGGGCAAATTTTTCCATCAAATTATTAAATGAGATATTTCAGTTTTTTTTTCTACGCAAAATTTGCCGCTCTTTCCCCAGTTTTTTTGTGAAGAAACTATACAACGAATCACTGTGAAATTTTATTGCAGCCTTTTCGTTAATCCTGCAACAAAGACCCCAGAATATTTTTCGAAACGCATCTCTCTATATTATAAAGTCGCAAAATCGGGCATGTACTCTCATCAGTCATTATTAGTTACATAATTTATAATTTCTACATTTTTCGAGGAAAGTGGAAGAGAAGCGAACCATTCGACGCGTAGTAAAATCCGAATCCAAGTTAAATTTATATTTTTTATATCTTTAAAAATAGTGTAATTTTATATCAAAGTTAAGAAGCAATATAAAATTTTATATCCGAGTAAAATTACGTTACATCCTATGGAAATTATAAAAGCTAATATAAATGTTTGCAATTTTACTGCCCGCGTCTATTAAGTTTAATGTATCAAGTTGAATAACATTTCTGGTTATGCAAATTTGCTAAGATTTTAGAGTGAAGATTTTGCTATGCGAAGAAGGGAAGCGGGTCGGAGCTAGAAGCGACGATCAGGACGACGACGCTGCTTTGCAGAGGCAGTAGAGGTTGCCCGACGACCGCGACTCTCGTCGGAGGAGAAGGGGTTACGCGGAGAAGGTTGAGTAGAGGCGCTGCAGGAGAGAGAGACGAGAAGGAGAACGTACGGCGTTCTCGCGGCTGACCGAGGCCCGCGAGAGGAGGATAAGAGGCAGCCACTGTCACTGCCACGGCTACGCGGTGAGGTAATAAGTATCAGATTCCATGCCACGAGGCGCATTGGCGCTCGGCACCGGACGCCATCTTAGTATCCACTTTTCTGCACGCTGTTTTTCCTTCGAATTGCCTCTAACGCTTCGCTCAAACGAGTTTGTCGATCGTTAGAATTCGCATGCTCGGGTGATTTTATTTTATCCTAATTCCTATCGATCTCCATAAATAAATTACCTCCGAATATGCATAATTCAAGATGAATAGTCATTTCTTCTTCTTTTATTTATCATTCACGTCTGCAATATTTCATGACAAAACGCTGCATAATATCCAACTGTGCAGGTTTCATTTATCAAAGGCGGGTGTGTTAATTTCACGATACTGGATACGATGGTATACATTGATATAGCGGAATATTATTATTTCTTAAAGTCAAGGACGCTCCCGGGGTGTGCGTCTATCTTTGCGCGTCAGGGTTATTGATGAACTATCCTGCGCGCAATTATTATTATTGCTGCCGAGCTTGCGATACTGCTATTCAAGCCGCGCGGAATATTCACGGATCTTGAGAATTTGCATCGAGTTTTCTTGCAGTTGGTGGTTTTCTTCGAGTTTGGTGACTCACTGACAAAGTCGCAAGGCTCCATTATTTTTTAAAGGCAAATTTATGGTTAAATAATTTTTTAAATAACAATTTTATATATTTTATTCGTGCTGTACTGGAAAGTTTTTTTAGATTATTACAGCGCTGGAAAATCATTCTCGGTCAGTTTTCGAAGCATTTTGTTATCTTGTACCGTAACAATTATTGCATTAACCGCAATCTCCTGTACTGAGTACATTGTGTGCAACCTTTTTGAAAAGTATCTCGTTGAACTTACCAGAATTTTTATGATTTGGTGACATTTTATTTCATGCGCTTTCCCATTTATGTATATTATTATGAATAAAGGTAAGCAGTTGATCTGATTTACATTTATGAAATTCAGCCAAATCACATTTTGTAAATACACTAATGAAGTAAACGCCACAATTATTGACACCACAAAATAGAAAAATTGAAGAGCTACGCTCTAAATTCTTAGCATTTATAATAATTCTTTTGTGCACTCCCTACATAAAAATAGTGGAAGCCATAAATAAGTTGCTATTTACGATGTACGATTTTTTTTGTCATGTTCAGAATTCATCTATAATCCAGCGGCCACGTTCGCTCGCCATGGACGTTCTTTTGTGTATGGTCGCTCGAGAGCTCAGCCATCATGTGCGTGGTTATTCATTCAAGGGAGACCGCACGCGAAGTCCAATCGTCCGGGTAGAAAATTGCAACTTTTCTATATGCCTGTTTTTGTGCCGTCGCATTTGTGTTAACGCGCGGAGTACCAAGGATTTCCAACAAAACGCCGTCGACAATAAACACGTTTGCAGCAAGATCTGCGTTGCGGAGGGTGAAATTGGCATTGAAGCCTGAAGACATTCTCGGCGAGATTCTCTGAGATAGCAGTTGCTCCTCATCAGCGCCTGAGAGTCGCTGTTCCCTGGACGGTGCTCTTTATGGTCATCCAATTGATTACCAAAGCAATAGTCCACGATAATTCTCTTTGTACGTATAATTATCCGGGACTCGTTTGGCTAACGAAGACATTACGAGGTCATTGATTATACAACCATTATGCGTGATGTGCACACGCATTTAATGCTCTCCAATTTCTATTTTCTTATTCTGCACTCATTAGTTATTATGGTAGCGTGGAGTTCACTGAATTATCTACACTTTCATCGACTCGAATCGTCTAAAAGTTCCCATCAATACACAGTAACCGCTCGCTTAGATGATCACCGGTTTCTCTCGGTGCAATTAGCAGCGTGGAGTACACACAATGAACCGTGAAACGCAAATCGTAAATAAGGTCATATCCAGAACCTGGTTAATGTCACTTTTGTCGCCGCACTCAAAATTCCTCACCAATGACAAACCTCCCGTAATTTTCTACGATTTTCTAATTCCCCATTGCTCCTGTGGTTGCGACGTTAAAACCAAGCGAAAAACAAGGCTCACGAACCACGCGCCAAGACGCAAATCGCTTCGTGCCCGATTGACGGGGATTCGCGCTTTGAGGTCGCGCGTAGGTGTCTTCGTAATGTGTATTACATACACACCGACGTACGCGGCAGAGGCAGTCAGCTGAAATTACTCTAAATCATAATTAAAAGCCGATCGTTCGTCTCTCGCTAACTCATAAATACCAAATAATATTCCACGTGCTATAGAGAGCTTTAATTATCGTGTGATTTTTATCGGTGTGTCGATCAACGATTCTTCAATTAATACGCATTAGTTATTGCAACGTATACACGCTCAAACAGTGCATAAATGTACGACACGTATATACGTTTATACGGTGATAGAGTTGCTGGTTACTTCTGTTTTTTTTTGTTTTGTTTTTTTCTTTGCTTATGATTCACGGTAATGGGTTGCGTCCTTTTTGACATTGGCCTGCGTGAGCTCGCGAGCTTATTGGCTGAGCGAGGTCGAGGAAGTCGTCGAGGAGTCGAAGACCGTGGCGACGAGGAACTCGCGACGACTATCAGGGTACAAGGAAGTGAAGCGAATTAGTCGTCGTGGAAGGTGGACGACCGAAAACGGGGCCAAGTTTGCCCGAGTAAACAAGTGTCCTGACCCCCGCGAGCCTCGCGCACGTCGCGCTCTCCAACCTTCCGCCACTTCTTCGTCCTGATGACGCTGCTGTATGTACGCGACGACTCTGTGGACGTTTTTCTCCTCGCTCCTTCCACAGGTTTCCCCCACCACCGCCCGACCGGGATATTATATCTCGTGCTGCGATCCTCGGGATCTTTGAATTAACGCGAGATTACAGCCACCGGATTATAATGTCGCTCGGAAGCTGGTTCTTATTCGTACGGTCGCACGATTTCTGATAGCGACCATGAACGTGATATCTCGCCCAGTGTGTATTCGATAATTCACGATCGGGTTTCTTCAGCGACAAATCGCTAATTCATGAATGCATCTTTAGCAAAAATAATTCAGTTGTTAGACAAACGGCTTACTCGATGTTACGGAAATGAAAAAAAAGATCAAGCCTTTTTCCGTTCAAAGAAATCATTTTTTTAAGCATGAATATCTTTCTGAAATAATTAATGAAAAATTGGACTTTTGAAAACATTGGGTTTTTCAATTGTACATAGAGACTCGGCATTGTTTGCTTTTTTAATTTTTTTATTTTCTTTTTTTTGAGAATGTAAGAGTTTGTGTTATTCTAAATTATGACTAAAAATTTTTAGATGCGCTTTAGATTCGCAATTTTATTGTCGACAACAGTGTGGCAATCAAAATACAAGTTTATGGTATTCGACAATGTTGAAAGTTGAAATAATCACCATCTCCCACTAAACCACGACCATTTTCGATAATTCATATTTTATGCGAAAAGGTGGAAAGAAAAAATGTACATGGGAATGCTTTTACAAAATGTTATACATCCTCGAACCTGATTTCTGATTTTAATTAATTCAACGAGGCAGCGATATCGAAGTGTTTCTGATCTAATCTCGTGTTTGAAGCGAACCAGAAAACCAGGAGGTGATTAAATTTTTTCTTGCTTCTGAGCTCTTGCATCGCCGTCAACTTACACGTTATTATTTCTATAATTTCCGTTTCATGGAGAGTAGTAACTTAATGGAAAACATAAATTTCAATAAAATTATGTTTTCTAATGAAAAAAAAGGACGTGAGTACAAGTGTAAACGTGACCTGTGTAATGAAAACAAATATGTTAGCCGCTTTCCCGTGCCAATGACATTCACAGGGACACAAACGACGCTCGCTGGTTCGTCATTGCGCAAAAGTCACCGGTTAGCGGAGGTTCCTGATAGAATAACACAAACAAGCTCGTGACCGATCGCGTACTCGTGTATATCACTCGTGGCGAACGTGATCTCAAGATCAAGGCTCTACAGGCGATATTAGCATTACATCGCCGGAGGTGGGAAACGATCTGGGTTAGCGCATAGGCGACTACGAGCTCGCGGAATATATTTCCACTGCGCTACAATAATCCTTAGGCTCGGCGAGAGACAACTTTGAGAAAACCACGAATGCTCATTTACTATAAGGTAAACGGCCCAATGTCTAACATCTTTAGAACCTGCTCCTTGTTTTTCTATTATTACGTACGAAACTGCAAAAAAAAAACTGCTTTAACGTGTACACACATTATGAGGCCTTCTGGTTAACCCGAATCTAAACTTTAATCAAAAATACACTTCGGCAAAGGTTATGAATTAATTATCAAAAACTGTAACATAGAATTATTTGGGAAAGTTTTGATATATCAGATCGATATTGTGGTTTATTCCAAAGTTATTAATATATTATTTTTACAGTATTTAATATTTAGTAGTACAGGGTATAAATTGGAAATTTTGCATGGACCTTTCGACAACGAGTCTCGTTCGGAAGCCACTGAAACGTCAGTTGCAACCCTCTTGACTAAATATCTTTATGAAATATTTGATATAAGCATTTTCGGCAGTAAAAAACGCTTTTCAATTTGCGTGTGAGTTTTAAAAAAATGATTTCACGCAACGAAAACTTAATTTACTAAATTATATAAATATAAAAAAATGATTTCACGCGACGAAAACTTAATTTACTAAATTATATAAATATACGGACGGTGTTAGAAACAGGCTGTTTATAGCTTACACACAGATCCACTCGACTCGGGGTTAGCCTCTGCTATCTTTGCTCTCTGCTATTTCACCGCAGCATTGTAGCTCACATTATAGTCTGTTTGCCGCTTCGACCGCTCCATCGCTGCATGTGAGTCAGTAAGACGTTAGAAACACGCGCGCGCGCCACGCCCGTTTTGCATTCCAATATGCATTTCCAGCAACTTCGGCCAACTGCAGCGGTGTTACTCGCTACGTCCACATTTCGCTGTCTCATTCCCATGGAATTCTTCGACCACCGCAGCCAAACCACAAACGTAGTTTCGTCTATTGTCCTCATTTGATTTTGATTCTCGCTCTTTGCGACAAACACATTTTCTGTTTAGTTGTACGAGTCATTAGTGACCAACTCCTTATTCTGTCCCCTCACAATACAAAAAAAACCGCACAATACTTTTTCTCACAGATTCGATCATATTTACCATAAAATCTGGATAATTCACCTATAAATTCGTTTCCATAAAAGCAGCCTTCGATTATTTTCTTATCGCTGATGCATCAATGCAGAGTTTTCATCAAATATGAAATATTCATAAAACAATATTTATCCTTAATACAGCCCCAGGAAAATCACGTACAATAGCGAGTGTATATACATATATATTCTGTCCGACCAATTATTGTATGCCGCTGATCGCATCGCTTAACGAATAAGGATCGTGTCTTACGATCGAAGACGTAAACACGACGACCCGTTCCACGAACGGGCGACATAAACCCGCACTCGTCACTGTAGACCAAAGTTATAAGCTTGTATGTATATATATATGTATATAAAATCTGCAGAAACTTGTAGCGAAGCTCATAGCGCGTGACACGTACGTAAGTTCTGCAGTATATATCTACGTATGTGTACACAGTGCAGCCTGTAGGACTACACTTGCGAGTAGTAGTCGCTCTCCTGCGATGAGGCGTGTACGCTTACGCGTATAGTACATACGTATACTTAGCCGGAGAAGTTCTTGGCGGAGAACTGGCTGGAGAACGGTCAAGGCCACCGCCGATGCGGTGCGACGCTTTGCCGCGCTGCTCTTGCTCTTGCTTCGGCTTCTCCTGGAAAGCAGTTCTGAACGCAGAATGTTGAACGATCGTGGAACGACGGTAAAGGAAGAAATATAGCCGTACGGGAAAATACGTATTTAAGTGCATGAGAGTTATAAATACGTAAGACACAAACGCACCTATGAATATTTGTGAATATTTCTCTGCGTTTTATTTTTTATTTTTTGTACATTTTTTTAATTGTCCGAGTAAGCGATGAACGTGGTATATTAATCGTTTATAGTCGATGAAACCCATAAATTTGCGATACACGTGTTAATTCGAAGGTTTATTACATTTTATATTACTTTACTCTACTTCAGTACAACATAGTATTATGCTCAACTAAACGTGGATGAAAAAAATGGAATTGTGAATTACTAATGATAAAAAATTATTTGGAAGTTGCAAAATAAAAGGACGTACGGTTTTTGGGTACATTTCGATACATTCGCCATTGAGTATTTCTCTATAATTAATTTGATGCCGGAGCCTTTTATTTGCCGATCCCGTGAATATGAAATTTGATAAATATTCATGGTGTTGAATTAATATACCTACCACCCAGCTACGAAATTGATGTTCAACATGCTTTAATTTTATATCGTACTCGGATATCAAGTCCAATTTAATACTCGGGAGACAAAAAAATCGTATATATTAATTTTTCGAATATCTATCAGGCTACAAATTGCGGTCTCGAAGCTTCGGAGCGTTGCTCGTGTTGTGTATCTCGACCTTCATGGCTTCTCGGTCGTCGTTCTTCGTCGTTGAGCGGCCGCCAACGACATGTCTAGGACGCGAAGATCGGGGAACGCGTGCAGTTCTCTCGTTCGTCCGGTGCACCGCTTCTGACGATAAAAACACACGGGAATGAGTGTCTCGAGGAGGATGGAGAGAGAGAGAGAGAGAGAAGGAAAGAACGACGACGCAGGTTGAGCGTTCCGCGAACGGTAAATCCGCACGCACTTGGCTCGTCGTCACGCGGACTATACTCTTCATCGGCTTCTTCTTCATCTCCCTCTTCGATCTACCTGCTTCTTCTACTTCTCTTCTGCAGTTGTCGTCCTCTTCGTAGACCCACATTACCGCTGCTCTTGTTGGGCTGCTGGGAAAACCTGGTGCTCAACATTCGCACCCTTCAACCAGCAGTAAAATACTCGCTCCACTGCCAAGCATTACGTACAATATTCGATGGGAGGATAGCAGAGCAGTAAATCTACAACAACAACAAAAGAGGAGTGAGTTTTCAAGACGAAATCGTTCCGCGGGTATTCCAAAGAAAAGAAAAGAAAATAAGAGGGCCGAATGCAGATTTCACTCTTGAGATTGGCCTGTTTTTATTTATTCGCATTACAACGTCACTGGATGTCTTAACTTCTTCGTTTTTATTCATAAGGACAGAAAAATCTGGTAGATGTGAGCTAATGCTCGAGAGAATACAGGGAAATTTTATTTACATTTTTTTACACATATGAAAGAACTGCTTTTTCGAAGCTTTTAAATTAAGCAAGACAAAGAATAGTATAAAAACGATACAAGGTGATAAATACTTACTTTGACTGGAACTCGAGGAAAAATTACCATATCACTGCAGTTAGGCACCTTTCAAGATTTATGCACACACGAAAGCCACGTCAAAATTGAAAGTACAAATATTCACTCCTTCGAATGCTGGGGAGTCTGAAAGGAATTGTCGATTCCTGTTTAGACAATTTGCCAATTGTTGACCTAAATTGAGGGACACGTCACTCCGGTTGCTCAATGGTCGTGCCCCCTCTTTGTACCGCCCCCGCTCTGCTATTTGCCTGGTTAATTGCATTCCATTTTACACCAGCCTCTATAGAGGAGTGAATTTGAGTTACAGGGGAAATAAATCGCGGTTACTGGGATATATAACTGGAGTACATAGTCCAAGGGCCAGGACCGGAAACCCTTCGAGTTGAGGGATGCGCCGTCGTCCATTATATTATTATTTGTACTGAAGTTCTGTTACGATTATTACGACCTCTCGGAAACTCCATATAATTGCTCACCCATTAATCGGGAGATCATCCTCGCGTCGAGAGAAGATGACACTGGCGACGTAATTGCGACGGCGACGAGAGCGAGTGACCGAGGTTTCAACCGGCTGTTATATCCCTTCCGGGAAAAGGAACGGTTCCCTTGCTTCAATATACTTCTAGCCGGGATTGCACTATTTTCAAGGCTTTATTAGTCTAATACAGTTAGAGCAATTTTAGAAATATTCAACATCCTGTTGTATTATCGATACGACAAAATTGTGCAATATATTATTTTTTAAATTCAACATTCGATTTCTGTTGATTTTCCAATACGCTTAAGGTCTTTTAGTTCGCGTAATAAGCACAAAAGAATAAATATTAATTTTTTTTATTAAGAATGTGACGGGGATTTTGAAGATATTTTTCACTTTTCTCATTTCGCATGGAAATAATAGAATTTTTTTTTTTAGGTCCTGTGTTGTGAATGTGTATCGAAATTGTTAGATTATGCGGATTTTTTAAAAAGTTATAAGGAAATAAGGAAATTTCGTGGTATTAATATTTTTTTTTAATGGCAGTAAAGCGAACGTACCTTTTGTTAAAAAGTCACGACACAGTGAAGGTGCAATTGAACGCTCACATCGAGCATCTGAAGAATCATCCTCGAGCTATGTATTATTATCCACGCGCCCAGCAAACTCGACGCAACATCAGCAGAGCGTCTCGCGTTTGTTCGTTCGCTGAGCCGACGTTGCTCTGGCAAGGCGTTAAGAAAAGAAATTGTACGAAGTCGTCGAGCGGCAACGGAGCATCTCGCTGATGCTGCTCTCCTGGCTGCTTGGATTTTTGCGATGCTCGCTACTAGAAATATATAACAAAACTATTTTACGTTTTTGGTACCCAGACCATGTATTTATGTAAGAAATAAGTACAAACGTTGCCTCAAATCTATATGTGAGTCCCAGTGCGTAAAAGCCACTTTTTCGCACACTTTTTGCGCCCTAGTGCGTAAAATCGACTTTTTCGCACACTTATTTGCACAGAGTACTATATGAATCATTATTATACGGGAATTTCGAAAACAAGATGATGGTCGGAATTGACTATTTGCCAATCCGAGCTTCACTCGATATACATACAATCGTAAGCTTTTGGTCTTGGCGAAAACTGTTGGGAACGGCCACGACAGCGCCACCGATCTTGTGCACATAGCGAATAAGGCAAGGCGAAACGAAGCGAACCGAACCGCGGCGAAGAAGGCGAATAAGCAGCGCGACGGGCGCAGCAGCAGCAACAGCAACAGCGAGCTCTCGGTGTGGATATAAGAATGTTAGGTCATTGACTGCCGGTGGCCGGCGATCCGCGAGCTCGTCCAAGGACACCCGCTCTACGACCGATGGTCGCACCATAGCAGCAGCCGCATCAGAGTAACAGCTCGATCGCACATCTACCACTAAACTCCTACGACCTAAACCTCCTATCGTCAAGACAGGATCATCGACTCTCGGCCAGAGTCTCCCCTAAGTGGGAGAACGAGATTTATTTATCGTACCTCTCATTCGCCACAGTACGGCCAGAAATATCACTTCTTCGGACTGTAAATAATCGTCAAAGGATACTAATTAATACCTGAAAGATAAGATCGACAGATATATCATAGTCGGATGAGATACAATTATTATCGATTGCAGAGATTAACGAATGATTAGATACAGCGGCAATTACAGGATTTTTAATGAGGAACGACGATAAGACTTTTTTTAAAGGCACACTACGATCTTTACCTTTTTGATATGCGTATATGTATATCGAATATTTTCGGAGAAGATAAATCCGAATTTTCTGTACGTGCTTTGTTTCGTGTTGATTTGATTTTTCTCGATTTCCACGTTTTAACAGTAATAAATTGTTTTAAATATTTTTTAAATATGGAGTTTTATTTATAAATCATATTCATTTCTAAGACATTTTTTTCGATCCAGATAAAATTTAATCTATACCGAATGTATCGTGTATTTAATTAAAAAATGCCATTAGACTGAATTGTTATTTGCAAATATCCGAAACCCACTGCGAAGAAGGTCATGGGAAAAAGCATTGAAAAATCTGGATTACTGTACGTATATGTGAATTCTCGTTGCGCGGAGTTACGTGCAACACGCATTTCCGTTCGCCGTTTTAACAGCTTATACATCACCACGAACTAAAACTGTAACGGATAGAGGGACTATTTTTGCGACTGAGGTTAAATTTATATTTTCTCGATAGCCAGGAACACGTCGAAGACCGTGTGAAAGCGGGTGAAAGGGTGCGGCTCAGATACACGTACACACAGAAAGAAAAGGCACGGAAAAAAGAGGGATCGTGAATATTGAATAGAATGAGCGGAGCGGCGCTTTGCAGGTTCCCTTCGTTCACCCGTTCGCCGTTTTCTAAAGCGTGAATATGAGCGCGGGGGTGAGCGAGTTTGTAAACCGCTGACGTTCGCTCGGCGCTTTAACCCAGATCGGTTTCGTGAGAACTGCCGAGCCAGAGGATCAAGACATCGGCAAGGGTACACAGGAAATATGGGCTACGTTCGACGGGAGCCAATCCCACTGCTTTTCCTTCACGACACTCTTCGCCGGTTTTCGTTGACTCTGGGCACACAATTTTGAATACCGCTTATATAGACACTCGGGCAGTAGAGCCAAACACAAATTCCCACAGATTCACTCTCAGGGCTTGGCCTGTTTGTGAGGTACATAATCAAGTATATCGTTTTGGGGAGCTACTGACAAGATTTAATGGAAAGCAACCATAAATCTGGTAGCGGGAATAGACTCGCTATTGAAAACCGTCATTTAATCTCTTTTTTTAAACAAAATTATTTCGAGAAATATTTTTGAGTATACAAAGCTTGTTGTTAATTTTTTATTTTTTCAAATTCAGACTAGAATTATAGTATATTTTCTGAATTGGGGAAGCATCTATTTTTTAAAACTTTTTCTTGGATTCCCATGAGGAAAATCTGATTAAATTTAATAAATAGAAAATTTACCTACATTTCATATTCATAAAAATATATATAACTCGGAATACTTCAAGAACTTTGTCAAAGTAAGATTATCCAAGTGTCTTGATTCATGAAAATACATTTTAAAAAATGGCGCCGTGAATGAGCGTTAAAGGGTTAAAGGGACAATTTTTCGCTTTTACGTGAAGATTTATTTATTTCTGAAGCCTAAGATATCTCAATTATCGCGATAATTATTCCAACCGGTATAGTCAACCTTCCGTTTGCGGTCCTGACGACGGCCAGCTGGTAATTATTACCACAAGATGGCAAATAATCCTTTTATTTTGACACTCTCCGGGTGCGTTCAGAGTAGTTAACCCTTTCGTTCCAAGCCTTTAACTGGGGGTCTTCCGCAGATCTCAGTACAATCCTATTGAAATATACGACAGGGAACAAGGGATTACGCCCGCGGATTGTAGATTAAGATGGGGTTAACCGAGAAGCCTCAGCTCGAGGAAACAGAGAGAGCAGAGTTAAGACATTTAAATGTCTCGCAGTGAATACTCGGAATACTCAATGGTACGATAATTTACGAAGCCCCAAACGTCAACAGCGGTGTGACACCAAATAAATTAGTGACCAAAGGGTTGACCGACAAACCGACCATCGAATATCGTGTCCCAAAGGATTGGCCAAATATTTCGACCTGCTTCGGGAAATGCATAATTTTGTTGAAACGAGCGAAGACGCCCAGAAAATTGTGCCAGGTTCAGGAGATTTTCTTGCTACTACTCACTCGTGCATTCATTTCTAAAAGTGACCACAAAGGGTCAACAAGAGTTCTCGATAACTTGGAGTGCCCTGCAGGAGATGCACTTCGTCACTGGAACTACGAAAGGTTGCATACAAAATCGTCTAGCACCCGCCTACAATGTTTACTCGAACGAGACTCAATTGAATGGCAACAAGAGTTCAGAATAAAAGAGAGGGACTAAGTTGAGATCACGATACTCGACGTCGCTGCCGATGGAATTGTGTATGATCGAATCGCGTTTATACCGTTATCCTCCTGGTAGTCGCTCATTCGTCATCTCTCTTATGCGAAAGAAACGCATTCGCATATCCTGATCTGCAATTCGATTGCTATGACGCATTCACGGGACTACCATGCATGCGAGTATGTAACAATCGTTTATTTTGTTTTTCTTTCACTTGGAGAAATGCGTCTAAAATTTATTTGAATCAAGTAATGTTTCTATTCGACTGAAATAGCATGGCATTTTATTTCAAGTCATTGAGAATTTCATAAAAATATTTTAATGACCTCGGTTATTAAAGGATTAACCCGAAACACTTTCGTTCAAGACCAACAAAATTGTATTAAAATAAAAAAGGTCTCGCATTTGATTAAAATAAATTCTGACCACTTTTTATCTTTATGTGAGATTAAAAAAAACTCGTGGCGATTTTGGCTGACCAGGCAGAGCTTAAGATCCTTTAGGGATGAAAACGACCGCTTTCATACGGGGACGAAAAAGAAGATGAGTATACAACCTTTGTTTAGGGACGGATACATTTTTTTTTTTCGCTCTTAGCGATGGACCCAACATCCGCCTCAGGTATATATCTATACTATATCGAATATATCGTCGATACTTTTCCCACAAGGTGTCCTACTCGCGGGGATGCGAAAGGGAAAGCGAGAGGAGGAAGGAAATACGAAGAAGGCATATATCGAATACATATGGCAAGGTGCTATGGTCGAGAGTAAAACGAGGGAGGCCAGACCCCATCGGAGCCGAAGAGTGGAGTGGAATGAATCGTCCCACCTGTCTGGCTCTCCCACGCTTATCCCGAGGGACTCTTCAGCCTCCCATGCTGAGCGGGACTATGGAAAATGGATCTTCCTTTTCGCTTCGTACCTTTTCTCGCTCTTCCTCTTCCATGCGCCTCTCAATGCTTCGGCACAAAGGTATTAAATCGAGGGATCCTTCGATCCTTTCGTGCCGCGAGCGAACGACGCGTTCACGATATCCCCGCGATCGATTGAATTACAATTCCTTTCCTTTTTTATTACCGGATGCGGCGAAAGTGCTCCGGATGAACGAATGAATTGGAGTAGCCGCGTCTCCTGAATAAATCATCGGGAATTCATCGACGTTTATCGTCCAAGCGATTTCACTTATTTCGGAATTTTCGTAATTAACAATTCAGACGAGAAAATCATCCAAGAGACGCTCTTGAATAAATAAAAATGTATACCTGATGCGGTTAAATAATTATTAATGAATGTTAATGGGTCGTGTACGAAGTTGCCAGGAATATTAAATTCAATATACGAGAATGGCGTTGAATTATATTTTATGACTTGTATAAAATGACATGTCATTAATTTTGGTTTTTAAGCATCCAGCGCACGTGAATTATTTCGATAATTGGTTTCTGTTTATTATTAACGTCGGTAATTGTGTTTATGTTTCGGAAATTAATTGGAAAAAGGAAAATAGTAACAGTATTTTAGCGGACGCCGAAAATTCGGGGTCTATAAATTTCTATCTGTCTATATAAATTTGGATTTTTTTTTACGAGCTTTAACTCTTTACTGGATTGGACTCGTGAAAAGCACAGTTGAGGCGGCAGGAGCCAACGGCAATAAAACCTTTTTTAACCTCGTCGCGTGAGGCAATAAAAATTGTCAAAGGTTTTCACAAAAAATTTAAGCCTTGCCTACTGTCCGTAACGGAATCAGTGGTTTTTTTTCGCCAATGTTTCTATGCACTGTGGGGTAATGCTTACGGTCAATTGCTCGAAGACTGCCGGAAGAGAACCCTTTTTTATGGATGTTTTGTCGCGCACGAACGAGCGGGCTGCCAAAACGGACCAAAAACAAAATTGCTGTGGCATAAAAAGTTACTGCGGGCCAGGTACCGCACTAACAGAGGTTTACCATCGCCCTGACGTGCTCGTTTGAGGCGACAATAATTTTTTCAACGACCCTCGTGGGCCTTCGCGCTCGCTCTTCGCTTTAAGACATTTATTCGAACTCTTTTTCTTTACCCTTTCACGTTTTAACTTTTTGACAGCTCCGAAAATGGCTCTTGCCTCGAGCGAAAATTCGTTACGAGGCAGAGAAAAATGGTGAAGCGATAGGCAACGTAATTTAAGGCGTCGCGACTTTACTTCACTCAGAAGAATCGTAAATCTCCAATTAAACGAAAAATTATGTATTCAATTAATCTTCGTGACGACGAATACGTATTTTTATTCATTCCGTACATTAGATGTTACAGGATTTTAAAAAAATGTATTCTTTCAATGAATTATATGGCAATTAATTTTGGGAAGCTCTTAATTTTCATGTGGAGGACTTCAGAGAAAACATTAAACCCTCGAAGTTAGCAAAGCTTGAAACGCAATGAATAATTTGAATACTGAATTTTATTGAATTCTAACGCACCTTTCTAGACAAGAGAACTGTGAATTTCCGTATGCTCGCAATTTCTCACGGAAAATCTCGTTGAGAGCTCCTCGCGGCATCGCAGAAGCGATATTCTGGGATGAGAAGATACCCGCGGCAAGGAAGTGGGCAGGGCAGTGCTGTGGGGCTTTCTACCATTTTTTCCTCTTTATCCTTCCTTCACTCACTCCTCCCCTTGGCAGAGATTTTTTTATACCAGCGGAAACAGGTCTTTCTTGATGTGGAGTGGCGTATGAATGCGGTCCTTTGCTTCGTGCGAGCTCGTTGAAGTAATATTACGTACCTGTCTCTAGTTATCGCGGTGAAAAAAAAAGTATCTTCTCGGGTGAAGCATTCGTTGTCAATTCAGCCACTTTCGACCATCTCACATTTTTCCCATAATTGATTATGCCAAAGTACCACTGACAGTCACTTCAGGTGATAAAACTTTTTTTTTTAATCCAATTCTCTAGAAAATGGCGTTTTTTTTTCTGACCGAACAAATCTCGGAAATTTTGGGGTACCCAAATTTTTCCACTTCCACCTAATGAACGTTATCGCGCTTTGATTTTAAGGTTCGATAGTCTCAGTTCGCCTAAACGTTGAAATTATTTCAAATATTCCATTCGAAAGCTAAACAAAAAACGACAACTTCTATGTCGACACATTTTTTTCTGTAACTACCGAAATATTTTCACTTGAAAAAAAAAACGCAATTTTCTACAGTAACGGATTAAAAAATTTCGAAAAATTCAAATTTTACTGGTACTGAGATATAACCAATTATGCGTCAATCCTGCTAAAAAAAAGGCTAAATTGAACTCAAATATTTAATGTATGAAGTGAAAAAAAATTAGCCACGGTGTCAATGAAGAAATATGTCAGTGTAACGGATGAATGAAAATGGGAATAATTCCACAGGAAAAGGAACCGTCGTTTTTCATGGGTTACGAAAATTCGTGGGAAATTTTGAGGAACCCGAATTTTTCCATTTCCACCTAATTAACGTTATCGCGATTCGATTTCAAGACTCGATAGTCACAGTCCGGCTGCAATTCCATTAAGACGATGTGAAACACGTCACAGAGCGTGTCTCTCTCGCTCTTTCGAGTCCCGTATAGTCCTTAACTCTCTCAGACTGCTGTCTCGCGTCGCCTTAAGAAACATCTGAATAACGAGTAACGGAATTTCGTGTATTCTCACATAACACGGCGTTATATCGTGAGGCACAGCCTTGACGACTACGAGTACGTGTGTCTATGGTACTTAAGGTGACGCATTGACGAATATAGAAAACTACGAGTCGCGCAGCTCACGAGTTTCCATTATCAGAGTTCGTAAGTAATTTAGCTAAATAGTCAAAGTGTCGAGTCGCATTAGTCAGCGTTTTGATGATTCTTGCATGCGAAAATGGTGCACGGTAAATTGGGAAGATAATTGGGGGATGGATCGTTAGCATATCAGCGAAAGAAATGAGCCGAAATGGTTTTACGATGATTATTATCCCGAAAAAACACACACACACATGCACACGCTGTTTCTGTAACTGCGAAAGCCGTTCACCGGTCAAAAAACCCGAGACTCGTGGCCCATTCGTTTACTCAAAAGTCGTTGCACCTTCGGAACGAAGTTTAAGGTGGAGGTCCATATTGATTTTTCTCGTTCGCTCGTCGCCCGCCTCTCTCTTCTGCTCGATAAATAAATAACAGCGCGAGCCACTTTTTTGCATATCCATTCAATGAAATACGGACGGAGCTGACAAAATAATGGATTCGGCGCGCCAGAATTTTTTTCCAAAACTGGTATTTAGGTAAACCGCTTCTGATGCATTATTTAATTTTTTTTAAAGAGTCAAAATAAAGTGGAATAGTTCTCCGAAGTTACATTTAGAAACTGGCAGTAAAAAAAAACCACAGATTCCGGGTTATCTGAGTATCAATTTTTTCTAAGAAAAAAAAAAAAAAAAACACCAACCGCATTCCGAAGGTATCGTATCCAAAAAATTGTGGGTTGGAAGAAAAATGTTTGCGCTAGCAGCACAGATTCCGGAATTATCCGAGCTTCAATTTTTCCTAAGAAAAAAAAAAACCACAAACGGAACTCCGAATACTTTCGAAGTTCGTATGTAAAAAATTGTGGGTTGCAAAAAAAAATGTTCGCACCAGCAGAGTCAGAAAAGATAGCCACAAATCCCGGAATTACTCGACACCCAATTTTTTCCTCCTGTTTTTCTTGTCCTCGAAGCTCGGGCTTACAAAGTCAGCTGAAAATCTCTAAATCTGCTGGAAAAAAATTGACTCCGTTTACGAGGTTCTGAAAGGGTTAAGTGAGTCGATAAACGAGTCGATTAACTTTTAGGCACGAGTTCCCATGGAAAACGCTACTCGGTGGTGGCGGGAAAAACTGATTTAAAAAAAAACGTTTGTTTTTTCCATCCACGGCTCCCAACCCTTGAGTAAAAGTTTGTGGGGCCGGGTGAAAGGATTAAGCCGTACCGAAGGGACTGCAATTATGGGGAATTATCGCGTCAGCATAGACTCGGACGGCGGATGTGATGATGGTCTTCGTGCTGGCACGTACAGCCAACGAGTAATTGGCTTTCGAAAGTTTTCCGAAATACTTGACTCTCGCAATTTCCGCCGGACGGATAAACCACCGGAGCAAAAGGATTAAGAAGCGTTTACCAGTGTTCTCCTTCGCTTTCCTCCTTCTAGTTGCTCGCCGCTGCAGCGTCAAAACCCTTTTGTTGTCCGTATGGATGCGCGCGGTTTTATGGTGCCCGAAGGGTTGAGAGTCAAAGAGAATTTCCAATGGTCGGATTAACTTTCCAAAGTCCAACAGTCGCAGCAGCAATCGGGCGTCAACAACCAAGCGCTCTTTTCGTTTCTATTCCTCAAGCGAACAGCTTAAACACAGCGAAAAAAAATCACTGGCTTACTGCTGCAACAAAAATCCCGTTGCCGAAAGTTTTTATTAACGCACTCGCATTTTTCCAAGGGTTATTTTTTTTTTTAAGGATTTTCTCGATAATCTGTCGTTTAACGACGCTAGAAAACTCGAGTTTTAAAGGGGGATTAGAATTTAAGGAAAAACTGTAAATAATCATGATTGCAAGTGAATTGATTTATTAATCCTAGTTTACTAATCTTTGACTGCCATTGAAACGTATAAAAATTTGTTAAAATTTTATTCGTGTGATAAATATATCATAATAATTGTGTTGACTTCTGTAATATTTAGCGGAAATTTAACAAAATCACAATATCCAGAGAAGTATTTTTTTATAGGCGTAACTTTTTTTCGTTGTAATTTAAATGTAAATTAGTCAAGTTTAATTTTAGTGTATTTTACTTTAGATCAAATTTTAATTTCACGTATGTACGTTTTTTTGTTTTAAATTTAATTTACTTTCGTTTGTAAGAAATGTAATGTATGCTTTGTTTATTAACTCGCCTTGGGTAAAGCGGATTAAAAACATTAGCCGATTTATCCTTCGTCGTCCATCGTCCTCTCTCTTTTTCTCTCGCTCGAACGCTCGCGGATCGTGAAGCTCCGCGCTCAGTTCATTGACATTTCCAGCAGAAGCGTGAAGGAGCCATGGCTCTGTCAAGGTCCGCCGGTTCTCTTCAATGGCATCTGCTGCCGCGGTTGCGCTGGCTACCGCGCAATTTACCAACTGTGATTAAAACGTCTGGCCTCGATCGATGCATCCAGAAGCTGTTATAATACATTAAATACTCGCCACACATTATTCTGTATAAATAGATTTCGCATACGGTAAGAAAACCATACACCACAAACCATAGAAATAGAATTTATTATAGCAATTCAATAATCAATCATCCGAACGCTATTCCAAACACTTATTTACAAAATTACCGATTTGCCTAAACAAATAAAATTCTATGAAAACTGTAATTATTAAATTATTACAGCAAAATTAGCAATATCACACAAAAAAATTAATTATACTTGAATGTGTAATTTATCAAATATTGATAATTGATAACAGACCTTTAATTTTTGTCAACAGAATTTTAAATAGAAAAACAAAAAAATTACCAGGTGTAAAAATCATATTTTCTTAAATATGAAGCGAATATCTGGGGTTTTAATTCTTATCTATGCCAAATGTCAGATATCGGGAGGTATGTGATTTTTTTTTTTTTTAATTGGAAGGTTTTTCAAGAGCGAAATTTTCGAAAGTGGGAAAATCGACCGACAGCTTTTCTTAGTCCATAGTCATCGTCATCTTTCCGCCTCACCACTTTCAACTAAGGCTCTCCTGCTGCTCCATCTTTTTGGCCATCAGGCTTTACATCTTTTCTGTAATATAATTGCCGGTTCGTTCCCAATATCCCCGAATGAGCGCGGTGGGTCTTACATCTATCCGCTTTTACAATATTACACAACCCCGGTGTCCATATGGCGCAACCCCTTGGCAGCGTCCAAAAATCAATCCCAACAGTCTACTTTAAAAAGAAACGAGACGCAGTCGCTTCGGACCCTCAAATTAAAAGCCATTAACGATTTCTCGAGATTTCGGGCTTTGGGTTATGCACTTAACTCGCTTTCGACCTCTATATTACAAAATATTTGACGACTCACGAAATCTAACCATAAAAGAAACGTTTGATATAACGAATGGTTATATTTTACCCACTTCACGAAATTCTATTACGAAAATTTATTATTCGAAACATGGGAGGTAAGAATCGTACTATAAATCTAACTAAGAAGGTCGGTACTCGTTCACCTCAATTATAACTCTCTCAGAAAAATAATTTTCCTATAGATTTTGGATAGAAAAGAAAAAAAAAACAGAAATTGAAAATTATTTATTTCACGCCCCATAGCAATTCCATCGGAGAAAATTCTTTTGGGGACTCCTGACAAAAAAAACGTGTTGCAAATCAGATGAACGAGAATTGGCGTGTTGGCTTGGCGATGTACCGTACAATTGCTTTCTCTGCTCTCGAAAAATGTGTTGTGCCTTGCGCGCGCAATCGAGAGTCTTTTCTCCTGTTGCGTACACCGCTCTTCTCTCGTGCCTCGGTCAACACGTCGCAGAGCTCCAACGCCCGCGAGTCCTTTGTTGGCATCCCACGCGCTTATGTAGAAGCTATACACCGTATATGTATAGATATATATACACATATATCTATAGTCTGTATACACTGGCGATATAACCGTGCGGGTACCGCAAGCTCCAGAGACACAACTTAGTTCACTTTTGCTGGTAACGGTAGATCCGTCAGGAGTCAGTGAGTCAACGAGTCGAGCACACACAGAGAGTCAGAGCTGCACGGCAGCGGCGGAAGCAACGGGCGCCTCCACGCCTCTCCTCTCGATCGATTCGCGATCACACGACCTCAGCCTCTCAGATTCTCCTTGCACTTAAACCCAAGCACGACAAGACGTTCCGACTCTCGGTGTGATTTAACAATGACGTGTTTATTTTATCCGCTCTTCTTTTAAGTGTAGGGTTTGTTTACTTTCTCATTTAGAGGTCACAACGGCATCACAAGTTTCCGACGGTGCCGTAAACTAAATAAGAATATTTTTTCATAACGATGCTATTGGTTTTATTTGAGAATTCGTAACTTTCGGTCTACTGCCTTATCGTCGCCATTTTTTGTTCCATAAGTCCCAATTGAATAAGGGTTATATTGTGAAAAACCAAAATAGGTAAACACATTTTAGATGGGTTCCAAATATGGTTAAAGTACAAAAAGTGCAGTGGCCAAAATGACGAATTGTCTTTCTCGTGGTTACAGCGCAGGTGTGCCTCATCAAAAACACATGAGATTACGAGAAGTAAAAAAATAAAAATAAACAATGGCGAAGGACAGAAAGATCGGAAAAATAGGTTACACGTGCAAGGTCACGCGAAGCCACTCCCTTTCAAACGCTTGATCAATGCTATACATTGTTCAAATTGCTCGTATATCCCGATGTTAGTCGCTAATTCGACAAAAGTGGCTTCGCTTTGTGTGAAGGCAATTCATAAGTGAGTTACAAATTGTCAGAATTTGTTTTTATGCCGCAATACCACACATTCTTATTTCTCTTGTTCTTAGCCTCGTGATAAATAAGTCGCTAGGCTATCCATCGAAATATCGCGAAAAGTGAATTTACGAACGCGATGTTTCCGTAGTTCGCGATTCGACCACGAGCGTCGCTCGGATTCTCGGTCCGCTTCCGCAACAGCGTTTGCTGTTCTCGCTTCAGAAGAAAGCACCCATAATTTGAGTTCTAATATCCCGGAACTGTGGAGAGCTATTACAGAATCGCCGCTGTCAAACATCAATCATTGGATCATTGTCATTAGAGCGAGTTATAAAAGAATTCCGATGCCTCGCGAGACCAGCACGGAGGCTTTTAATTGCCGCCATGAATAAGCCTCGTTACTCTCTCGTCGTCGTCGTAGCAATATTTTGCCTCGTGACAAGGACGCCCCTTGACAATACCGGTGGCAATACAGGCAAAGATTGCCGAGGAAAAACTTTTCCAGCCGGTGTTTACGTGTATGGGCGCGTGTGTGTAATCGCTAATCGCTGACGCGACGAAGAAAGAACGAGACAAAGGTGGTGGCAAAGAAAATATAGGAGTGGTGCCTTATTGGATTCTCGCGCGGGTTTTGCGAGACGGAGAAGATAACGCGAGTTACGTTCGTGTAGATAATAACATCGAGAAGAGATATATACACTCGATTCCGGTATGGAAGTCAGCCGGTCGAGAGAGCAGCCTGTCGAACAACTTCAATAAGCTGTTTGTTATTCTTGCTCCTGCTCCTGGCTCATGCTCCTTCTTATGCTTAACGCTGTTGGCGAGGCTTTAGCTGCACAATATATATGTATACACACACACACACATCGGGAGCCAGCAACGGCGCAGATCACGTGATATATCCAACAGAGAAGCAAGAACTTACCGAGAACGAGAGATAACTGTATTCTGCCTCCTCCATTTCTTGCCCTCCCTCTTAGTCTCTCTCTCTCTCTCTCTCTCTCTCTCTATCTGTCCGCTTCGCTCTCTTCCTCCTCCTCCTCCTCCTCCTCCTCCGCGACACTTCTTGTGTTTCTTTAAAGACGTTTGCCTCCACTTTTATCTTTTCCTTCACCTGCCCTCCCCTCGTTTTGTCATTTTGAATTCATCGATGTTTTATTCCACACGCAATTTCAATCGCTGTTGAACCTAAGATTATTTTAGACGGAGTGTTGACCTTGCGAGAGGGAAATGGAGAAACGACGTAAAATGGTATTTTAGTTGAGCAGTGAGAGGAGTTCACACGTTCGATTCTGCCGTTACCGATCCAATGATCGCTCGGGTTCGATATTTTGAATTCACAAAATCGTCGAGTGAGCAGGAAAAGATGGTTGTGGAAGCACGTTTCGACGATTTAGTTATTCTCCATACGTTCTACGTCGTTCTTTCGCACCGACTACGACTGCTGGACGTACCAAATACGATGTCTATCTATATTCAAGACGCGAACGTTCGGGAGGGAATAATCGAAGCCGACGAACTCGGAACGACTCGAGGGCTCTGCGTTCGTCAAGACTGTCCGTCAATGTATATATATATATACGTCTGGCATCTCTTCTTACGCAATGCGGCATTCGGCGGACAAATCGCTCTTCGGATTTCGCTTTTCGCCCCGTAACTCTAATGCGTATTTGCCCGGAATAGATTTAAATATCCACTGAATTTCCTTTCCACAAATCACGTAATAACGATCGCAAAACAAGAGAATCGGAGATATTAACCAGGAGATATGCTGGTTGCGCGACTAGAGTGTCTCCATTTCATTGAACTTTCGACAACACTTGATTTCCTTGGGTTATTCACTTTTCACCTCTGTTACGTCCTATGTGCAATCGCCATTTAAAAATCCAGCAGTGCTAGTTGATTCTCTGATGTCCACCTGCGCCACTATTAATCAGGAATATCGATGGAAGGGATGAACATTCGATTGATCTATGACTGCAAGCCAGCAAACATCACAACTTCTGAATGGTTTAAAAAAAATTTCTTTATTACACAATTCATATGATTAATATTTTATAATTAATCATGGAAAATTGATTTGAATGATTGTATTTGAAAAAAGTTAAAAAATGGATTATTTGATGAATTATTTTATTTTCAATTAACTGTAATGTTCTGCAGGAAAAAAATGTTTAGCAGAAAATACAAAGTAAATAAATTGCCGTACAAACGTAACAAAAATCGAGTACGTCAAACTAAAAAAAAAAAAAAAACAGTGTCTATCCATAACATATCTTACTCAACCAATTTTAATCCTCTAACAATTTCCATAGAACTGAATACACTTTCAATGATTAACTTATTCATGAATCACCGACTACGCACGGTATCAAATGTCTCTACGAAGATCTGACTTTTCTCAGAGCTGGAAGATGACGCTTTGAGTGACTCACCTGGAAATTTACGTGAGCGTTAAAATAAAAAATGAGTTGTCGACCTGGCTAATTCTCATGTACTCTCTAATCCACCTAAGCAAAAACGTGCAAAAAAAAAGTTCGAAAAATACGGGACTCAAAAAATTAGACTCTACGATTGCGAGCAATTTTCAGTCTCAAGTTTAAACTCGAGCACTGAACCTTCGAATCGAAAATCCTTGAGAGCACCGCGACCCAGTTTCAGGCTGGTGATCTTGCCGTCGATGACGCAACCTTCCCTCCTTTCTTCTCCACGTTAAAATCCCCTCGACCGTATAGGTAGAGTTATCCACGTACAGCAATGAGGAACTCGTCGGTGGTTCAGGGGGTCTCTCTCTCACGAAGCTCGTTCTTGGGGTTCCCCATACCAGCCAAATTCCCATTTGTATGCGTTGGTGTGTCGTAATAATCCCACTCGACGCGGAAAGGAGAGAGGAAGACTCGGCGGAAGGGGAGAGAAAGAGAGACGCAAGATAAACTCACCCAGTGAGTCCACGTTGTTGAGTCTCTGTATGGCGTGTTTGAGAATTCATCGCCCGAGCGCCACAGACCAACAGGTAAAAGCTATATAGACACTTTATGGGGATATATTTGTGTATGGATCTCACTTCGAGTGGGCCCAAGAGATTTTCAATGCCCTAGCTCCTTTCCACCTTATATTTCTGACACGTGAGTCAGTGTGTGTGACTCCGGACACGAACGTATCGCTGCTCCGCTGCGGGCATGAGCGTTAAACAGTGTGTCTGTGTTGAGTGTGCTGTGTGCCGTGTGCCCGACGCAGAGAGTGGGTTCATTGGACGCCAGCGGCCGCGGATTTACCGTTACGTCTCTTCTTGGCGAAACCCACCGAGCTAGCGAGCCAGCTCACGATGCTCGAAGCTGTGTGTGCCTCTCCGGATCTCGCGTAGCTGATACGCCGAGCAAAGCGCCCGAGCAAAGCGTCCGGAGACTGCTTCTCTAAATTCTCAAGCTCGCGGTACCAAAACGCCGGTGGATGCAACCAACCGGAAGAGGAAGAGGAAGAGAGCATTGCCCGCGGCCGGGAAGTTCAAAGAGTACGTCACGTGACTCGGAGACTTTGGTAGACATAGACCTTGGATTTACAACAGCGAACCTGAATTGTCATTAATCGGAAATCGATTATTTTTTTGCAAATAATTGAGATTGTTAATCGATTTTCGAGTGGATTATTTATTACATTTGCTGCTAAGAATCGATTATCGCTATAGAACTTGGTCAGGTAAATTTGGTTAGAGTAAATACTGCGGGAGGTTATGTTTTGGGTTAAGTTAACTGGGATTGATTTATTTCGCAAACTTCGTGCTGTTTGCATAAATAATAAGACATTGTAAGATTTTCTCTTCGTGTCAGTGCTGATGTATAAGTTCAAGGTCTTACGCAACACATTTTAATATTAAACTCTGCATGGTAACAACGAAGTCCATCTCGAATTTCCCTCTCAACCCCCATTTCAATTTTTTGTTCTCGAGCTCCTCGAGCAATATCCACACAAATTATATATGCACGTCCTGAAATTGCAAGGGCGAGAATACGAGGAAGAATAAGCAGCGGCTCGGGAGAGTGGACGCGTTTTACGACTGCAGAAATTCTGTGTGTTCCGAAGGAGCCTCGCGAAGAAAGGCAATGGAAAGATTGTAGAATTTGTGAGTGTGTCAATTGACGCCTCGTCACTTCCTCATTGCGCTTCGAAGAACGACCATCTGACGTTTCTTCGTTTTGGCGTCGCCTGGTCAGTGGACCATATGGGGTTTTCCATACGAAAAGAACTTCCTTTCCAATCGGCACTTTTTGTTCTCCCGACAGAAATGTGTTATAGTACCGAAAATAACCCTTCACTTTGATTTGCAACCCCCTAAGTCTAATCCCCACTTAAATATGTTGATATCTATCTTTTTATCAAATTACTTTCTTGTTTCAAAATTAATTATGTCTTTATTGTAATTAAAAACATCCTTACATCATGGGAATAGGTTTTAGGGTCAAAATTGCAGCAAAAGGGTATTTTATCCTTCATCACGCGAATAAAAAAATGAAAATTGAAAGGAAATAAAAATTTGTACGCGATACCCCAAATATTTATGTTCATCCAACGCTTCGGGTCATTCAGGTTACTCAAGTGCACGTTTTCAATGTGTAGCCTCGTTTAATTGCACTCTGTTGTTATTATCGATGCATCGGCTAATGAACGAGCGCGAAGCACATAAACTGTACTTATATACATGCACATACATATACATATTGCATAGATTAACGCGTGTTGTTCTCGAGTCCGGCTCGACAATCTGTCGAGGGATCGATCGGCGTTATTTCCTTTATTTTTCCAACCCAGAGAACTGCATCGGGCGCGGTGATCGACTGCAACAACTGTGGTCTATATATACAGCGAATACTGTATCGTTATTCTCTCGGCGTGCGCTCTCGAGAAGTCGATCGTTACGGTCAGCGCTCATGCGCGACAAAGTCACGGTAAACAGGTTCACGAACGCCTGAACGAGATGCTTCGACGCTCGGCGTCGAGCCTTCGCCGTGCCGATTCGCTCTTGTGCCGGGACAAAGAACGCCCTTTCCTCCCCAGTCGAGCTAAATTCTCGGACGATTGCGGCCGACGTTCCTCGCGCTCGCTGCCAACTTCGAGGACGAACCACCCGGGAATCGCTCAGAACCGAAGGACATCGCATCGCATTCTACACTCGAAGAATAACCGTGAAACGAGACCCACCAGTGTGAAGTACCCAATGGTTTTCAGTCGGGGAATGTTTTCTTCATCGCTAGTTAGAATTTTACTGCAATTACAAATATTCGTATTTTGAAAATGCATTCAAGAATAGAATTCAAAATAAACTTGACTTACTTACACCATTTTTTCACATAAAATTCAGCAGAAATGCACGTAAGCATAAGAAATTTAAAAACACGGATATCGTAATCATTTTAGTGTACATTACTTTGTTTCTTGTCGAAGACAATGCGTTTGAGTGTCAAAAATGAGAATTTACTGTGAGTAACTGTGCCACAGTTTTGCGACGAATTTCAGAAGAGCAGAACGAAAATGGTGTGGAAAGGAGATAGAAGAATCCGATCGAAATCGGAACGACCGGTTTCACTCTCATCGAGCGCTGGAATCGAGCGGTACCCTGCGATCGCGGGCAGCAGCAGCAGCAGCAGCACCGTCGGCTCGCTTCCTAAAGCTACCTTCTTCTTCGCCGGCAACGATTCACCGAGGAACGGTTCTTCGCGGTGAAGAGAATCCACCTGCGTCGCACTCGGCGTTCATTGCGAACGCGTCGCGTGCATAGCGTTCTAGCATATTCGAAAAACGAGGCACGAGGACGCGACCGTGAGGATCGAGAGCCGGAGGAGCGAGTCGTTCAGTTTCGTGGTTACTCGGTTGCGCTCAGGCGACGAAGAAAAAAACGAAGAGTGAGAAGGAAAACGTGGCGGGCGAGGAGGAGAGAGATGGAGGGGGGGATACGCGCCTCCAGTCCAACGGCAAACCGAGAACCCTAACCTGACGTAAGATGACCTCTGCACTTCGGTTCGCAATCCGTTCGCTCGGCGAGCGCTTTGCTCTGGTCTCGTCTCGTTTAACGGAACCGCAAAGAAAGTAAATTATAGCGAGAGCTCTCGCGACACGCGCGTTTCCCCCTCCCACTTCTCGCGGTCACTACGAGTTATGTACGAACTCTGACGTGTACAAACGCGTTATGTTCTAAATTCCTGTGTATTCTTGTATTTTTTTTCGCTGTCTTTCATAGAAAATCGTTGAGTCACCTTTTTTTTCCGGAAATTATACTGCCGTGATTTTCCATGTTTGACGAGACGAAATTACGCAAATCTCATGGTACATCCATCATATTTTGCAAGTTTCTCACGGGAGAACACAAGAAATTTTAAACCTGTGAAACAGGAGAGGATTCTGACGTAAAAGCGTCGAGGATATAAAACGCGCGCGGACGATAAAACCTACGCGGTGAATTCATGGCCGTGCGAAAAGTTGCAGCTCTTTTATATGGCAGACGGAAGACGGCGGCTTTGAGAATTCGGCGAAGTTCTTAAACGCGAGAGGATGCAATCCGCTGTTGTTGTTGCTGGCGCTGCTGCTACTGCTGCTGTTAGTAACGGTACGGATCGTTCCACGGAACATCCTGGAAGGAAATTCTTGGAGAATCCTCATGCTCGCTTTTTACGCAGCATGCGGCTGTCGATTTGCTGGTTATCCGAGTTTTGCTCGCCGAACCAACGACGCTGTAAACAGAAAATGGTGCCCCGTATGCAGGTACCCGCTGTTTCGAATACTCTCTTCCTATCTACGCCTGTCTGCCTGTTATCAGACGTAGCAACTTTATGCCGGTTCAAGATTCGATAATCCCGACGTTTCTATCGATCGTGAACCTTTACATTATACACACACTGTTCGCTCAGGACTTTTGCCTCTATGCGTAGGGCGCAATAAAAATATTTTGTATAAGCTTTCTTATATTATGTATAAGGACAAAGGAATCAGTCTTATCATAAACTGGTATTTTTTATTTAATATAAATTTTTATTTGACTACACACTCGTGTAATTTCAATAAAATAGTTTATTCTTTGCATCATAATGAAAGTTTTATTGCTGATAGCAAAATAATGTACCGATAAAGCATATTCCCTTCGGAAATGGGCATGAATTGTTCAAAAAATATATTAAAAAATTGTTATCCGTTACTTCCATCAACTTTTTTCAAAACCCTTTATGCCCGAATTTTCGCGACTTCTCATTTCTCCTTTCCCTTCGCTAATATTCCTTGAAAGCGAGCCTCGCGAATCTACGCAGTCCCGTGTCCATAATACAGACATTACAATATAATTAAGCCGCGCATTAAGTATATCAAAAAGCGAGTGGCGGAGCGTTGTGTGTCTGCAGGACTCGCGTTATATTGCGCCGCCACGCTCATTTCTCGCCGCAGTTAACCGCGCATTGAGCACTCCTTCTCGTATAAGCTCTGAGGCCGAAAAAGAGAGAGAGAGAGTGGGAGGAAGAGAGATAGGAATATGGTCATGGGAAGCGACCATTAAAACGCGACTTCCTCCGCGAGCGAGCCAGCGGACAAGGAAAAAGGAGCGAGTGAGTGAAGACGGGAGACGGCGAGCAAGAAAACGAGTCAAGTTCGTCCTGGCGTATGTACGTGACCGCAAGAGTGTATATAGAGTCTATCTCGTGGCTGGTCCGGCCGCGACGACAACGTGGGGAGACTCATCGTGGTAGTCGTTGTACTCGTCGTCTCGAGACCAGGTAACAGCGTTCCCGTGTTACCGGTCCGCTGCCACGGTAATTTATTCGTGTAAGCTCGCGCGCACACACTCTCGCATCCTTTTCCGATGCGAACTAGTGGCTCGCACGATTTACTCGCGTAAGACTCTCCGCGACGATCTCTCTCTCTCTCCCTCCCTGCTGCTCTCACTCTTTCCTTCGCTCGTGTGCAAGTAAATCCTTGAATCCGTGGGTAAACTCTCGCGGGTCTCGACTCCTCCTTAACTTCGTTCACTTCGTCGCTGTCTCGTTGCACGTTGCGTTGCCATTGCGTGTAGAATCTCATGGCCGCACATGAAGCGCAACTACGGCATAGCGAGGTGCATACATGTGCTGCGACAGAGGTAATCGCGTTCACGTGGGCGATGCAAAGTGCGTTTGCAGAGTTTGCTTTGTGGGTGTTCCTCTCACTGACTGGTCGAGCCCAATTACTGATTGTTTTCAAGGGAGAGAGTCTGGTCTGAATAGATACATTTCTTCATTATCATTCGTCCTAATCCATATTTAAATTATTTACATGGTTGCATTGTTGATACTCGAAGGAAGCATTTTTTTCCTTTATCACAGTTTTCACCAGTTTTTAAGCTTACCCATTTTCATTTCGATGAGAAGGCGGACTCTAAGCGGACCAAGGTATTTTGGTTTCGTTCTTGAGGTAGTCATCGATTTGATAAACAAACGTTACATTGTTAAAGTACAAATCTATTCTTTTGAAAAATGGTTTTTTTCGTCGAACCTAAAAATGATTCTAAATTGACTAGTAGAGCATCGAGGATATACTTCGGGCCTTTATTTCATTACGATATCCGTATTTTGTATTGCAGCGACTGTCGGTAAATCGCGCACAAGGATTTCAAGGATTTCGCGGTATTTACACGGCAAAGAAAGGGAGCCCGAGTGTAATCGTAAAAAATAATGCAGAGTACGAAGAGGAGGACGAGAATAACGAGACGAAGATTGCTCCGACAAGGTGGTCGGTTCTCCAAGAGGCATTGCCGATGCCCCTGCTGGCAAGGGCATTGCCGGCGAGACTCGCGAGTCGCACGGAGTTGCATGCACCGTACTGTAAGCCACGTAGGCTCCATCTTGGACGTCTCGTACGGCTCGAGAGCTTATGCGAGAGAGAATACAGCGCGAGGACCGGTCCCTCGGCAAGTTCTTCTTGAGGTCACAAGCGCGCTCGCCGAGATTGCCTTCCAGTCGATGTTGCTTGCTATACTCCGGCCCAGCCGCTTCTCTTTCACGCGTGCGCATTCATTAGCCTCGCGGCCAACGCGTCTCCTCGAGGCTAGCCGCGTTCTTTCGCGGTCTACCCGACATACAACAAATATAGGTACTCCATACGGTATGCATGTAACCCTATATATATTAAAAGTCATGCTGTCTTACAACCGAACAATGAGAAAACCACAAAGTCATGAAAAGAGTGGCTTGCTTTCAAACGTTTCTGGAAACTAACCACAATAATCCATAATAAAAATTATGCTTTTTCAAAATTTTATCGCTATCGACTTCACATTATTTTTAACTAAATGTATCAAAGAATTTGTTTAAAAATTGATAAGAAATTAATCAACCATTCGGAAAATTTTATACATAATCTGTTTTAAATTGAAAATTTATGTATTAGTATTTAATACGATGGATATTAATTTTATTAATGATTTGGCAATTTGTTCTGTTGGCCAGTTTGTTTATGTGTAAATTGTTGATAAGTTTGACATTTTTGGCTTATCGCAGTTTTATTGAATTACAATGAGTATAGTTGCGTGTCGTGATGTAATATTGCAGCGAGAAGAGTGCTTGTGGCTATAGATAGGACACACGGGGAGAAGAGGATAAAGAGAAAAGATGTCCGGAGAGTACAACGACGATGTCGCCGTCACGATCCATGCACGAGTGGTCGAGGCTCGCGAGCTTAGTCGTTGGAAGAGGCCCTTAATTGGTCAAGCCTCTCCACCACGGTATATAGTCAGCGGCGCACGGGAAACGTACGGGACTGACGACGTGTCTCTTCTAGTACTAAGTCGAGCGCCTGTTGCACTTCTCCTTACCCTCGAGTATATATTTTTTGTTGTAAATTCAGCTACATTTTTTCCCGAATATCTCAGAACTGGCCCATAAAATTATATCACCACGGAAACTTTCACGTTTCGTTGACACTGATTTTTTAAACAAGAAGATCGGGAGGATTGTCTACGTTGTTCATTTTTTTTAATTGCAGAACATCGATCCGCGCAAATGTCGATTTTTTTATGATATCGTAAGATATACTAGAATACCCTATAATTTTCTCAGTCAGAAAGAAATGTCCACTTTTTAATAAAAATAACAATTTCCCCGTTTTTCGGCGATAAATCCGAGTTACCGGAAGTTAAAAATTATTTGTCATATTATGTTCGAAGTTAACACAAGACTAGAATTTTTATGTAGACATTTTTGATTTGTTTTATGTTTTCGATGTATGTTCACTTGGAAAAATAGTATTTTTTAAATATTGAACTAAAATATCTTTGACTGTCTTTTAGTGATATGACCAATTATAGAGCAGATCTGAGGTAGGGAAAAAAACGACTGAATTAACAGACATATTTCAACGCCAGGCTTTTAATTACTATGGCGCAACGCGCGTACTTCCTCGCGCGGAATGTAACTCGTGGTGAGCTTTATCAATCCAACAGGCGCTAGAGGATCTCTACGGAGTCCTGCACTGACTACGATCAGCTGCGTCATCGCGAGAACGACCTGAAAAATTCACTCGATCGAACGTCAAGGCACGAACGTCGGAACGTGACACGTCGGCGGGATCGTACACTCGTCGTCCCGACTCAGGTGTACATACGCAACATTAACTATTATTATTATCATTATCATCACAAAGCATTTAATTCATTCAGCGATGCATCGAGTCGTTTTAATTCATTCAGCTCGCCACACGCAGCCTCACTTCCTGCTACGAAAACAAATTCATACGCTTCCTAATAATGAGACGTCTCGCCCGGAAGTACCTCAGCTATATACCTATATCGACGAGACTTCCGCAGGGACGATGTCTTAACCTTTTAACGACCTCTTCCGGTTAAAAAATAGCATTTAAAAAAATCCAACGAGAAAATAGCAAAAATGAACTTTTGGAAAAATCCACTTAAAATTCTTCGCCGTAAACGTATTCTATTAAGAAGAAATGTAAAAATCCATAATTCCGGGAATTCTAAAACGAGCTTTCGCTTCCAAGTTGCATATATTCTTCGTTGGCACCGGAAGCGTTGAGCTGATTTCCGAGCAGCAAAATCCTTTGTCACTGTTTTGATTTTAAGACGTACGCATCAATAATCGGGTTTACACGAATTGGCAGAGCAAAAAATATCATGCGAACTTCTCTCATCCCTAGACGTCTTTTGCCACTTGCGTTGCCTTCCCAGCTGCGCGAAGCGATTCCGCGTGTGTTGCTCGGGACTCGAGCTACGCGCACGCGTGTTTAACCTAGCGGTATTCCGACTTTGGCGTTACGTGGAAAAGCCCGCGTATGGCGCTGCCCGTCTTTGTTACTCTCGGGGCTGGAAAATAACATTGTGCGTCGCGATGTGAGTCTCGTTCAGGAAAAACATCTGAAAATATTCTCTTTAACGCATTCTATGCGCGGCAATAACGATGATGATGATGATGATACGTCGCAATTTACTCGGAGCCTCTTTAAGTCCTGTGCAATTATTTTCCGGCTCACAATCAGCTATCATGCAACGAGTGTATACAACCACATGCTTCTTTCACTCGCGTTACGCGAAGGAATTACGAGGTTTCCCAAAGTCACGGACGAGGGAAAACGAGCGAGGGAAATTCACGTGACCGAGCGATTTTTGTTGCGCAACAACAAGCTGTGCCTACCGAGGACAATGAAACGGGCGTGAACGTAGCTACGAGTCGTAGCTAGAGCGCGCTAGTATAGCGAGCAACGACCGGAACTCCGTTCGCGTTTAGTGCGCAAGAAGGTAGCGGACGACAGAATGCGGCAATGGCAGTGAACTCGGGGAAAAAAAAGACACGATGACGATGAGGACAATCTTCCTCTCGCAACAATAAAGCTTGTGTATTAGCTGTCGTGAGTAGAGAAGAATGAAGAGGAGGATGAGGAAGAGGAAGAATAAGTGGAACGAGAGGTGGAATAGGAAGAAGAGAAAGGTTTTGCGCAGAGACCCCGGCCACGACGACGAGGATGACGACTGCGACTTTAGAATTGTAGGAACGTCACGGCTTCCGTGACTAATAACCGAGAGAACCACGGATTCCAGTAATTTCACGTTTTAGATAAGCATCCCAGAGACGAGTTGGAACCGCCGGTTGAAGCGTACGGTTCAACTTCTTGTTAATTAAAATGCAGTGAGAGGATTTACTGGTTGATATGTATGGGCAATTTCATAGATAGCAAAATGGGCAAAACTTTGGATTATATTCAAGTCAGAAATGTGGGGCTTAAAATATATATTAAAAAAATCATTGTTATCTGTTCCTAATTATTTACCGTTGATAACGTGACATTTGCTTCAACGTTAAATAGTAACAATAACAACAACTTATCCTTTTTAAAGTGCTAAAGATTTTTAACAACGAATATACAAATATAAAACCGTGCTAAACGTCTCACCTCCGAGAAATAAATTAATCATCCTTTTGCCTGCGCCGGCATCGGGCGATAAACATTCTCATCGGTCTATCAGAAGCCCCGAAATACTTAGTCCAATCGCCACGTCCACGGCGAGGCCCATAATATCATCGAATGAGAATCGAGCGGAATATATCACATCGTGAAATAACGAACGTGTATAAAATAAACGTTGAAAATTCCCCGACTGGCTCGTAAAAAGGATCGTAAATGCGAGAATACGAGTTCGAGGACCCGAGCGATCGTCGTCCGAGCATCGATTAAAAACCCGAGACATATGGAGTTGAAAAAATCTGAACGAAAAGCTTATGTAGCATGTTCGAGCTTAGGATTCGGATTCGCTTCTGCGTAACTCAATGAAATCGCACGGCGTTTCTATTCAGCAGGTGCAACGCGTGCGATTTCGAACGTCCGAGCGTCGCTGAGATTGCTATTATGTATAGATATAATAGCAACTTGTGTAGCTCTCGACTTCAGCTGTTTGGGCGAACGAGACTCGACACTCGGTTATGAGATAACGAGGCTATTACCGATCTAGGAGCAGGCGAACCGCCTCGAGAACTATCCTCCTATTTTTGATGCCTGTAGCGACGTCTTTCTCGCTCCCGTTCGAGCGATCGGCTCGGCGGGCTGCGAAGGTGCGAACAGGTGTACGGGTTTCGTGACCTCGGTCGCGTACGACACAGTTCGCGTCCATATGGTCGGCGCTCGGGGCGACGCGATCTATTGGATAGGCGAGCCGCGTGTGCTCTCGCTTATGGGCACCGCACGGTCGAACCATTTCTAGCTGATGGATATACACTCGCCGCTGGCATTGGACACTTCGCTCACTTCATCCATATGCAGCGCACAGTCATTTGCAATAAGGTGTATGTACCGGCCGCGCGTTATTTGCGCTTCGTGTCATTTGCACACGACGATACCGTTCACAACTCCTCGATTAGCACTCGCGCACGAGGAAAAGGGATTTCGCCATTGGCCGTAGCCTACGGGGCACTATAATTAACTTGGACGAGGAAATTGTCGATGATGGCTAATCTTATCGCGACCGGAGTTACACCCCGCGAGTAACTAAGACGAAATACTTAGTGGAGATGAGGCGCGGCGGCATTGTTGGAATGGATCCAGCCGTGGCAACGATTCGTAAGAGGTTTTGTAGTTTTCCAATGCTTGAAAATATTGACGTAAACAAAGGTTGGGTTATTTTCATTTATGCAGTTTTTAACAATTGTTTTGACGTGTAGATATTCGAAAAGATAAATATAACAACAATTTGTTACGAAAGAATTATCGTGTATACATTTTTTTTCCACTGCACTATAATGTCTCGTAATTATTTGTTTACAAATAATTTACCGAAATGAGTTGTATACATTCATAAAACTGAAATATTTGAAATCATTAAATTTTCAAATTCGTAAAAAGGGACAAGCAGAAATGTTAAAGTGAGGTTTCTGCATATGACTCTCTTGTTTTCAGCGGCGTTCGTTTGTACATGACATCAGAAGTGGTGTTTTATCTCTTTTATAACAAAAGTGCTTGGAGTAATAATTGGACACTTTGCATTTACCTGCTCTCGAGATGTCCTTTAGAGAAATGAGAATAATGGGAGGTTTCACCGGGGCGTTCCTCGCAGTCCTGCAGCCTAACGCCCGTCTCGACTGTTTCCAAAGGTTTACGCATTGTATCGAACGCCTGCAGATGTAAGTGTGTATACCTGTCACCTCTCTATTCTTCGCCAGGGGTTATACGTGGTACAATTTAGACTTACCAATTTCGAGGAATTCATGACCTTCGAGTGACGCACTCGATGTGGGCACAGGGCAATAAAACATTACGGGGGATTATCGATTCGCTCATTTCCATGAATTTTCGAAGCTCGCACTTTTGTTACGGACAAAGTGATTATAATTACCGCCCACCTGGAAGTTAAATGAATCGTTCAGTGAGAGACGATGTGAATACAGTTATTGACACATTTGTGTCATTAAAAAAAAATGCAATCCTTCTAATACCAAAAAGTGCACGGAATAATTGTCGGCAGCGAACAAATGGATTTTCTTATTATTACTATAAGCCAAAAGTCTTTAGTCAAACTTCCACTGATTTTATCGATAAACTCATAAGCTGTGATTATCATCAAACTGGTTCGACATAATGTCAAAATATATTAGTCGCAACTAATTGTCAAATTACCTAAATCAAGGTTTACTCACTCCAATGTATTGTCACATAACGTAACGACGTAAGAAATATCTCTAAAAACAAAAATTGAAAATAAATAAATTAAAAAATATTTGCAAACCTAATAAATTGGATACTTTGCTCACATAACTTTTCAGATGCATCGAATTATCCTGAATAAATAATAACGTCTATTTACAGTGCGAAAAATCACTCGACGCGATGATTAATGATACAATCTTTTATCACGTATAATCATTTCATTATCATCAAATTCTTGATAATCGGGTACTCGACAACAACTTCCTTTGGTTTGCAATTAATGAGTGCATGTATAGAGATCATAAGCCCGTGGAGCTTGACGCATTGCTAACAGGTTCCTCAAGAATACATCGATTAATCACCACCGATCGTAATTCGCTTGTCGTTGGTGGATATAGCGGTGAGCACCGGATTACACGTGTACGGTACATAGCCATGTACAGATTCTATGTATGATCCAGTGGAGCGAACAACAAACATATATATACTCACTGTACAATACGATCGCTTGTCTCTATGACTACCGCTCGATTCTCGCTGCTATTTCTATTTCTCTATATGCGAGATTCCACGGTATTTCGGACCGACAATCTGTGAGTTTTGTTTCGAATTTTCGTACCAAATATTATAGAATCATACATGAAAAAAAAAAAAGAAAAAATTATACATAGTTTAACGCGAAGTGGAAAAGTCATATCGACAAAAATAAAAAGGCAACTATTTGGGTAATTTAACACAGCTTACGAAAAGAATATTACTTTTTTTTTTCTCGTAAATTGTCATCACCTGGTTATTTTTGTAAATATGGGTTTTTCAATTGACGTTAGATTTTGTAAAAAAAATTATTTTCTCAGCTTAAAAATCAAACACTAAAGGTTTAAAAAAATTTAGAGATGGTGCATTCGATGTTATTGATGACATAAAAAAGTTATAAAAAGATTGGAGTCGCCCGGTTTTTTTGGACCGTGGAATGCCCTATATATATACTTAGCCGCAGGAAAATATACCTCTTATATAGCTGTCGGCCACGCTCGCTGCGACTCGATAGTTGCATAAGAGTTTTACCTCGTGGCCTTGACTTTGGCTCTTGGTTACGCCAACAGACAATTTCGCAAGCCTCTTTACATCTAGCACCAGAAGGAGAAGGAGCTGTTCTAGCATAATAACGTCGGGACAGGCCTTTACGTGCTCGGTGCAACGATTCACAGCACGTGGGGGGTACTTTATGCATTTATTTAACTATTCTTCCAAGCCGACTGCTTTTGCCGGTGTATAGATTTTTCCTACAAGAATTCCTCGATTTATCATCGTATTTATAAACGATGATTTATTTATGTTAGTGATTACTCTTCTAATGCATGGCTCTCAACGATTTATAACGAGTTAATGGACATTTCATGTATTTACCATCCAATTTTTTTATATCAAGTGTGCATTCATAGCTCTATTAAAAAAAAAAAAAACAACAAGTACCTTTAAAGAAAAAAATATATTCTCGCTATAATTCCACGATTGACAACCAATTTTTTAAAACTTTACATGTCAAAGGGCAAATTTCACAATTTTTCACCTACTTACAACCAAAAACCTTCCAAGGTGAATTAAAAAAAAAATTCGTTGCACCGTGAAAATAGAGAAAAAAATGTAAAAAAATGTAAAAAATGATAATCAATAATGCCTGAAAATTTTAAAGCTCTTTTCTAATTTACCTTGACCTCTAAAGAAGCCCACGTTATCAGTTAAAGGCTTAAGGTATTATTACTCATGATTTTAATAAACATTTCCAACGTTTGCACATTATTACATCTGTTTATGTAATAATTACACTGCAACGAGTTGTATTACGAGGCTTAGATAATCAATGCCCCAGAATTGCGTTGACGCATATAATCGTTATTTCAGGATGTGAAGGCAAGTGCCTCGGTAAGAGTCGCTCGAGGAGAGGTGAAATGAAATTCCGTGAAGGTGCTTGCTCGCGATGTGTGCTGTGGGGCACGTGGCTGCGATAAAGAGAACGCAGAGAGGCGGAGCGAACGTGAAAAAAGAATACGAGTGAATGCGCGCTCTCCGAGTAGAAGAGATGCGCTCGCTTAGAGGAGAAAGTAGGCTCTCTTCTCGTTGGACCACTTTTGATGGTATACCCGCTCACCTCGTACACCACTACCATTTCACCTGCAGCGCTGTCTAAACCATAAAACCTTGTAACAGTGAAGCTTCTCTGTAAGAGCATTCGATACATGCGCGCGTTGTATAACCGTGGTATAAATCGGGATGAACGTCCAGTAATACAACCCAGAGAAAGAGCCATTAGTTGCTTTCGATTATGGAACCGAAGGTTTGTTTCAAGGTTCCGATCCAGCGTTTCGTAATGCATTAGAAAACCACGAATATATAGTGGAATTAATGAATCGTAAATTGTAAGTTTCATACATTAACAATCGTGTAGCGAATCAACGATTAAATAGAGTCGACGGAAAAAACGTCAACTAAACCAAAATTTATAGGAAATCATATTATTGTGATTCATGAATTTTGGGAATAAATGTGAAAAACTAATATATATTATCGTATTTATCTGTACCAGTTGAATCATTTTTATTTTATTAATAATCTATGAATGGATTAAATATAATGATTACAAGATTTTTCGAAAAATATTTACACTGACCTAATGACGAAAATAATAATATTGTAATTAAGTGAAAAATCTATTACAAATGTATCTTATTCTCATTAATACATCAATAGCCAGCTAAAATCATTGAACCCAGAAACTTGAAAGTTGAATAATTTTTCTAAAAAATTATTGACGCGAGGGATTATTTTCAATTTCAGAAATGCATGTGAATTATTCATGCCTGTCAAATACTTTGAATTAAGCTACTGTTATCGCGGGAGCGCCAGATGATGGAGATGTCTCGAATTGGCAGAGTGGCGACACTCACCGCGAATCATCATCGGAAAAAATGCTTTTGTCCAATAGGAAGAGAAAAAAAACGAGTAGGCTTCACTTAGAGTGAACTGGCCGGTACATAGTCCGCTAGTCGAAACACGGAAGTAGCGAGTTCGCCACAGGTACCCACTCGAACATAAGGATAAAGAGGAACAAGAGGTGGACGTAGATAAAAAGAGATAGAGACGAGAGACCACAGAACGCACACCGGCTGTGAGTCTTTGCTGTTTCATACCGCGCGCGCCTCGTTCAAGTACCATCGACTAAGCTCTGTGTCCGATGCCAGCAGCAGCAGCAGCAACGTCCAAGCAGCCATGGACAACGTTGTCCGCGTTCGCCACATGCCGTGACGAGTCGCGTTATGTTTTTCTTCTCTCCTCGTCTCCCCCTCCTTTTTTCTTCCTTATCTTATTCTTATTCGGCTTCTTTGCTCCTCACTGACCACACGGACAATGGACCGTCGCGTAGATTGCCCGTTGATGTTAAAATGATTCAGAAAAAAAATTTTTAGCAATATAAAATTACAGTATTGTCCACTAAATTCTATGAAAATTTGCAAATTTTGTATAAATAATTGCAATCTTATTACAATGGCGTATTAAATTGAATATATTAGCTGTAATCAATTTTTCGATAACATGAATTTGTAACATTTTTAATAGTGACAATTATAATTTCAATTATGATTAATTATATGCCAATTACAAAAAAAAATAATGAATAATATTATTAAGCTTTAATAACGTAATGAACATACTATTATGAAAATGTTGTATATTCAATTTCTTTTGTGTGATGCAATAATGTAGTGGCGATGGCGAAAGAAGGATAAAGGGAAGTGAGCGGAGAGTGTCAAGAGCACGCCAAGAAGATTATCCCATTACATTGCATGATGTGATGTAATGTGACAATGAGGAAAATGGATTTTAATCACGATTCTTCGTCAATAAGAGATTTCTCCTCAGCGAGAGTTTGAAGAAATTGAACAGACGCCTGAAGAAAGATGTTGCCGTCTGCAACTAAAGTGCAATATAATAATTTAACACAGTTGTAATGCGAATACGCGGCAACAGACTGAGTCGGCCGCAAACAGTGAGCATATGGCTGCCCACGGGTAATGGGATATTATAATTTGTATCGAAAATTGACCGCTCTCTTCCTCTTCGGGTTCTTCCTTCCGATGAAATGTATGTAATTTTCGGGATTATTTCGTTTCGGCACAGATTGCTGCTACGATGACCCAACCGCATGGAATATAGTAGGTTTATTATGTAGGATATATACACGGCGATTTAAAACATTTCCAATCATCCCTGCAATCTCTTGTTTCACAGACTGTGCTCTACTTTGGCTTCTCAAACGAACAATGGCAATTAGTTTTTTTTTTTTTTCCATTTCTCGCCCAGTCACAGAAAAGTCATGATTAATATTAAGATTAATATTTTTTATGCATAAAATTTTATACTAAACAAAACCTCATCTGAAAATGAACATTCGATTTGCAACCTAGTAAAACAATTCATATGTTAATTAAATTTTTTTAAATAGTATGTGCTCTACTTTTGCTTTCGAGTTGAACAACGGCAACAAACTGAAACAAAATCACTGCACAGTGGAATGCGACATTGGTAGACAGAGACACTGCAAACGTAAAATTTACATGGAATGACCTGTTTCTGGGGTTTGGACCCCCGCGTAGAAGGAGGATAGTCACGATAAGCACGGAGGCCCGCAGAATACCCGCGCCCTTATTTCCTTTCTTCGGTTGAAAAAAAGGTCGTAAACGTCTCCATAGTACGAAGTCGACTGATTTTTACCCAGATCTCTGGAGATATAGAATTTTGGGTGGATCCTCGCTGCGCAGGAACGCATAATTCAATGTCGTCTCGCTACCTTTCTAGATCCGTCGCATCGAAACAAGTGTGTCTCGGGCTCTTCATCTTCTCCAGATTTTTTTTTCCTCAAGGCTGTGGTGGTTGTTTTTTTGTGCTCGAAGGAAATCCTTGAAAGCTGGAAAATAATCTACAGGTTTGTATCTTATGATCACCGGGGAAATCGGACCCACCAACAATTTAATACGGAGACGACAGACAACTTATTCTTTTTTTTTCAGTGACAAAAAACTAGTGAAACTTTTTAAACGTTCAATTCTTTGAAGCTCGACTTCACAATAACTATTTGCCATTAATAGTTTGAATAAATTAAGGTTTGCAAAAATATATATTCACAGGTTCGTTCTACACAATTATTGCCAATACTTTATTTTATTTAAACAAATATTGGCCTGCCTAAAAAAATATATTCTGTAGTACAATAAAATCCTAACTCGAATTCCTTAAAATATTGTGAAACATTCTAAAGAAATTGTCATCCAATCAATTTTAATGGTAATTTTTTCAATAAAAATACATAAATGAATTATTATTATTGTTATTATTAGCATGATTATTGTATACGCATATTATCATTATGACCAACTACAAAAAATTCCAGTCGATCAGAACAGAACCTCACAATTTTCTCACTCTTCGTGGTGACTTCAACGCTCGGAAGAACGAACTGCTGTTCACGCAGTGAACACTGCACAGCTTGGCGCGTCCGCGTTGAAATCACCGATTCGATCCGTCGAGTGCATGTTCTACGTTTTCCACGTTAAACTTGCGAGCGACTGTCGAGAAATGTTCGAAGAGGAGAGAATAAACGAGCAATCCTCCGTGGAACGAGTCTATTCCATCAGCAGCATTCGTTCGACGTTGTATTTCTATAATATATAACAACGTCAACTCGCTTCGTGATAGAACTCAACGCGCATGAGACACTCGATGCCTTTGGTCACGTCGCTTTCGCGAATCGCTTCGTATTTTCGCGCTTCACGTTCGCCGAATAAATAAAAAGCCACTCGCTCACGCGAAATCTCTGTCTGACATCTCTGCCAGCGTCTCTTTCGTTGGCTTTGTCGTGAACCTACGCGGGCGCACGAAGGCCAAGCTCGCTTCTGTAGCCGGTTGTACGTGTCATGTGTTTCTATACTATTATATCGAGTCATATACCTAACATGCCGGAAAAATACACGGATACGCTTCGAGCACGAATATTCTCGGGTACCCGCAGAATTCGCGTTCAACTAGTCGCACGTCGAAACGTAGCAACTCAAGGTCTGTGTATATTAAAGGTGATATATATAATTTACAATGTTGTAAAGCTTTAACGAATCTACCAAATCTAATTAAAAAAAAAACAGAATATAAGAAACGAAAAAATTGTTGCTAGTAATGCAGCGTAATCAGATATTTTTACTACCGAGTAAAAAACGCTTTGTTTACCGACTCAAAGGCACATCGTTTTTTCTATGCTACAGACAAACAAGTGAGAGATCCATCAATCAATATTATTGATATCAGTGAAATAACGATATGCAGAAATATATGGTTAGATAATATGCAGCGGAAAGCCGCGATTCGGACGTTGCGTAGCAATGCGCACGCGTGTTGAGCGCGCAGTCAGATCACGGTTTCGAGCATTGTATATATAGTTAGTTGTTGCAGGTCGCAAGGCATATACCGCTTTCCGCGCGGCATTCCCTCATTCTCCTCGCACGTTCGTTCCTCGCCCGGACATCGCAGCGATATTCCCGAAGGTATAAAATGCAGCCTTGCCGTAGCTGCACTCACGATGCAACGCCTCTCTCGGAGCGCACGATTTAGCAGATGCATGCTGCACGCGAGGGAAGTTAGCAGGGAGCGAGAGAAGAGCGAGTGCCGGAGAAACCGCGCGAATAACGCACATACAACGAGCCCGGGACATGTGAGATATGAACACATTCGCAGTCAGAAATCGAATACGAGTATATGAAAGGAATGCATCGATGTACCTCTCTGCGTACACGAAACCGTCTACCTATATCCTGCTCTATAGTTAGAAACGCACACGAGCACTACAAGCGAAAAACACAAGGCTTTGCATCTCGATTCCTAGAGATACTTCTACGCGCACGGTATATGCAGTAACCCGAGTGCTCGACGGTGAGCACAACATGCAGCCGCACGAAGAAGATGCATTTCAGTATAAAGGTATCCCTGGTACTTCGCGTACATACATATATACCCACATCCCGAGTCTCACTGGACCCTGAGATAAATTTACAAAGTCATTTTCTGCAGGCATCGCTGTGCCACGGGCTTCACTGCCCTTCGTCTCGTGTTGCTATATGCTGCATTTATACCTGCACGTAATCGCGAACGTGACCAGCAGCTACGATTCACCGCTAATAAGTTTCAGTAATTAGTGCAGGCCCTAACTTCACCGCTACTTATTATACAGACAAAAAAAACTGCGAAATCCAAAAATGCTGCTATCTTTATATTTTATATAAATTTTCGAAAAACCCTCGGTTTCAGCGATTCACTTCCACGTTACTTTCCACAATCATCTCCGTTAAATTTTGCGCATGCGCCTCATTGCCGATAGCGGCCAAGACGAGGAAAGAGCAGCGGAACGTCCACCACCACCGCCGAGAGGACGACGAGCTCGGAGAGCTCCTTCGCTCGCGAAGGAGTTGCCCGCGAAGCTGAGGAGCAAAAGAAGGACCGAAATACATGCGCCGTTGCTGTGGAGGTACAGTATTGCGGAGGCTTACGGCGGCATAGCGGAGCTCACGAGGCGCGGTGGGGGTTAAAACGAAGCAGAGTAGCAGTAGAGGCCGAGTAGTTGTTGCAGACAGTACGGTGTACTTCTCCCGAGCGAGGGAGTGGGGAGAACGAAGACTGGGCCCCTCAGGTAGCGACCGCGTGAGTCCGCGGAGTGGGGGAACTCACGGTCGGGGCCCGGGGTCCTGTCCGAGATCCCAACGAGGCCCCAGTTGCTCGCGAGAAGCCAGTACGATCGTGAGTGCCACGCAGAGCGTCGTGTTGTACAGACGGACAGATTACACACACGACCTCCGGCTCGAGGTCCCGCGGTCTCAGTCGATAACTGTAAATCGAGACGGACGGTTCTTCGGCTTTGGTCACCGTGCCGGTGTTTTTATTTATTCAACGGTGTGTGTGTTGTTAATTATTTTTTTTCCTTCTCGTTCACTCAATTGAAATAAAAACATTAAAAGGAACATTTGGTTTTTCGATAAAATAACATAAACACGCTGGACGTTACGCGAGTGAATAAAATCGTGCGTCGAATGATCTTCGACTTAGAGCCCCATGAAAAAGAAGAACAAGTGATCTCTCGCCGATGTGTTTTATGGATTTGGATAAAGTCCCTGTGACTCCCAGTCGTCGGTAGTGTCGGTGCTACCGATATCCCAGAATATCGGCTGGAGGCTGTCAGAACATTGGAAAGTTTGCGGCGAGGTCGAGTGAGATTGTAAGGAGAATCGAGGAAAGAATCGGCTTCACTTCCGGTTAGGTGGCCGCTGATTATTCGACGACAGGTGTCGCGACCTTGGGTACACCGGGATAAGGTTGCCCGAGATTACGTTACACCGTGATGGTGGCGTGAATATTCAAACAAGAAAGATTTACACGGTGAAGTGTCATCGCTGCATGTCAGAGAAATTCGAAGAACTCATGGTGGTATATGGTTACACTTTTGAGATATATACCGATTAATTGAGACAAGATGCCGAAGATATTCCTCATCAAGAACAGGCTTCACCAACAGCAACTGAGGCTGCTGGAGGCACAACATCTCAGCAAAAGCCCTCCGCCCGGTAGTGGCAAGGATAGCCCACTTGGAGGATCCGAACCTCTCAGTCTCATCGTTAATAAGCATCAATGTAAGTCGCCAAACTGTACAAGTTGTTTTGTTTATTTTTGTTTTTTTTTTTTTCAATTTTATTTATAAACAGGTATACTTGTTTATAGCAAATTGGAGGCTTTATTGGCACCGGTTTCGCAGCAGGCCTCGAGTCGCTGTAAAGTTTAACGCGAACTTAGTCGTTTAGAAAATTACTAACCGATCATCGTCCGCGATTTCTATAGTCTCGCGTTTTGCACGCGCGCACGCAGGTGTAGACACCTGTGCGCAGGTGTCGCTCGCCAATAATCTACCGGGCACTCGTGGACGCGTTAACGAGCCTCCGCGAGACCATAAAACGCTAAAATTGATACATAATAACACGGTAGACCTTGAAAATCGCTAGAGAGCTTGAGAGTTTTAGCGACTATACTGCAGCTTGTCTCGTAACGATTCCGCGAACGCTTGTACTCTCTTCCTCTTCCTTTATCTCCTCGTCTCAATTACTAAATATTTATCTCTAATCACGACGAGAACCACTATGTACGCAAATTATTGCTACTCACGTAACTGTAGGTCAACTACTATTTTACCTGTAGAAGTTTCCTTTCTATCTTTGTTCACACTTTTTTAAAATCACATTAATGAGAATCTGGACATAATTGGCAAAGAAAATTTATTTGATTTTGTGTCGAAATCAATTCCGATTGTTGCAAGAAGATCTAAGGTTTTTTAGCAAATCAAAATTATTGCTACTCATGTAACTGTTGGTCAGCTAATATTTTTCAGATGTTTCCTTCTTCCTATTGTTATTCAATTTTGAAGAATTATCGCATTAATGAGTTGATTTAAAAAAATAAAAATGATTACAACTTACATTGCAGATATTCGATCAAATATTATTTTATAACGAAGCATTTTCTCCCTTATAAAGTTTTATAAAATAACTTTTACATTAATTTGAATGTGATTAGGAGAAAATAAGATTCATTGAAATTGTTGCAAGAAGATTTATCGATTTTAGCCTGCGGAGCTTTGAAACGTTTCGCAGTCTTTTGACCTTTGAGCTGCTAATCCAATAGAAATTCTGCGCGACGAGCGGAGTGATGATCTCCATGAGACGCGATCCTTTTCGTTGTCGTTAGTTGCGTAACTACTGCGAGCGCGCGCATCTTCTTTCCCGTGAGCCCTCGCGTCGTTTTTTCGAGTCAGTATATCGCGCGCGCGCGCGACGAACGGTACATTGAGTAGGTGAGACGATGCTGTTTCGCAGTTAGCTGCCTGGTCCTTCGCCCGTTGCATCCCCGAAATCTCCGGCTCCGTCTCATCCTAAAACTGGTTTAGAAAAAACTGTTCACCGCTCGCGGAGCTCTGGCTTCTTTTTTATTCCATTCACCGCTTCTCCCCGTCTATCGTTCACTTTCGGTCAAATCTTCGAATGGATTCGTTCAGAGATAAAACTTATCGTAAAAAGTAATCAATGATCAATAATTAGGCCAAGCGCGTTCGATATAAATTGACCAATATTTTTTTTTACTTTTCCAAATAATAACAGTGACGAAAAACAAAATATTATGAGCAAAAGTTGATATCCATTTTTTTGCACCTTTTTAATAGCTACGGCAAATAAAATAAAAACGACAAATATAATTTTTTTTCGTATATACAAATTTCCTAGAATTAATTAAATTAATCCTGAAGAAACTGACAATTATTCCAACGGTAGTCGATCATTAAATCGCTCTACAAACGCCCATAATTTGTTCGCCAATTATAAATTAAATGGCCGAAGAACAAAGTGGTAAATAAAATGAATGAAATGACTCGAGCACAGCAAACGTCACACGTTTGAACTCAATATTGCGAGCCGCGCGTTCGTAACCGGTCTCGCCGTGCGAGAAAGCTACACGGTAAGGCTGAAAATCATGATCAACAGCGACGATCAAGGGCGACGATTGGACGGGATCCAGTCTGACGTGTCTCGAGACTGTAAAAGTGTCGTTCGATCGCGTGGGACGACCGTGAGTCTCCTGTATGTACTCCCACACACGCACAGCTATTCCACGATGCACACGCGGTACACGCACTTACGCACATAGCCGTGTCAATCCGTTATGTGTATGCTCGCGAGGTATGCGAAGCTCTCCGGACTCTGGAATCCAGGCAACGAGGCATGCGCTCGTACCGCGGAGACTTCGATGCCTTGCACAAGAGATGAATCCTTCGTCAGCACAGAAACGTCTCCCGTTGTGCGAACGTATGACGAATCTCCAATTCCTCGCGTTCCTTCGGTAGCTCCTCTATTTTGCTATTAATATCGCGGCATTTTTAGTTTTTTCTCCTCCATCACCTCACATATTTACACTTATTCTGAATTATACAATGTGTGATGTTTATCTACGAGAATTGCGTGGTGAATTAAGCCATAATTGGCCGTGCAACTTGTGGGAATAATTCATACATGCTATATTCAGTTGTATACATTTTATTGCGCTATTATGACTATCCTATCATCGGAAGAAGCGTATTTATAGCGGCTTGATTATCCTTAACCCTTCGTTACGGTAGATGCATTAAGACTTTTTTTTTTCCATTGACTTCTTATGGGTGCATGTTGAAGTAATTATTTCTCGGGTCTTTTAAAAACGGAATTATTTTTTTATAACTCGTTGCTAATATTAACCTTTACTAGGTTAAAGAATTAATTAGTTAAGAAATTAGCAAAGTCAATTTTAAAAAAAAAATTTGTTTGTTAAATATCTAAATTATATTTAAAAAAAAGAACGCTCAATATTATATTATCAATGCAACAGAATTTATACAATACGTTGTAAAATTCACGGGTGCTTAAGCGAGTCGAAAACGCAGCTACCGTACAGCTTAAAATCAATTTCCTTTATGAATGGCCCGAAAGGAACAATATGGGAGGGCTTCGATATTTCATCGATTACTCCACGATTAACAGTATCTCGTTTAATTATATCTCTATCCTGTGAAGGAACGTAACATGATACACGCGACGGCTCCAAAGACACACACATACACACACACGGAGAGAAACGGTCGCTCTGAACAGACACACACACGCGCAAAGTGAGCAGCGGTCCCACGGAATTCTCGAGAGACCGGTTCTCGGCTGGAGCCTCACCTTCTCGGCCGAAACGAGCGTCGAGCTGAAAGCCGCAGGACCATCCACGTCCTCGAACTGCCGTGAGCTTTGCGGCGGCTTCGTAAGCCTTCTCCTCTCAAGTTTAGCCTCGGCCGAATAATTAAAATCGTTTATCTAGCGTTTCCGATGCCCGACGAGAGCGATCATAAAAGGTCATCGTCCATACGCGATGAATCACGAGAGACACTGCGTGAATAATTCGACAGAGAAAAATACGTTTAAAAAAAAACATTAACCGTATAATTACTGCATAGTTACTGCTGTCCAAATTATTAACGACTTGACTGAGAAATCAAGACCAGTAGCGGCACGACCAGTTAACACGACTTTCCATAAGCCTCACGAGCTCTCAGAGCCTTCGTAATACACTACATCACAATATATACATATATTCCTACACATTCTTCAATATTCGCAACACCTGACATAACATTTAACGTCGAAAATTGAGTCAATCGTTTCATCATCGTGATTGTCTTCTCCGTGCCTCTTTTCCCTTCTGTTTAACGGTTACTCTTCGAGATAATTAAAAACTAATCCTCGGTTATAATAGAGGACAAGGTAAACGATATATACGCCCGGTAACTGAAAAGGGGGAGTGTCAAGCGCCGAAAATAAATCGACTGGGAACGTAACCAGCGCTCACGGAATATTTCGTCATAAGCGTAAAGGTTCGCTCATTGAGCGTCGAGAAACACAGTAGAACAGACTCGGCGTATTATTCACGAAAGCCTTGGGATCGCGAAAGGATTTTTAGAGCAGGTGCCAGGAGAAAAGAGATAACGATCTCAGGTATTAGATGCTGGGTATATGCTTGTGTGTGTGCGCACTATGTAATATCCGAGCACACGTTTAAGTTAGCCAGAAGGTAAAAGATATATTGGGATTAGAAACGGCGCTGGAAGGTCGCGACTCTGAAACGACCGGCGGTGTTTTTGTTGTTTTGTTTTCCTCCTCGTCTCATTCACACTTGCCCTTCTCGTGTTGTGCTCGATCTTTCTCGCTCTCGTAAATTTCTTCGGGGCGGTGAAGCCTATGGTTTGTAAGTAACGCGCCGTCCTGCATTCCATCGCGTCTTAAAATGGACGTTGAACGTCGAACCGCGGAGCTGTTGAAGCTCTCTCTCTCTCTCTCTCTCTCTCTCTCTCTCTGTGTGTTCCTCTGCGAATCGTGACCGCGCGACTCTGCCGCTGCTTTTGCTACTCTCCGCTATAGCACACAACGACTCTTATGCTGCACTCCGTCGCTCCACGGTCACGAAATCCGATTGACCATTCCATGCACGCGCATTCCAGTTAGCCTGCCGTACCAATGTCGTTCTGCTTCACGTCGCTCGCCGGAGTTACTTAAGAATCTCTTCTACCAGATTCAATAATACGTGGAGAAAATATTTGGCGAAATTGAAACCTCGAGAAAATCGGGAATTCAACTCACATCTAAAAAATTCTGTTATTTAATAAATATCCTGTAGAAAAAAAAAAAAAAAATCAGTGTGGGTTAATAAATGAATAGAATCGATTTCTCTCTGTGTAAATAAGTAAAATGTTTTTCAGTGACCTCGTGAAAATTGGAATTTATGGAAGTGTCACATTTGTGTTTTCTCTATAATTATTTTTTAATTTTTTTCTGGCGTGGTTTCTCCGAGTCCGAGCGTTGTGTACACACGATGATGATGATGATGAAGACGCTGCGATGCGCGACCCGCTAAAGCTCGTCACCCTGCGTGGAGAACAGTCGTTGACACGTAAAGGTAATCCCGCTCGGTGTGTGCGGTGACGCGCACCTGTGCCAAAGGCCAGTATACCAGGATGTGCAGTCATTGTGACGAATTACAATGCATCGTTCCACGGCGCGCCGTGTGGCATTCGTCCGCTTGACCATCAGTAGCAGTAGTCGTCGGACTGCGCCCGGGCTTCACAATCTGGGTGAAGCATATAGCGTGTCGTCCAGAACGAACATTTTTTAAATCCGAATTCATGGTAGAAAGGAATAATTACCAGTCGTCCCGTCTATTATATACAAACACACAGAAACTGAACATTAAAGTCCCGGAATAAAATTATAAAGTTAAAAAAAAAATCACTGTTCAAAATATTTAGTATTATTTTTCATTACGTCCAAGGGAAACGCATTCACAAAAACTGCTTCCCTTACAAAAAATTAAAAAATGCTCCCATGTTTTATGCATAAGGTAAAAAATTTGCATAAGAGAATCCGCGAATTCTCAGTCAGTGTTTGCACTAATCGGTGTAATCTCAAAAAAAAAAGAAAATTTCGTGCATCCATAATTTTATCTGCATCCATGAATATGGATGGTCTATGATTTTCTATTTAATTTTCTATTGATCATTCAATACGGGTATGAATAACAGTTAAAAAGGGGTGAAACATGCAGGTACGTCAGAAAACAGTACTTGAACGCAAGACGATATTTCTGTGCGTCGCTGTAGCGCAAGAAACCGCACCCACATCACGTTCAAAGAGTCCCTTTTTTTTTGTTATCCCTCCTTCGCTCATTCTCTTTCGGTCCTTTGTGCTGGAAAGTTTTGTCCTCGCGCGTATGTACAATGCGACGTGTATTTATCGCTTTTCCCTGTCTCCGTCTTTCTTGCTCGATGATGATTGTCGTCGGGAGCGCATTGTCGACGAGCGAGAAACCACAGAGATCCAAGGGGCTTCGAGACACGAGCAGGTAAAGAGAGAGAGAGAGAGAGAGTTACCTGTTCGCGAGCCCAACAAACTCCCTCGTCGCTGTCTTGGGCCACAGTGACTCGGGCCCTACGCGAGACCGAGTTAATCGCTGCCACCAGCAATTCTCGAGTGCCCGCAAGAAACTTTAATGGCGCAAGAGAGCCCTGACCGAAATTCCGGTTATACAAGGGGGCCAAGTGCAGACGAGAGCCCCTTCAACGCTCGCTCTGACTTTGTATGTTACTATACGATCCATACTTTATTTTCTACGCTCCAGCGACGAAACTCCGCGGCCTCGAACTCTCCGAGCGTCTAGACTCTCTCGGTGATCGCAACGAGATCGAAAAATCAGATATCCCATCGTTACGAGGATTAATTGAACTAATTGAATTAATTTCATGTTCCTCCGTCATTACACGATCATTGTACTGTACACGGACTAATTCGAATTGTAGGAAAGAGAATCCGCTTCTTCATGTGGCCATACACACACACACACACACACACACACACACACACACACACACACATATGGGGTTAAGTATACCAGAAAAATAATGTGATATATATATATATATATATATAATAACAGCTATTTTGAGACTATTATTGTAAAAATTTATTTCTCACTTTCGCAAAAATTTACACTGTCGAAACAATTTTGAAAATTAATATACTGTATAGAACACTTTATATTATATTTGGATGAATATAAACGTATCTTGGTTATATATTGTATATATGTTTTTTTGGTCCTATGAAAAAATAGTGGCATCGACTAAAAATAAATAACTCCCACTTTACAGTTTCCAAAACTCTTGAGGTTCGTCTAAGTGTAGGTATACAGATAAACATGTTTCTTTGAGATTAACACAACCGAGTTTTAATTAACAGCCTAATTTTTCACGCTCCGTTACACATCCGCATCAGTCCCGTACATATCTCAGCTAAGAATATAATATATACCTAACCCGAAGGAAAAACTGGTAGACTCCCGCACTGCTGATCCCTCCTTATCTCTTCCGTCGGATCTTTCCCGTCCTCAGGTATACGCTTCCCCTTGAACAATAATAATCCAGTCCGAAAATTCCCAGTTCTTCCTTGCGAGACTCTCGAGCCGCGTGAAATTTTCTCACGACTTCGGCGCAACCTTCGCCCGTCGTAAGCAGCGACCAATTTTATCGGGATCTGAAAGTCAAGAGATTATCTTTTTTCGCACTGCCCGGAATCACTGCTAAATACATAAAACTTCACGCGTGGATCAAAGAGTTATGTCACTTTTGCAAACCACGTGTTTTCAAATTTTTTTCCCGCATACTAAAATTATCATTCGAAAAATAACGCGAAAATTGTAAGTTCTCTTTTGCGAGATTCTCGAACAGCGCGAAATTTTTTTACACCTTTGTCGGAAGCACCGATCAATTTGATCGAGATCCAAAAATCCTCGATTTTTAATCATCTTTTTTCGTACTGCTAAAAACCACATATAAATCCATTAAACAATATCCCTCACTTTTACAAACCCCGTATCTCCAAATTAAGCCGCATGTGAAAATTCGAATTTAAAATACTGCGTGCAAAATTTACATAGAAAATGCTCGGTTCCCGCGAGACTTTCGATCAGCTTGAGATTTTCTTCTTCGGCGCAACCTTCACTCGCCGTAAAAAACGACCAATTTTATCGGGATCTGAAAGTCAAGAGATTATCTTTTTTTCGCACCGCTGGAAATCACCGCGCGAACGCCAAGGCGACGGAAGAAAAGAGGCGATCTCCGCGATCCCGGATTACGTAAGCTGACGTTTTTACGCGAGAGCGATAGTCGCGTGCGTGCGCATCCCATCTACACAACTCGTCGCCACTCTTCTTCGGATCGTTGCGGCGCGACGAACGGGGCACAACACCGTTTGTACGTCGCACGCGGTGGCGACTACTCGGTGTCACCTTGCCTGTCAACCCACGCACGGTACCGCTACATAAATGCCGGACGGGGCACACACACACACACACGCGCGTCTATCCTCGTGTTTGTGATGCGTTTGCTAGCGCGGCTATGTTGCATTCGCACTCATCGTATTGCAATATAATTCTATCGGTGACGAGCTGACTCCGCGCACCGAAACAAATGCGAGACTCAACCGTGATTCCGTAACTTTGCGGGCTTTCAAGAGGAAATGCGAGTCATTTTAACGGAAACTCTCGTAAAGCGAATGCCACGATCTAATGTCGTATTATAATGCAGATTTTGCTGCATTAAAAGCGTATGCTTTTTTTCCGGAAAAATCTGACTTTCTCACTGGTAATTTATATTATTGGGAATTAGGTTCGTTTGTTATTAGAGCAAGGTTAAATTAGAAAAGGGTTAAAAGTAAAATTGAAGAAATTATGAAGGAACTATTTTCTAATGAAAACTTTTTTGAAAACGAATTTTTCAAAATTTACGCGCAAATCAATTTTTGCTGAAATAAAATAAAAACTTAAGATGCACTTACAATAAAATTCGAACTGTCGAATTGTTTTTCAGAATTGTTTCATGGTAATGTAATAAGATGTTTTGAAAGCTGTTTATTTTTTATTGTTATAAATATGGTACGTTGACAGTTAAAGGGTTAAACCATGTATTACGAGCTGCATGACGAAAAGGAAGCATATGGGAACATCGGGTACATTGTTAATCCGGTTAATGCGTAGCGTAACAAAGCGTGTAGCGTGCGAGAGTAAAATTGCGGTAACAAGTGCCGCGGGTAAAGTCGGGGAATAATTTTTTTGAAGGGCAGATCGAATACACCTCGCAGACACATTGCGTTATTAGTCGGCTACCCTCGAAGAGAGCGATAAAAATCTACCCGTCGGGAATTCCCCCCGAGTCTCCTTGAGTTTCTTCAGCGTATAATGGTCTAAGCAAACGTCCATCGAATGCACCTTGCGAGTAGCAGACCATATAATGCGGCACATGTATCCGCATACCGGTGCACTCAACTTTAAATAGCACCAGAATTAGCGATCCTTTTGCTTATTCAAATAAGAATTCACCGTACAATTATTATCTTGTAATAATACCTCGCAGTGATTATTAAAATGTACGTAAATTTCAGATAAAAAACAAGAACAATTCACAATCAAATTGTACGAACATCGATTTATTTTTCAATGCATCAAATTAATTGCAGCTTTTTTTTTGTTATCATTAGGTAATTTTTTATTTAATGAATATATGTTGCACATTGTAGCTGAAAAAAAAACTATGGATTAATGATACATATTCATTGTTCGAAATGATAGAGGTGCGTAACCTTGAATAGCACACATATGTCTTTTTTATTCCCTCTGCGGCTCGAGTATTATGAATTGGGGTTGTACGATGAACCGCTGAGAGCTCCGCATGATGTCTCTTCTTCGAACTCGCGCCGAGTTAACGTATATAATAGTGAGCCGGTTCACGGGACTTCTAATGTATTCACCCTTTGCCGCGTCGGAGGCTATGGTGTTACTGTTCTCGTGACTCTCGTCTCGAGCTTCTCTTCTTCTCCTTCTTCTTCTTCACGGCTCGTAAACGTTGCAAAGTGGCGCTGCAGGTGCGGACGTCTAACGTAACTGAGACACGCTCGGTCAGCCTTCACCCCTTTAATATTCATTATATTCCCTCTTCCGATGTATTTCCAAAGGACTCGCGACGAAGTAACTCACAAAACCCACATTACAACCATGGAAATATATTTCGTAAAACTTACTTAGCCGTCGGACTATTTGTCACTGCTTGCTGAATGAAAGCGATTTGAATAATAAACAGTAAAAAGAAATCCGTTACGATACGATGAGTTAGATAACGGTTATTAGTTAGCATACAGCAAAAAGGATGTATAATATCTTCACGTAAGAGCCCAAAGAGGCTCGACCGCTTCTAATAGTTGTACAAACGTTACAGAACCGAGATATAACAGCCTCTCGATTTCGTAAACCCAGTTTTGTGTGTCAGACGGGATAGATTTCACTCTCTAAGGATTTTGCGGGTTGCCGGGGCGGCGATAGTTTTGGCTAATGCTCGATTGCGATCCGACGACCTCTCTATTCTCCCTTTCTCAAGATCCTTCTTTCAGGCGAAACTCTCTATACAAATGTACAGTTTGCAGAGCGGTAAAAGTAACCGTTTCTCTTACTCAACACGAGGCTCGCAGACTGGCGATTAGTTAATATCTAATCGTCGTGCTCGACGAGTTATTTTTTTCTCCTTCTCTCTCTCTCTCTCTCTCTCGCTCTCTGATCGAGTGAAACGCTACACACGCTCTGTCAAATATTTTATTTCGCATATTCGTTCGCTCTGCCATTCGACAATGGCTTTTTGTTGGCCAACTGACGAGATTAATTCACCTCGAGATTTATTCTCGGGCGCGGATTCGAGCGCACGATAATAGGGATATACACGAGGTTCGAAGAAATTACCAAAGAAAAGTTTCTCGAGGGAGTGGTCCTTCGCTCTTGCACCGCCGCTGCGCAATAAAGTAGGTCAAATAGGCTGCGCTCGCACCGAGAGTTCGATAGACCGGATCCGGAGAAAAGGCCAACGGCGATGAGTTGAACACCCTTTGTTTCAGCCAAAATTCTCCAACCACAATCTCTTCCACACTTGCTTGAGTATTTCACTTTTTTCCAACTATTCAAAAATTATGACAACATTTTTTTCCCAAATCTGGAATAAAATAAAAAATTATTGGCTAATTGCAATGATTAGGATGTAGAAATTGCCCAACAGCCTCTACGATGGTAAAAATATTTTTTTTCCTTTAATGTCATTCTAAGCAAAATATTTATAAATATGCATTTTTTATTTATTCAAGGAAAATGTAGGATGAGTTTCTGACAAGATTCCACGGGTTTTCAATTGTTTTAAAATAATACATAATTATGTAAGTATTTTTCTGTAGTACTTCAGGTTGAAATAAAAAAAAACAAATTAAGGGATCTCATTCCTTAAAAATTTAGAGAAAAATCGTAATTCGCACGTGCGATCATTTTTAAAAAAATTCTTTTTGCGATTTAACGTCGATCGATTTTAATCTCAATCGTGCGAGCCGATACTTTCATTATTTCTATGTGGTGAAAAAAAAAGACACCGTGAATTACGACAGATCACAAGGGGGAGAGTCACGTCGAGAGTTAATACCAGTGTAATGGAAGACAGACGGAGAATTAATGCTTTAAATCGGACTTCGTAAACGGTTTTCTCTCTCGCCGCTCGAACCTTCCCAGGCGAGAGTTGCAAGAGCACGAGAACGCGACCAACACAACGAGTGATTCGCGCTCGTGCCCCCGTCGCTTGGTTGGCACTGACCCGAATTTGTCCCTCGCGCCTCTTCCCTTCTTCGTCACGCCGTCGCGTCCTTTCGTTATATCCCAAGCACGTCGCCGTTGTCTTCGGCGTGCGGAAACCTTGCCCTGCACCTGACCTTCCTCTCCTCCGGGGGGGCCCGTTTGCAAGCGTATCCCGCAAAACGTGTTCGCGTCTGGGAAACAAAAGAGCCTTTTAGGCCTTTTTCGTAAAACGTATTATCTCCTGTCATCGAGTCTGACCGCCTTCTGTTTAATTTTCAAATTAACAGCCATCGACTTACATTCCGAAAATAACTCTACCAAAAGGGTTGACAAATTCACTTCCAAAAATCCCATACTATTTTCATTTAGAATGTGTAAATAATATTCGGAAAATCAATTTTACAAAAATGATTTCAAACACTTTTTTGTGCAAACGCGAAGAAGGGTTAAAAGCATCGTAATTGATATAAATGATAATAACGACAATTAATAACGAAATAAATAATTTAACTGGAGGAGTCGAGCCGCGTTTTCTGCCAATCGTTCAAGTCACCGAAGAAGTTGTTGTCTCTCTTTTTCTTTTACATCTCTTCTCGTTCTCTTGGCTCAACGCACACGAATGCGAAAAGCTGTAACCGATAGTTACACGAACGTAGTATTTGCGGAGTTTGCCGCGCCCGAGACTCGTCGGCCAAGTACCGGTTCCCATTTCTTTCTCCGATTCTCCGCTTCTGTCCAACTTCTTATCTCGACTATTCTCGGCACTCTTTCTTCGTCGCGCCCACTGCAAATGCTATAACTATGTATGTACAGGCCATTAGCGCAGGCAAACGTTCCGTCCTCCGTTCCGAAGAACACACGACGTTAGTTGGTACACCGGTCACGAGGACCCCGTTCATATTTATAGCCCAACAGCGCGCACAACACGGAGACGACTCGTTGGTTGGCTCTGTGACCAGTTAGGAGATTTAGTTAGAGTCGTGAGCGTATAGTAAAAGACGAGCGGCTCTCTCGAAGGTTGCCCAACGGCGTTGTCGAGTCAACGATGACGACGACGAGCGGCTTTCGCACCAGTGGCGGTTCCACTTCGCCATTTTCGATTCGCCCGTAGCTTCTGCGGACGCTGTTCTCGGTTATAGCGATAGAGGTGACGCAATCTTCTTGCGCAAAAGGCGTTAGAAAATAGTCGCTTTATAATACTGGTATATATGTATACACATGAGGACCTCGAGTCATCGTTCACCACGTGCTTACGAGGACACTGCCGAAAATTAGTCGAAATATCTCGAGCTAGTTTCGAAAGTTTGACATTAGCACATTTTTACAGCCTCGCGCGATAATCACGTTACCATTTATTATGTAGCCATCCAACGAAAATGGAATTTTTTAAAACTATCATTCAAATAAACGAAGAATAACAGGAAATTAGTATATATTTATGTCGAGTTCAAATAATTTATTGAGAATTGTGCATCACTATGCATAAAGGAAAATTAATTATTCACGACACGTACAATGAGTTATAAGTAATTAGTAAAAATGGCAATCTGTACAGGGTCACAGTCAGCTTATGATATAAAATAAATGATAAGCTTCTTGTATCTGTCACTTACTGCGGTTACTTTCTTTCTTATCCACGTTTTTCGCATTATTTGCTGTCGGCAGTGATATACAGCGTGACGGCCGTTATTAGATACAACTATAGGTCGACTCCAGGCGGACCGGTATTTTATCGGGTGCGAGACATGTACATATCTCATGGAGTGAGCATTAGCTACGGTTTATGTACAGCGTGGAACTATTGCATAGATTGGCTCAGAGGGGTTTGCGCAAGGCGAAAAAACTCTCGCGGCCTTGATGAGTCGATGGCTTCCTGGTTTCCGCTTGGACGACGACGACTTCGTGTGCTTCGGTCGGCGACGTCCTCGTGCCCCATTCGCACGAAACGTGCGGTGTTTACGATGTCAAAGTCAAGAGAACGCGGCTCCCGCGCTGCCAGCGCAACTCGACTCCGCCACGAGGCCTTAGAAATAACTGGAGGGGTTTCCCTCTTCCATAACTCGCTCTCGCTTTGAACACTCTTTTACGACCTTTATTAACTAACTGGAGCAACTACATTGCCGGCGTTCTTTCGCCGTCTAACAGACAATTATTACACGGCTTAAACACTTGACGCAATTATCGCAAAGTGGTGTCTCAATGCTCTGACAAGTTAAGAAATGCGAAATTCAATAGCTATTAAAAATCCGATATTGCTGATAAACTCGTTTTCTTTGGAATTAATGCAACACTTGAAATTGGTATTAACATTGTTAACTAATGATCAGCATTGTTGCATTCTAAGAGTTATTTTAATGGCTTCATATAAGATTATTATCATTAAAATAAATGAAAACAGTTTCCTGGAGGCGATAGAAATATAAAATCTATTGTCTACATTTTCAGAATAATCGATTACTTATATATTACTTTGTAAATAATCACGAGTATCACTCGGTTTTTGCATACGCATAATTTCATTGAACAACAAACGTTTCTTAACGATTTCCGGGTCGCAGAATGTCCGCTTTCGCTAAAAAAACAATTTCTTGTGTTTCTTAGCGAAAACAGTGGTGTCCGAGAGAATCTTGATCTCGGGATTTTCCCGGGAGTGCGTAAACGATGTCGAGGACCTACGTCCGGAAACGAGCTGTTTATTGAAATTCTTCGGTGCGCGAGAAGAATGCTATTTAATATTCAGGGTCGCGTTGTCGCTCGGATAATCATTGGCTATTGCATGTATAACACATTCGTCGCTATGTATGTATAGATATACGCCGTGCAGTACAATCTTCGCGCAACGTTAGGATCGTCGTGATATGTAGAGAATGAGCTCAACGACCGCTGCGTTCTCTTCTCTCGTGGCTCTTCCGAATTCAAGGCTGGTTCGCGCGATTATTTCAATACGCGCTTCGAGAGTCGGCGATGACGCGTCCGCTCGCTCGACGAGCTTTCGTACGGACGCGCGCTGCCCGTAAACATAATAAAAGATTCAGAGGAATTTTCGACTCGTGATATTCCAACGGTAAACACGCTTCTCATTCTCAAGGTCAAACGTAGCGTTTCGAGAACTCGTGGCCTCACGACATAATTCAAAGGGCCAGCCCCGAGTGGATAAATCTTGGGAAAAAAACAACGTTCATGAATTAATCACAACCATTGCCGAGAATATCTCACTATCGACCAAATTAAAATCCACGAGCGCCCGAGAAACATTCACATACACTTTTGTGCGTGGACCTTGAGCTGTTCCAGAAATAAAAGAAATGAGACGAAGAATGAAAAGAAACACTGCGATATTTTTTATGCGTGCGATGATGTGTTGTTGTTGTTTTTTGTTTTAATGTCCCGTTCTATGTTTTTCAATTTGTCTTTTAAAAAAATTTATTTATTTGATTTATTTTGTTATTTTGCAGATCGTGACCGAACGGAAGATGACAGAGCGACAACACCAGAGTCTCTGCGTAGCAGCAGTCCAGCGAATTCGCCACCGCCTCAGTGGCAACCATCGACGCCGACGAATACGCCACCGCGACGCTTTATCTCGAGCATTCTCGGTGGCGATGTACCTTACGGAAGTCGCGGTCATGTGCTGACGAGGGCCGAGCGCAAAGAGTACAGTAGCCCACCTATCGCACCAACGGGCGAAAAACCCTTGCCTGGAAAATCGGAGCGACTGGAACTCCCGAGACCACCCACACCACCTAAGACACCGAGAGTCGAACCACCCACGAGAGTCTCCGTTATACAAAGGGTTCCACCTCAAAGTCAACCACCCAGGAAGGAACAGACCAAGATCGAACTGCCACCTACTCAGGAACCAGAACAAGTACGTCATTGATACTCATTCAAAGCAATATCATTGAATAAAAAAAAAATTCTGGTATTTGTAACTATAACGTTTTTTTCTTAAAAGCCTGCAGTATTCTTTTGTGTAATTGATTACTGAACATTAAATTATTGATTCCAGGATCAACCCATAGACTATGCAGTGCCGAAGAGAAAGGAAGAAACTGACGAGGAAAGAGGTCGTGAGGGTGCAAAAGCCTCTCGTATTGGCAACTCGATTGCCAGGCCAATGTTGGCGATGAGATTGTCGGGACCGCAGACGGTGAACGCAGCGGCGGGTCACGGTAGATCAACGAATTCCGGTAACAACGGTGGCGGCGGTTCGAGTTCCGGAAGCGGTGGAAGCTCATCGGGTACCAATGGCAGCAGTGGCGGCGGAGGTGGTGGAAGTATTGGCTTCACGAGTGGCGGCGGTGGAAGCGGAGGTGGCGGCGCCTTGGGCGGTGGTGCCGGAGGCGGCGGAATGAATCCCGGTGGAAACGGCGGCCGTGGAAACTACGGACCAAGTTCACCACCCACGGGGTCGTTGCCGCCGTTCTACGAGTCGCTGAAAGGCGGCAACAACCTGGCGAACTTTGCTAATCAGTACAACGGCACGCAAGGTACACATCTTTCAATTGTCTTATCAATATTCAATCGTGTCAAACACTCGATAGAATCTTTTTTTATAATATAACTGTTTCTTGAATAACTATGAACGATTTAGTTGAATTTGAAATAAATTTTCATTGAATTGATGCCCATTCCTTATTCAGTTTACAACTGCTCAAATAATCTGAACCTCGTTTACTAAATATGCACTATTCCGTGTTTCTCTAGGAAATGGCTATCTCACTCCCTCATCCGCCGTCGGCATGGAATGCGACACCGGTCAACAAGACGTCAACTCTCAGCATTCGCAGTACGGAGCTCAAGAGGGCAAACAGTACTCTCTCCTGCAGAATGTTTGCGCGTCCTACGGACTGACACTGAAAGAAGAGGAGGAAGATCTGGCGGCCTACAAAATTCAACCGAACGACTTACTTTCGGGCCAGTACGGAGCCTACGATGTCACGGATTCGGGAATGATGGTCGATATGGTAACTGGCGCCGTGGTCGATCCTCTTCAATTCACCGCAACGCTCACCTTCAGTTCACCATCAGATCATACCGCTCTTCTCGAGAGTCTGAGCGACGCTGCGGATCTCTTCTTGCCGAGACTTCCGGCCGAAGAAGGCGGCAACGATCTCCTCGAGGATTCCCTTCATTCTCCAGCTTCGGCCGGAAGTGGAATCGGTCAGGATGGCCATATGACGACGCCCGTCGAACCAAGTGTCGATCCCTTCCCCGAGCACAGCATGGCGCTTACACGAGGCTTTGACACCTCAAGACACTACTCTTCAGCACCGCAACATTTTGCCTCCACGAAACTCTCCAGCATGTCTTATCCTACCGGAGAATCCAGCTACCAACCACTTCCCAAAGAAAGACCCGAATTAGCGCTGCATCTCAATCAAAATCAGCATCAGAACGAACCGCAGTTACAGCAACTTCAGATTCAGGTGCAGATGCAACACCAACAGCAGCAGCAACAAAATTCGGCGACGTCGCCACATCAACAACATCATCAGGGGCTCTTGAGTCCTGGACTGAGCTTCACTGGCAGTGGTGAGTATTTTAAGTGTTTTTTAATGGTTCTGAAAATACATTTATTTCCTATATAACACAGAAACGACGAAAATTGCAAACAGTTAATGATTGTACAAAAGCTTTCTTCCCGTAAAATAAAAAATAAGAAAATAAATAAAGGAACGTCATAGCCGTGAAAATATGTTATATATATATATATATGTTTTACTTCACAAATATGCGAGTTGAGCTTATGTTTCATCGTTATTTTCGCAGGGTTGGAACTCGATTCCGGAAGCAGCGCTGGTGGCAGTCTCCCGAGTCCGGGCGCAGCAAGCTGTTCACTGGACGCAGCGTCAACGAGCACTTCGCCCGCCTGCGCTCTCATGGAACACGCGCCCAGTCCATCGGGAGTCTCAGCAACAGTGAGTCCATCTTCTATTGGAGAATCCTCGAATCAACGTGCCGGTGTACTGCAGCAAAGGGTAAGCACCCCGGATTGATCCAGGCAAAAGCATATTGTCTCGTTTTGCGCTTCACGCGACCGAGAAATCAATTCACTTTCAAGTAAAATCTAAGCTTTTACTAACACCGAATACTTTCGGAACGTAGAAATTGAAAAACTATGAATTCAAATTCACTTGACTTTGAAAATTGAAGCTTAAAATCCTTTCAGTATGCAATGCCAATCAACTTGAGTGCTCCATCCTTTCGTAATGTCCCCGGAATTTTCTGTCACTTCATCTTAGTTGTTCGTGCTTATTTTATAGTCTCTTTCTAATTGTAGTTGGGACTTCCTGGTGACTGCCAGCTAGAATTTGTCAATGGTGGTCACGGTATCAAAAATCCTTTGGCTATCGAAGGGCAGAGGCAAGCTACTGTCAGTCGAGACGAAGACCGGTCCACCCGACCTCCTCCTGGCAAGGTAAACATTTATTCCTCAACTTTTGTCTGTTATTCTATAAGATAATGATTGTTATAAGTAGTGTACCTAACGGAATATCTCTTTTTATCCAGGATGACGATCCGAGTCGATTCACTTGTCGGGTGTGCAGCAAAAATTTCAGTCTTCAAAGACTACTGAACCGTCATATGAAGTGCCACAGCGACGTGAAACGTTATCTATGCACTTTCTGCGGCAAAGGATTCAACGACACATTCGATCTCAAGAGGCACACGAGAACGCACACCGGAGTACGACCTTACAAGTGCAATCTCTGCGAAAAGAGCTTCACGCAACGTTGTTCACTCGAGAGTCATTGTCTCAAGGTTCACGGAGTTCAACATCAGTACGCATACAAAGAACGACGCACAAAGGTATGTATTATATCTCCAATAATCAACACATCATGACAATTTGTTTTGACTACCAAAATCAATTTTGTTGGAAATTAAAAAAAAATGTCGGCGTTAAAATATATTCGTACGACAGAATGTTAATGATTTTTTTTTAATTTCGCAGGTATACGTTTGCGAAGAGTGCGGTCACACGACGCAGGAGCCGGAAGTGCACTATCTCCACTTGAAGGACAAGCATCCGTATAGTCCGGCGTTACTAAAGTTCTACGACAAACGGCACTTCAAATTCACGAACAGCAACTTCGCCAACATGCTGCTCCAGGTGCGCACGTAGAAAACAAGATGTTACTTGTACCGAGAAGCTTGAGATCGTGTAGAAAAGTCGTCGCGTTGGGGCAAGTGCGGAAAGATAATATGGGCTCGCGATAGATTTTATGATAGATGCAACGAAGAAAGCTGAAAATATACAGTCTGAAGAAACGATAGAAAAAAGAACAGTAAAGATATACGAACAAATACATTAGCTCTAGCTCGTGTGTAAATCTGCAGGGTGGCCTTCTGCAACGAGATTCGAGGGATTCGGGCACCAGCTGCGTTAAATCGGCTTCCAAAGCTTTCGAGGCACCTTTGCGACGGGCAACGAGCTCGTTGCAGCTTGGTCGGGCGTCTTCATACTGAAGAATACCTGTGCGACGATTCTTATCGAAGAGGACGAACAAGGGATTCGGAAAGAGCCTCACGAGACGATTCCGCCTCGTTGACATTTAAATCATCGACGATAATAACATATAAATGCAAATACATAGTAGCTGTATCGACGAATCACACTACGAAGGCTAAAGGACTCGGATAGAACGTTAAGGGACCGCTTCCCACTCACCATTTACAAATTATTCGCTTTAGAGAGGATTTAGTACGACTCTTTTAATTCGGGCACAAATCACGAGGTGAGTTACGTTGCCTTCCGACTCCGCGGCCTCTACCAAGAGATCTCTGGAGTTTGAATAACCAGGAACTTGTTCCGCAAGACATCAGGGACCTCTTAAAAACCCTCCATCCTCGGATTTCTCAGACGGGAGATTTTCACTCGACTGACTCGACGGAATTAGATGTAAGCGACTTTTTTTCGTGAAATCGCGACTCGATAGACACGGATGCACAAATGACTACACTCACGGACTGGAGGTTGACGCTTTACGTTTTTCTTTTAAATTTCTATAATCAATAATCATTATCGCACACCTTATGGTAGGGTAACCTGTGATATAGGGAGAAGGATTTTACACTTCGTACACACACACGCACACACACACACACATACAAACACATTTCCCATTCCATTGTCAATCATGCTTTTGATACGTGGACTACACAGAGACGGAGATGAAAGGCGCGCATATACATTCATTCACAAATTTCGTTACACACCCTCACACATTCGTAAACACAAACGGGGTTTCGTGCAATTTTTGCGGTGGTAGGAAAAAGTAATGATCACTCTAGCAGTATCAATGTGAGATGCACAGTATACGCGCGTAATAAAATAAGGCGATAAGACGGGGATTTGTCTGGTTGATCGCGGATACTGTTTGCAATAATAATTCTGTATAAAGATAAGCGAATGTACAGTCACGATAAACGGCCAATCGGATACTATATTAGATATGTAAAAGATGAAAAATAGGAGAGGGACTCGTGTTGTTTCGATCTCGATCGTCCGCCGGGTGCTGAAGGATCATTATTTTGTTGTTGAGATAAAATTTGTATATGTCGTAAATAAATATAGTAATTAGCGAATTGCGAATGGCGGACCGCGAGAAACGCGGTGCTTACTTCCTAATACGCTGGAAAATTCCGGTAGCTCGCCGTATGGTATAATATTGCTAGAACTTGTAAATAGTAGACGATAAGTTTCTCTTCTATTTAAACGTATATTGAGCTATAAAATACTGTAAAATCGTTGAGTAACCACGTGAGACAAACCTGGTGACGACTGCGAGAATACGAAACATTTCCTAGCGTCTCGAGCCGTACCTTAAAGACTGTAAATATACGATATTTTATATAAATAATAGCGGTTCGAGTCGCACTAGGCGTGTCAACATTTAGTCGATAACCATTAGTACCTTGATCTATAAGAAAGTTATTTATAGTGTATATTATGAAGCGAAATGTCGTGTGTAAAAGAATGCGAATTTTTGGCATGAGACTGGCGTCCCCAAAGCAATACTCAAAGGAAAAATTATATAAAAATGAAAAAGTAAAAAAAAAATACGAAAATGAAGAGAGACAATTGTCTCGCTGTGTAATTACGTGCAGTATTGTCAAATAAGACGTCATCGAATATTATTATATTGAAAGTATAATGGAATTATAAAATATTACTATTGCTATCACCACAATTACCACACGGTACTGCTATCGCATCACGATTATTATATTATATACTATTCTGTATTAACTTTGGATACATTATTATTATTATTATTATTACTATTTTATATTACCCTAGACGATCATATTATATGGTTATTGTCTTTATTAATTAATATTATTATCATTATTAATATTATTATGAAAAGTATTTATCATCGTTAACTCTCATTTTTGTGTTCCCGCGTCCTTCTCCCATCTCAGAGAGTCGTAAGACCGGTAAACTCGTCAACTCGAGAGATTCGATCTAGCTAAAGTGATTGTGTGTGTGTATGTGTGTGTGTGGGATTTCCAGAGTGAATCTTAAGTATGCGAATGAGGGTCGTGGAGCACGTTTTCCATTTGTACGATTGAGTTATTTCCTCCCGTATTGTATAAAAACCCGCAAACAAAGGGTCGACAACATTTGGATATTGTTCTAATAGCTCTTAAGTAAATCATTAAACGATTTTAACGGTAAAACGTGGTTACGCACTTTTGTGTATGTAGAAACTGAAGAGACAATAAAAGTAATGTTATATTGAAAAAGATACATTCCTTTATTCATTGTTTACACTATTCCGAGGAATCGGGATGGAAGATTTAAAAAAACAAAGTTCATGCGTGTTTAAAGGCACTTGTGCAGTTTATATTCGATTGTGTATGATCGGAAAATTAATAATAGAAAATTATGCCCAATTGTGTTTCGACGAAGCTGATTAATCGTTACGGCTAAACAACTACGCCCGGATGTGAATTATCTGCAACAAACAACAACGTCGTGATGATCACGGTCACTATGTAAAGTCGCCGATTATAATATCTTCCGCGTTACGAAGCCGCGCGATTCCTCTTGTTTTACTCACTACTGATGACGGAGCTGAAAGGCATCTGACGTACGGATTTTGGCTTCGCTGGTACGTCTGGCGCTTTTTTACGTGGCGTCGAAGACAATTTTCCCTCGACATCCAAACGTTTCAACTAGAATAAATTACAGAATACACAGTAAAAACGTTGCAATTCTCATATTCTATTCTCCATGATTTGCATCTTACCCGGTCATCGATTGCATTAAACTGCCACTTCCATGTGTGATTGTACAGGAACTGACGGTGATCGGCTCTTTTATCCTCGGGTGTGTAACTTTCGACGTGGCAGGCGGGCGTTAAGACGGTCATCTTATGACGGTTTATCGCATAACAGCGGTAAAAATGCTTAACCTTGTCAGCTACCTGAGACAAAGACGTGTTTTTTTATAAATCACCTCGTTAGAATCAAAAGAAATAGAAAAATTCCGAGATGAAATGATAGCTTCTCTATAAATTTTATACGGAATCTATAAGTTTTCCGAACGTGACTCTATTGATATAGAAGAGGACTTTCCAGTTTTTCAAAAATATGCAAATATTCAACAGTTATGCAGGAAGTAAGGAGAAAAAGTAACGAGTTTTTTTTTTAACTAGAGGCTATAAAATTTCACATCATATTTTAGATAAACGAACGGTTACCTGATGATCGCGTAAATTTTAACACTTTCCATGCGGAACTAAATAAATTGTCATAAATTGGTCTCCGGCATTTCATTTCTATACGTAAAAATTCATTCCTAGTCGCTACAAAGTCCTCTTCGTGTTAATACGAATCGCAGACTTCTGATTGATATTTCAAATAAAGCTAGTGGACGAGATTGTAGCCGTATTCGATCACTTTACTCACTTCCTGCGGTGTACAATCCCAAGTACTGACGAGCTTGCAGAACATAGAGTAAGGCCCAGCGCATTGAAGCTTCCTCAATCTTCCAAAGGTGCTGAGCTCTTTGTACGTCATTCCCATGTCAACTTCGTCGGTTTGTGCCAATTGGCCTCCTTGCAGAGGTTCAAGTTCGGCTGTTGGCGGGGCTTCCAGAATTTTTTGTATCGCAGTGATGCCGTGTTTTGGCCCGAAGTACGAAAGGAATTTTTTCAGATCCTCTTTGGTTATTCCGCCTATGGGATTTATGTCGGCGCTGCTGCAATCGTACTTCGTAAAATATCCTCTGAGAGCTTCGTCGACGTTGCTGCTGCCCAAAACGAGAAGACCTCCCGGTCGGCCTCTTACCCACAGCATCAATTGCGCGAAGAGATAAGAAATTACCATGCGGAGACGAGCCTTAAAAAAATGTGAAGCATTAATTTTCCATTTCTGCGATGGTCAATCTAGACTCAACGAACCTGCACGTTTTGCAGAGCCAAATTTTCACGGGGTGAACCACCGTGCACCCTGAACCTCGGTGTCATCGAGGATATTTGCTTGAATATCCCAAGAATAGCGGAAACTGCCGTATCTATGATTATACTGTGATGAAAGGAGCCAATCTGACTGGCAAATTCAGCGGCTCGCGCTCTCGTTTCCGTGGAAGAATTCTCCGTTGCCATATAGCAAGTGACGAGGAGAGTGTTGCAGAGTTGCTTTGGATCAGTCGGCACGTATTCGGCATCGCCGACGATCTTCTGAACGTCCGAGAGAGCCTGTGTGTCTTTATAATTTGATACGAAAAATAACGATAATGATTTGCAATAAATAATAGTTTGAGAAGTAACTTAAAGTAACGTGAGCAAAAACTTAACTAATCTTAGCATGTCCAATAAAATCTACAATTCATTGGATCATTATAGAAATTAGATTTTTGAGGAATTGATAAGAAACGCACCTCCAGCCTTGACCGCTGCGACTACCATGTTACACATGGAATATACCATGCAAGCTGTTGAAGAAGAGTCAACACCGCCACTGAGAGGTAAAAAGAATCCACCTTGAGAAGAGCGCCTACAAAATAAATAACAACATATTCGATGATACAGAAATTGATTCCGCGGTCGTAAATCATTTTCGCCGTACCGAAGATAATCCCACAGCCAACATGCTGGCGCCATAGCCATTTCCTCCTCGGGTGTGAAATACAAAAGACTCGTCGAAGGCGCGGCTGTATCCGGATCAATGGAGGAATCACAATCTATCGGTTGATCTGGAGCATTCAGAGTGTCGGACGTCAGAGCAAAATCGATCTTCACGCGTGGATAAGGCTGCGATTTCGCCGCTACAGTGCAACGTGATCTTATTAGATTTCTGTGACATCTGAAAATCACAAAAATGATCGTATTATAAATTCTATTGTGCGCCAAAAATTATAATATTTACCTTATGTCTTCTAAATCAAAAGTGGCTGTGGTGACCTCGACTTCCTCAAGCGAAAATTGTTTCCCGCGATTGATGATTCTACCGTTCATGGCGATACACGAGGCGCCGCCGAAAAACACCATACCACCGTCGCATCCTCGGAAATTGTTGTACATGTAACAGCCACCGCATTTGAAAGTTGCATTCTTCACGAGATCCACGATCGTGTAAGCTTTTCGAAGTTCGAAAATCCCACCACTGCCTGCGGCATCAATTCAAACACCGTTAATTTTTAGTATTAACTTAAGGGTCGATAAAATATGTTCCACGTAACACAGGAGTTAAGAAAAATAGCTGCAATTTTTCTAACACCGCTGTTCAGTGCGAAAATATTACTATTACCGTTTGATATTATTTCGACACCATCAAGAGACATAGGAACATGAGTGCTCGAGGCATTCCAGAGTTCCTCGCATATTTCGAAGCCTACGCAAGTGTCGCTCGTCGCGATAACCGCATCGCCGATCGGCACAACAGTCTGTCCGGTAATTTCCGAAATTTTTCTCGGCAGGAAGTGATCCTCGACGGTGCGCTCTTTCACCCACGCGGAAAAATATCGGCTCTCTCTGTACGGTCCCGTATCGCACATCTGCATCTTCGGTCGTATCAGTAATATTCTCCGATTCAGGAAGACGACTCGACAATTGTAGGTGACATTTTTATGCATAACTGGCATTCCCACGTCAATGAGAATATCCTCGCATACGCTGTTTTTTAGGAGGGCCGCAAGGACCTCCCAACTGTGAAGTATTGTGTCAGGCTCATGGAAATGGTCTTCGCAGGAGTAGCCACTGTGAATGCGAAAGAAAAAAACAAATTAAAATCACAATTTATTGATAATTCTTGATAATTTTATTGCTGTTTTTACCTTATCTCCAATTCCGGTCCACTACGAAAAGTAGCTCCAGCAGCTTTAGCCTCTTGAATGCTGTACAGAATTCTTCTGTAGTTACCATCGAAATCCATCGACCATTGATTGAGGGTGCAAACCGCTACGGTGACGGTACGACTCATGTTGATAACTGGTGCTGATGGAACTATGGACGTGGAACTGTAAAGCAGAATTCATAAATAAACCTCAAGAAATATTGATTAAATGCCAAAACAATCGATCGACTCATGAATAATTCAAATTTTTTTATGTCAGCCGATTTGAAACAACAGAAAGGGATCGCAACAGCGAGTATAAGGCTTCCTCACTCTCAGCGGGATACCCGTTGATTGATCAATAAACGCTAAGCTCCCGAGAAGCTCCCATCAAGAAACTCCTTGGTGCAGTTGTATGCACTCGTTCCAGGAAACTCGTCGATTTCGACCAAGTTTAATGTGGTAGTACCAGATGCCTCGAGAAATTCCAATTACCCCGAGCCAATTACATCTGGTACTCTACATACATATGGGACATTCCACACCAACTCGACCTGGGTCCTTACCCTCAATCTCATGGATGTCATCCCTGATTTTTGTCTCATTTCTGAGAAGCAATCACAATTTTTAATACATTTTTTAAAAAGCGATTTATTTAAATAATTTTTTTCTTCATAGAAAAAATAGGTTGATTTGGTATGAAATTCCCCATATATACCAAGTGACTATACATTTTTTTCCTCCTCGTCACACTCGTGGCTACATATGCTCCACATATTTCCAATGAGGAATATTTGGATAGATATATTACAGCAACATCATCCGATTTGCTGGAGCTGTCCAAACTTTCGCTACATGAGTGAATGCTTGTTTGATTGAATAGAAAAAGAAATTTGAAATCGCGGCGCGGTGCTCGGTCGGAAGTTTGATAGACCAGGAAATCGATCAAATAAATTGCAGTCTTTGGAAAATTACTGCCGCAGGTTGGCAATTAATCACTCAAGTTTGTGGAGGATGAAGTCGATGATGTAATCGACGCTAACAGACAAAAGAAGAGGATTACTATATCGTCTTGAATGAATTACAAAATGTTTTATCCCAAATTAATGAAACGGTCGAAATCGTCTATTCAAGAGGATGGTAACACGTGACGATTTTGACGATTTGAATATTCCATTGCCGCTTATGAATTTTTTTCTGCTAGGTTTCCATAGATATACGTAAATGTATAGGTATTTCCAATGTTATATTTGTATAATAATATTAATCTGAATTGAACAGAACCCCCCTTAGCATTTTGTACCATCAGCTCTTTGTCTCACCCCAAAAGAAATCTTTTGGGGTGAGACAAAGAAAGAAAAAGGCATCTCGACTGAGAACTCCTGTTTTCATCAATATCTTCAATGCTAAAAAAAATAGCATTACGCCGGATATCGATGCACGCAGGGAGAAGTGATAATACCAAGAAGAAAACAAATGTAGGAGCATTGGCTCCGCCCACATTGGCTTCCGTTGTCAGGCAATCACCAGGCACACAGTTTACAAACGAATCATGCCGGCACCGTGGGTACGGAAGTTATATATCCAGGTATACAGAGACCACGGACCAACAATCGACGATTCGCGAGCCGGACGATTTCATTTCGAACCCCCAGAATCCGTGCCTAAGCGCTTATCGTTTGAAATTCGATACCTCCTTAATATGGGGACCTATAACTCATAGGAATTATTCATAGTGCCTCGAAAAATAGACGCAGTGGATTTGGCTGAAACAAACAAAAAAATAAAAACCATCAGAAGATGAAGAAAGAAACAGTGGATTATATAACTGAGCATAGAAATTTTTTTAAAGAATAAATGAGTGTTATTAAAAAATAACTTTTAGAATAGAATTTTTCAAAATAAAGTAAAACGTTGAGAATACCTTAGTAGGTATTGTAGGTGAGGCAAGGATCCTACGATGACGAATGAAGAATCTAGGATGCGGATAAATGAAGCCATCAATCGCAACGTCGAACCTGGTCATCCTGTCGCTCAGGTGAAACATGGAGAATTTCATCGTGAGCAGCAAAGTCCGGGAACTGCAGGCGGCGCTCTTTCCGGTTCACCCAATTCCAGGTGAGAAATTTTACAGCTGATTAGATAGTGCACTCATAGGCTGTACCATGGATAATGCGATATACGTTCGGCAACAAACTTGTTATCGTTTCCATTGTCTGACAACTATAAAGTGGCATTTTAAATTATGCAGCTATTTTTTTACAGCTACGATAAGTACCAAATTGTACAAATCTTGGACTGAAATATATTTACTACTATTTTATTCCCTGTTGAGAATATTTGCAAATTAACATCATCAGAAATTCATTCATCAGCTGATGTATTATAATTTTAAAAAAATTTAATTCCCTAGCTTTGCAATTTTATTCTTCATCTACAAAATATCTTCTTTTGCCTCTGCTGAAAATTTACAATATATTTTATCAACAGTGTAGTTATCGTAGCCACAAAAAAAAAGTTGCTTTAAAAAAAATTTCCGACACTTCAAAGTTACCAAATCGAGATTTTTCTTAGCGTGTGCTATCACATCGTCGTGCATGGCGCAACCGTTCACCCCTTTCGCGGGCGTCGCGTTGATGCGTCAAATGTCCTTCGGAGGTGAGCAGCGATAACACGAGCATTTGGTTCGTTGACCCAACGAGTGGTGTAAACGCGAGGGGTTTCTCCTATTGATCATCACGATAGTATAAAACTCGGTCTTTCAGCCCACGTTCGCCGACGGGGTGCTCCGGAGCACATTCTACCACGTACGTTGCACCGAGCCGATCTCTATATCCCCGTCTGACTTCTGCCCTTGTACAGTAACGTAACGTTCTGGGTTTACACGATAGAACGGAAAGTTTTTCATTCGCCGTGCCAACAATCATACGAAAAAGCCGCTCGGTGAATTGAGTGGTATTAGAGAGTGCGATGAGGTAACGCGAAACGTCTATCACTTGTCCAGAATTTCGACGTTCATCCAGCGCTGATATCTATGGGGAAATCCACGTCAATAGGACCTAGTCCTACTAGACTAGAATAGTCGACCCTGGATCTCTTAGATCTGATCAGTGATTTTCTATTGTGTTGCTTCAACTCGAAAAGGAAATCAGATTTTATTTCCCGATTTTTTGGAGTTATCACCTTGGAAAAAAAAAAACAGGCTGTAATATAAAAAAATGTATTTCTTTTCGGATATCCTTTGCCGCATTGCAAAATTTTCAAGCTTAGTAGCAAAAAAGGCGTGCAATCGATTTGCATTTTTTTTGTAATTATTGAAATTTGACCTAAGTGGAATTGGCGTGGATTTTCTTATGTATACTTGAAAGGGGTACCAGAGGGAGTAACTTTTAGTTTTGCGTTTATACGAGCTACTGTTAGTCCTGGTATATGGTATCGACCAATCTTCGCGTGCTGTCTACCGGTATTCGGTGTTCTACACTTTGCTTTCCATATACTTTGCGATATATGGTACGCAGCGTTATGTGGTATATAGTTCACGAGCCTCGCAAAGCCAACCAACTCTCGGCCCACACATTCGTGTACTACGAGCGGCTCGTAGTAGCTCCGGTCGTTGGCGCAAAGAGCCATCACGATATCGTTCATTAACGCCGATTGCAAGCGAATTGGGAATTTAATGTGACGGAAGTAGTGCTTGACGTTCAGAGGTGCTTAAAGGTGGTTTAAGAATTTTTTTCATTTTTTTTTTTTCATTGGAATGCCTTTGCGATAATTGGGGTTAATTCATAATTAAATGTGAACTTGCTGCAAAGTGAAAATTCACCAATAAGAATCCAACGTTTATCCGAATAAATTTAAAAAATAATCTAAGGTATAATGATAATTCATAAAAAATAAATATTCTTAGTGCACACTATTAATTTTTGGTGTTGACAGCATTGATTTAATTTTATAGAAAATAGTCGTGAGGCACATTCTGTGGTAGTTCAGACTTTTATTATTTTATCCTCTGGGGTTTTCCTAGACTGCATAAATGTAGGAGTTAACATTTTTTTTAGCAAAATAATTGAATTAATTCAAAATTTTTTGAGACGCATTCTACATTGTTCAAGAAATTCTATAGCATTGACGAGGATATGTGACCAATTGTGAAAAGGATGGGTGTATTTTTTTTTACCTAATGTTAATAATTCACATCAATTATCTTTATAATCTAAAAAAAATGAATAATATTCACAATTTAGGTAATCGATACAATGAGTCAATACAAAAATGTTGTAAAATTGCAATACCATGCATCTAATTTTTTAATAAAAAAAATGTGTCCATTATCTCAATCAAAGCACATGTAAAATGTACAGCTCGTCATTGTCAGTGTGAATGGACTAATTTTTCCAGCGTCTTACCTAACTAGCGTCGCGTCGTTGGACGCGGAGATTATAATGCCGGAGTACCGAGAACCGGTGTCAGAGAGCACCGATAATATTGGTGAATATTATAAAATCAACCAAAATTTTTCATTAATTAAGACCACCATTTTCATCCACTCGCTACAACATTCACGCCTCGTAGGAACAAAAAACAGTTTGGCATAATAGTTCAAAATTCACATTATCGCAGCTAATACAATTACATTTCATACTATGCATTAGTGATCGTAAAAAAATAGGCATCATCGCTAAATCATGCAATTCATTGCACCTTCAATTACAATCATCGCGGGTTCATTTTTTCCGTGGAAAATATTGCCAATCAATCAATCATGAATACGCAAGTCATCAACCTCACGTCACGCTGTTGCAACTTGTCACTCTGAAGTTCAGCTCCCTTCATGTCGTAACAAGTCATAGAAGGGGACATAATGGGATTGATTTGTAAACAGCAAATATTCAAAAGCGTTAATGCTTCATCGTCGATTGCTTTTTTTTTTAACGAATTTTATTGGTTCATTACTAATTTCGTTGGCAATAAATCCAAAATAAAATGTAGTCTCCATACTGGAGAATAACTAAAAAAAATGAAATAAAATATTGATGGCAGTAAATCTTACATATCATACATACTTACATACTTTTTCTAGAATATATTTTTGGATCGAAATACATTTTTGTAAACACTGGGAAAGTTTAAAAATTGTTTTATTCTCTTGATCATCTGCTCGCTGATTTTTTTATTTATGATAAAAAAATTAATTAAAGAAATTCAAAAAATTTCCCGAATATTAATTTTTTTTGTCAATATGACAATTCTTCAAAACATATGCGAAATAAATTATTCTGTGCGCATATTGTTTACAACGTGATTTAAATTTTTGCAGACAGAATGATTAAACATTTTTTCGAACCACCTTTTACCGTATACACTATAAATATAATCAAGATCACTTTTGATTACAGGGAGTTTATTGACGACACAATGCCTTCAAAATCGTCTCGGCTTCTCGAGACGCGATGTCGATTCGATATTGCCGATCACCTCGAGTATACTGAAATATCGCGAGTCAAGAGAAAGCTTTCAGAATGGTGTGGATGGACAAAATGGGGTCGATGGAATCAGCCAAGAGCCAAGGTGGCCCACCGAGTGCAAGGTCGGTCCGATATAGTGATAGGATGGCATCGTATTCGGCGAAACTTCATCGAACCGGGTGACGTTGCAGGTGATTCAGGAGAAAATTCGTCACATCGAGTATTCACCCGCAACGCCGGAGCCGTACTATGTGCCGACGGGAAGAGAACCAAAGCCTAAACCAGTCGGCGAAGATCTGGGCACTGTTATATTTAATTACTGTCCAATGAGCTCTACTAATTATGTGAGTGACATTTTATTTTGATTTTTTATTCAAACTTTATTTCAAATATTAAACAAATTTTTTTTATCACTTATTGTGATTTGTACCCGCACTTCACTAAGCCAACCTTATTTAATGAATATTTTGTAATATAATTTTTTTGCAGTTCAGTAGATCTTGTGCGGGCGGAAGTACAGTATTCTCTGAGTCTTCCGAATGTTTTACAAATCTGGGTGAAAATTCTAATCACGCCGACTTCTCACACTCCAACAACGGCGCTACTGATCTGCATTTTGAGTCAAGATTTGAATCAGGAAATTTAGGAAAAGTCATTAAAATTACGGACACGTATTATCAGCTTCATCTGCGCAAAGACTTGTACACCCAGCGACACATGCAGTGGTATTACTTCAGAATCTCAAACACGAGAAGCAGGACGCTTTATAGGTAAAACGGATTGAGTACAATGTATGTGTATGTGTGTGTTTTTTTTTAATTTCCTCGAAACGTGACATTATTTTGTTGTCTTGTTTTAAAAGGCTTTCCATAGTTAATTTCTGCAAAGAAGATAGTCTCTACAATGAAGGACTCAAGCCACTTTTGTATTCGACAAAAGACGCCAATATGCATGCTGTCGGATGGAGAAGATGCGGCGATAACATAACTTATTATAGAAATGATTCGTCGTAAGTATAATTAATAAAGAACAAATTTTTTCAAGAAACCAATTCATTTTTGGATTTTTTTTGTTGCTCTTCGTAAATTAACACCTTCATTACATTGTAAAAAAATGATAGGAAAATGTTGAAAGCTCAATGAATGAGAAAATGGACACAAATTTTGAAATTCAGCAGAGGGAAAATAAAATTATTAATTTTGTTACCAAGACTCAGTCCTAAATTTTAGTGATTAGAATAAATGCCTTTCATAATCTTTAGAATTATACATTAATTAATACAACTTGGATAAAGTTTCTGTAATACACAAATGAAATATGAAATTTTAACAGTGACGAGGAAAAGGAAAAGCACACGCTGACGTTCAACATCACTTTTCCACACGATCAGGACACCGTTTACTTGGCCCTTTGCTATCCCTACACTTACAGCGACCTCCAAGAATACTTGGCGAGAATCTCCAGTGACCCGGTGAAAACAAGGTTCACCAAACTCCGCTTACTCTGTCGTACCCTCGCTGGAAACAACGTTTACTATTTGACGATAACGGCCCCGACCTTCAACGATGATGGGAAGAAGAAGAAGGGCGTCGTTATCACAGCCAGAGTTCATCCAGGCGAGACACCATCGAGCTGGATGATGAAGGGAATCATTGACTTCCTTACTGGAGAATCCAACCAAGCCAAAGTAGGAATTCAGATTCAAACACATTTCAATAAATTTTTCCATTAAAATGTTTCAAAATTTATAAACTTGTGGACGTTTAATTTATCGATTGTTTTAAACTAATAAATTCTGATGGAATAAAAATGATATTTTATTGAATCGACGTTAATTCAATATTGAAATTCACCAATGTTCAATTAATAAAAAATGAAAATTCAGTGATATTAAATTAGTTCAGAATGTAATTATGATTAATTTCAATTGACATCCAAATATTTAATTCAAATCCGTGATACCTTTTCAGGAACTACGCGAAAGATTTATCTTCAAGCTCGTCCCAATGTTGAATCCAGACGGTGTAATAGTCGGCAACAACCGATGCTCTCTTTCGGGCAAAGATTTGAATCGTCAGTACAGAACAGTGATGCGAGAGAGTTATCCTTCGGTTTGGCACACAAAGTTGATGATTCGCCGACTCATGGAGGAATGTGGCATCGCAATTTATTGCGATCTTCACGCTCACTCGCGGAAACATAATATATTTATCTACGGTTGCGAGAGCAAGAGAGCAGGTTGTTACGGTAGATTGACGGAGCAAGTGTTTCCACTGATGCTCCATAAAAATGCGGCTGACAAGGTGAGAGGAATCATCCGCCGACGATAATTGTTTTCCCGTCGACCGACATCGTCATCGAGAATTTATTTTATTTTCAGTTTTCCTTTGAGAATTGCAAATTTCACATTGAAAAGGGCAAAGAAGGTACGAGCAGAGTGGTCGTTTGGTTAATGGGGGTTCAGAACAGCTACACCATGGAAGCCTCAATGGGAGGATCAAAATTGGGCTCCAGAACAGGAACTCATTTTTCCGCTCAGGATTATGAGCAAATTGGTAAAGCATTTTGCGAAACTCTGTTGGACTTCTCCGACGAAGATCCTTGCAAGGTAACGTGCGACGAATTCTTCGCTTTTTGTTCAATTATGTATTACGTTTTACGAACCGGTTCACCTTACGCCATTATAATCGATATTTTTCTCTGCTCTCCGGGATTATTTATCGGTAAGCTGGGAATGCGGAAGATCCTAGTGGTAATTTATTGCAGAGCGATTAATCACATTTCGCTTCGCAGGACGATAACGTTGATTGCGAATGCAGGAGAGACTTCGAAATAAAATTCTGGTACGGCTTATGAAGGAAGGCTCCAGCGCCGACGAGCCTACCAACATCAACCTTACTGATTATTCCAGGTAATTCCAGAAAATTGTGTGAAAATCATTATTGCTACCCGCGATTATTACTTCAATTTGAATAATTAAATCACGGGAAAAATGTTGGGCTATCATTTGATAATGTACCGACGGCAAATATTTTTTTGTGGCTTAACAAATTTTTTGCATCCAATTTATAGCGACGAAGGTGATACGTCGGACAGTTCGTCGGAGGACGAGAAACTGGGACCCAGAGAAGGGATGGAACGTGTGGATTCCGAGGGTGGCGATTATCGATCACAGTATCTATGTGTTCCACCCCCATCGCCGCTGCTTCCGAGATCGCGAGCGGCAAACAGAGGGAGAAAAATACGGAAGAAAGTCACGATCGAAGAGACTCGCTTCACGAAAAGAAATTATTTGGTACCAATTCCCATTACCTTTTTATTTAATTTTCTATACAATAGCAACAGTACAGAAAAAATAGAAAAAAAAGGGAAAAAAATATAACACGATACAAGTGCGATATAATTTTTTCTGTGACGTTAAGACATCACAAAAACTAATTAAAAAATTTTTTCAACGAGTATTTCTCAAAATTCTACTTCACGAGTTGTGAAAATGGGGTTTTTACGGACGTGCGAGAAAGCTTCCATTATCGCACCCAGTGAAATAGACGATTTTTCTATCGAATGTCAAACGAAACTTTTCAGTACGTCAGAAAACTGCAATTTCGCGGCGATCTTTGCGAAAAATTCACTTTTCTGGAGGACGGACTGGAGATATTTTTGTAAGTAAGCTAAGAATTTTTTTTATGGATTATAGACGCGTAGGGCCGTGATGGATCTTCCGGCTACTGATCCTGGAAGCGATTTGTGCGATCTCAGCGATTCCGCAGATGATAATTACGCCAATTCGTCATCCGGACCTTTCAGAAGAGACGCAGGTACGAGAAATACGCATTTTTCAATTTCAGGAAAAAGTTACTCAATAAATTTTATATTATATTCGTGTTACAGCCTTTTTAAGCGGTTTTAAGGATCGCTTAGATCCTCCAGATAAAGATGACTATCTTAAAAAGGACTTTGGCACTGAAACTTATCTCACCCTGCCGACGTCGATAAGGCCTCATAGTTTATCGTTTGCCGAAGAATTAGTTAATACGAAGACACCTCGTAAAAATATTACACGTTCACGTTGCCCGCAGCCTCCAAGGTAATGCAATTATATAATTGTTTTCTAATCTATGAAACGTCGTTATTTTATTGAATTCTTTAAAACCCGCATAGCAATTTTTTTGATAATGTGGCAATTATGAAAAAATGGTTATTTCAGGCTTATTAGGAATTTGTCACCGATACTTCCGCGTAGTCAGGACGTACAGATAAAACTTACGTCGCTTAGACAACAGATATGGACGGGAGTTTCGATCGACGATCAACGGCAGGGAAATTTGGAAAGTTCTTTCGTAAAAAGTCCACTTAGTTGGGGTGTTTCCAGTCTCGCCCTTGCCTATCACACCGGAAGTGAGGCATTGCTGAAGTTAGTACACATTTTGATGCTTATGATACAGATATGAAAAAAAGAAACTAAATAATTTCGATGTAAAAAATATATCGTCTGAAAATTAATTGTCGATATGTGATTTTTGATATGGACGATATTGAGCACAATAATTGCTCTATTTTCAGGTCCTGTTCGAAAAAATTGGAGGCTCTCGATTACGTGGGAAAGGTCGAGTCGAAGAAGCTTAAAAAAAATCAAAAGAAGCCGGTAAAAGTGAGTACTAGCATGCCAAGCGAAGATACTCTGGAGGATGAGTCGCAGAAGCCAATGAAGAACAAGAAGCGAACGCGCTTCAAGCGACAGAAGGCGGTAAACGTGAATTTCGGGAACGCGGAGGAAGCCCAAAATACAAGACCGATCGAGCGAATTAATTCCCTGAAATTATTCGGAGTCGCTAAAATTCCAAAGCCCCAGCAAAAAGCGAAATCCGAAGCGAAGAAGAAATTTCGAAGAGGTAGTCTCGCCACCACGGCAGCTGTACATATGACGAAGATAAAAAGTAAAACTATTTTGGAAGCCTTGAGCGACGGTTCGAGCTCCGAAGATATTTTACCGGCAGTGAGGCCTCGAACGAATAAAAAGAAGAAAAAAACTGGTGCCGTAAAGAACAGAGCCTCGAGCGCTAATGTCTTGCTGAGAAATGTTAAAAACGATGATAAATAAATTGTGCGTATTACAGCATCCACCGAGCCGCACTGCCACTGTAAAATACATAGAAAATTTCGATTGTTGATTTTTCAGCGTAGATGAAATATATTTTACAACTTTTACGCCCTTATTGTTAGAAGCTACGATAAGAAATTTGTCACGAAATTATTGAAAAAAAAAACAAAAATTGCAACGCTATTCTCGAAATACACAAAATCGTTACAAGAAAAACGTGTATTTACATATTTTCTGATTCAAAAATCTGTGGAGAAGATTCTCCGTAAGAGAATTTAATGACGAGCGGATGTAAGTAAGGCTTTCTTCAAAGTTATGATTCAATAATAATGGTTTTCTAAAATATCCATACGAGATCTCTATTTTCGGATTTGAACATTTCTAGTAATTAAAAGGTTCACCGACTACGATTTTTCAACGACCTGATGTCATCCGTTTTTTTTTTTTTTTTTTCGCGACGTCGTAGTTTGAAAATTATACCTTGCCAAAGTTCCACAATCAAGATACAGAAATCTTAGAACTCATAAATCTTTCCAACACGTTAGATCATTTGGATAGCACACAAGAAAGATAAACTGCAGACTATAGTGTGCCGCCGTTCGCCGTTCTCGCGTTATGTATATTCATCTCTAATCGTCCACGTCGTCAGAACAAATTTGCATTGTCTACTGTTTTTGTTACCGACGGAGTATTATCGTATCAAATTCACTCGCCACTCGCTTCAGCTGATCGGCGAACTTTTTTGTTGACACTGTGTTATCACAAATCGCTTAAATTGAGTCGCTACTCGGGAACGTTTTTTTAACTTATACAAAATAATTCAACAGCCCCTTAAACATTTCAACTGAGTTCAGCTTATCGGTAGACTTATTTCAGGCCACTCTTTTATTACAATCTACTTTCAAAAAGCTCATATATCCTGAAAATCTCTTGAACTGAGTCGCTACGTTCAGCTGAATTTCACTTTTTTGCTACAATATAGTCCAAACAATGCCACAACTTGAAATCGCTTAAAACGAGATGCCACCCCTTTCGGCTGATCCGTGTTTTTTGTTTTGTTTTTGAGATTACTCTGTTGTCACAATAAATTCAAACAACTTACAGTCGCCGATGCGCCTCCGGCAATATATCCCTTTATTCACAACAAGCGACTGTAATCCTCGTGTGTCTCCCTAAGACAATAAAATAAAATAAACAGCCGGTATAAATAACAAAGTACGTAGCCCGTTACGATATAACGCGTTCTCCCGGCGTCCACACACCGGAAACAACTGACCGACAAGGCAAGAAATATCCGCGGCTACGCGTACGCTCGGATTGCGCGTAACAGAGAAGGGATAAGTGTATAGTCGCGAATGTTTCCAATTGGTAAAGGAGTAGCGCACGTGACAGTGATTGCCTCGTCGAGAGACGCGCGCGGACAGCACCGGAGTTGCCTGTGAACGAGACGCCATCTCGGGCCTGTTGTCGGTTAGTTCGAGAACGAAAGTCCCTGCGCTTCGAGGAAAGGCTAGTGCGGCAATCGAGGGGAGAAACTGGAAAATAAGCGAGAACGTTCCCGCGAGTTGTGTGTGTGTTGTCCCACCTAAGCGCGCCTACATCATGGTCCGAACGGCAACAATGATGGCGGTCACGAAGCAACTTGCGAGTGTCCGTTTTTAATGGGTGCTAATAGAAGGCCCCCGACTAACGAACGCGAGGGTACGCTTGTCGTTGGTGCTTGGAAGTGCGCGGTTCAACTCGCGTTACGCCGGGCTCATTGAATCATGCGATTGTTCATCGACGCGGAAACATGAGCGAGGCTGTTAACGCAACAGCGGTGAGCTCCATGGGCTCGCCGACGACGACAACCACGACGACGACGACAACGACGACGACGACGACGACGGCGGTGACAACGACGTCGACGACGTCGACAACGATGACAACGACCTTGGAGTGTCGTGACGAGCCGGAGACACCGCCGCCACCTCCACCTCTACCTCCGCCTCCTTCAAACTCTCATCGCACCAAAACCGTGAGAAAGCACAGAAAATATGTTCACACCTCCGAAGGCACGTTCCTCTGGATCGACGGGAAGAAAATTCGGAGCGCCCTGACTCACAAGAAATGGCCGCCCAGACGAAGGAGAGTGAGCTTTCCGACAAGTGATACCGATCTTGTCACGGGTTATCTCGAACCCGCGAATCCTTGGAAACATGGTAAGTCTCCTCCGAGTTTCTTCGTGTTGTTTTAATCCTTAAGATTTTTTTTTGTATTGTTTTTTCGAGAATACGTTAATCGTCATCCTTCACGAAATTTCGTTCCTTTCCTTGGAGTTCATTAGGGTCCAAGGTGAATGATAATAATATTTGTCAGGTAAGCTGCATTACTTGTTTCTCTAATCACAACAAATCCCCATCCATGTCCAAATGTCATTCGATAGCTTTCCACTGTGTTCTCTTTTTATCTTCACAAATTTCAAGCTGACGATTGATGATAATATTTGTCAGCTTCCGGCCATGGCGACAAATTAGAGTGGAAGACACAAATCGCAGCAGCCTCTTTGTCTATAATAGACAATGATTCAGGTTTGTCAAAAAGATCAATCGACGAGTGTGACATAAGAATCTTGGGTCGTGTGTTTTATTCCAAGGCGTGCTAGATACCAGACGCTCTTAGAGGTATGCAGACTCCTTGTATTTGGCTGGCTGCAAAGACAGTTAATGACTGGTTTTTGTGAGAGTCTTTGGAGAAGCGACGGCTCCTAAAATTGTCAGGCAGGAGCTTCTTTTAGGATTTATTTTAGATTAAAGTATGTTTTTTTATAGGATGACATAATTGAGGGCACAACAGCGTTTACTGTCTGTCTTATGTAGATATATATATATATATATATTTGTGTGTATATATATTGTCTAAATCATACATAGTTTTAGGGACTCAGATTACAGTCTGTTTTATCTCTTAAATGCTATAGTTATAAAATACTTGTGCAAGTTAATCGACGTCGTGTCACGAATAGTGACTCTCCCTACATATACGCCGTCATCAGGCTGTCAGGTTTTTTTATAGACCACGCTGGCTCAAAGAATGCCTGAGATTTCGCAATCACGACTGTATACTAATTTTAAGTACAATGCTATATAGAACGTGTGTACCTGCACGTGTTGTAAGCGTCACACACTATCATTCGCAACCCAAAACATGCTTTAATTAATTTTTTTGTAAGATTGTATGAGTTTCCTCAAATACAAATGTCTTTTTATGAGAGGAAAATTCATCATCGATATTATGGTATGGTCACAGCTGTTCGGAGTTTACCAAGCACGTATGACCTCCCTTATCTAGGATCCTATTTGTGTTGATGTGGCAAGAAAATTATCTCAGCTTTGAGTTGACGTGCAACCTTAAAGTCTAGTGTATATTATTAATTTTTTCTATAATACACAAAAGCAAGAAAGAAATTTGTGCCTATAGGATACATTATTTTTCCTGTCGACTCATATAATATTTTCAAGCTCTTTATTCAATTGCGCTATGTTGTATCAAGTTCATATTATTATTATATGTATTACACTGCTATTAGGATTTTTCACATGTGAAACGTAATGTAAGTGGGACAGTTGAAATTACGTTTCCTGCAAGAAAACAAAGAGAGAAAGAAATATAAGCGATAAGACGCCGCGGCCCGGTCTCCGTTTATTTATCGAAAATTTATCCGTTAGTTTGTACCTATTCATTCATCACCACGATCATGTTATTATAAACAAAAAAACAACCGCTGTACAGAAATCGATAACATGAATTGAAATACATTATTTTTGCCAGACATCTGCACTGTATTTTCATATTTATCCCACTAATCGTCCCGAGATTCCATCTGTTATTGGCCTTCACCCTCGTTTCTCTTCATTCATGCAACGTATGTAAAACGTACTATTTTAACACCGATTCGTTTGTTTTCTTTTTATTTTTTCCGGCTGCCGATATGTTTACTTGTATCTTCAAGCAACTGATAAAATTCTCTATTATCGTGTACGTTAATAAGAGATAACTGTTCACAGCCGAGAATGTGAATATCGAGGACTTGATCTCGTCATACAAGAGATCCTGCGCAATCCATAGTACCGAGCCGTTGCAAACTGTCATAGCTCAACTTGAGGTAAACTGAACAAACAGTAACATTTCCATCTTATCGTAAAACGTAAAACTTTGTACTCTCATTATTCCACAAATATCGTGCATGTATCTACCAAATTACTGCGAATTTGTACAATAATCGTTATGTAATAATTTCCTGAATTTTCTATAGAAACTGGATATTATTGAGGACGAACGTTGTCCGGAACTTAGCTTGAAGAACGAATGTTTATGGCATCGTGCTTGTGAGCCGCTCGAGGAGATTCTTAAGAGAGTACAATTTGAGAAACTTGACCTGGAAGCAACATCGTTGGATGATGAGGTAGAGTAGCACGTCTCATCATCCGGAACTAACACGTACATCGTTACACTACCATTGAATAATAAAATGTCTTATCTCTGTTTCCAGAGCGCTGTGATATTGTTCGACATGTTGGAGTATTACCAGTCGGCTAAACACTTAGATATGTCGAATAATCGCGACATAGGATCACGAGGCTGGAATGCTTGCGCTCACATGATTAAAAAGGTATTCGTCGGGTTGTTTAAACAGAGCAAGATTTATTCATGCACACAAAATATTCGTAAGCTAATTAAATTTTTATTGCAGACTACGTCTCTCGAAATACTGGAAGCCAGGGATATAACACTGACACAACAGCATATGAATATTTTGAAGCGATCGCTTCAACTCGTATCCCACTTGCATGTACTGAAATTGGAAAACTGCGGTCTCGCTGGACGGGCTTTTGTAATATTAGGTAGTTATTTATTCATGCAGTTCAACTATCCATTTCCATAACCGTCCCACTTCGATTTTTAACGGTAATACGTTTTACTTGTTTTTTTTCTGTCGACAGTTTCAGCTTTAAAAATGAATACCGGATTAAAGGAGCTGTACCTCGCAGACAACGGTCTCGAACAGGAAGACGCCATACAGCTCGGTGCGCTTTTGAGGGTTAATAATCACTTGCAGCTGCTAGATATTAGGTGCGTGCGATTAGCTAATAGTCGATTAGAAATCGTTCATTCACCTCTCTCGCTCTCAGTGTCTTTCTTCATCATTTGGAGTGTGCATTGCTTCACATGTATCACAGCTCTCGTGAGACACATAGCGAATACAACGTTTCCTCCTTATTTTTTGACAATTTTTTTCGGAACTATTTATTTTTCTTTCTCTCTAGTAATAATCACATCAAGGACGAGGGTGTTCGCGATATATTGGATGGCCTCATCACCCAATCTAGCGACGATAGAGACGGCAAAGGTCTCAGTATCCTCGTGTTGTGGAATAATGCTCTTACCAAGAGCTCGTCGGGTCATTTCACTCAAGCTATAGTGCGTAATGTCTTTCATACCTATAAAACAAACTATTACAAATACTTATATCATCGTCTCTCATCATAGGGATTTACTTGTTGCTGTATGCCTCTAGTTTCAGCAGATATTTATTGTGTGTGACATAGTTTGAAGCGTCACGTTTTGATTGTTCAATGCATGAAGAAGAAAAAACCAATCTTAAGAAATACAAACCGCTAATAATTCTCAACCGCATTCCCATTTCTCTAGGCACAGTCGATTACTCTCGAGACATTGAACATCGGTAAAAATTCCGTGAGTAACGAGTTGTTGGCAATGGCGAAAGAGGCTTTGATAAAGAGTCAAACTCTATTGCAATTGGGTATGCAATCGACGGAATTAACGTGCAAAGGGGCCCAACATTTGGCTGAGATCATCGAGAAAAATCGGTCGTTACAGGTAAAATTGACACTTTATCCAGAAAACTGATAACAATAAACCTCTAACACACACAAAACTTTGATATTGTTTTACAGAGGATAGATTTGCGAGATAACAACATCCAGATGGTCGGCCTAACGGCCCTCGCCTTCGCAATGAAGAGGAATATGAACATAACTCAGTTGGACTTGGACGACAAGCCTTGGAGCAAAACGCCGGCTACGATGGACGAGTACCTCGATCGCGTGTCGGAAATACGGAACTACTGTGCGAGAAACGAGGAGCCTACGTCGACGGACGAGAGCACCGAGGAATCTAGCAGCCCGCAACATCGCAGCAGACTGTCAAGCGTGAGCTCCCGTAAGATCTCGCTGACTTGTCAGACACTGCCTCGTTCTCCTCCATCCATGACTCCGACCTCGAACGAGATTGCGACCAGATCGATGCTGGAACCAAAGCGTACCAGTGGCGGGCGTCTACGTTCTCCGGCTCCGAGTCCGGTTCCCTCGCCCGTTGCGAGCCCCATTCCAAGCCCTTCACGCAGTCGTTTCGTCGTATCTCGTGTATCCGAGGCATCCCTGAGTTCGACCAACTCCTCAGCCTCCTCCTCACCCGTTACTCCGCCTTCCCTCGCCTCCTCGCCAACATGTTTCTTTCCCTCATCCGCCGGTGGCTCTTCGCGTTTCCGCGTTGTTACAGTTTCGGAGCCCGCGTCCAACGTTCCACCTGCTAAATCCGTTGTTACATCGGCCAGCACCAATGTCACCATCGGCTTCAACTACACGGTTCACACCCCCGAGAGCGTTGACTCCGATGATTCGGACAGTGTTTTCAGGTCGGACGTGGAAGAGGATCATCGCGCCGCTGGCAACGAATCAAGCGCGAGTATCGATATCGACGTCAGTTTCGAAGAGGAAATCAAGGCTTCCGTTATTAAAACGGAGAACGTGGACGGCACCGCGAAAGATCTCAAGGTCGAAGAGGAGCAAACTACGATTATCAAGACGAAGGAGACACGGAAAATTGATGCGGATATTGTTGAAGATACTAAAGTGGAGAATAATCAAATAAACAACGCAGTAGAAGAACCTCAACTCCCAGAGAATGAAGCACCGGCCGAAAGTGCTTCGATTGTTGTGGAAGCTGAAGTTTCAGATAGTACAAAAGAGTCGAAGCCGCTCGAAGACGACGTACCGCAGTTAATTGAGGGCGTCGATGAAGAAATTATTGAATCCAAAGCAAATTCGGAGATGAAGACGGAGGAAACGCTTCACGAGGAGATTATCGTTGCGTTTGAACCGGAACCGAAGAAACCGGAGCCCGTGCAAAAGCAAGCCACGAGTTTGGAGAGGCTACTCGGCCTCTTTCAACATCCCGGAAGCCTCTTTTCCGGCAGCTCCTTCGCTGAGAAATCGGAGATGAAAAATCCTCTCCAAGATGGCGTCAACAGCATGATCGCGTTGGGCGACAAGTTCCAGCAGTATCTTCGAGAAGGCAGAGTCTCCAGCAAATCAGGATCCGAAGATTCGCCGAGTCACGCACCATTGCAAAGGTCAGTTTCCGATGCTTCGAGATCGACGATCAAACTCGATCCAGTTAAATCTCTGAGTATACCTCAATTGTCGAGCATTCAAGCAACCTGCACCAGGGATTTTGTCTCTAAAGACGGCTTTAAATTGCCGGAAAATTCCACGGAGAGCGTTGCTCAGAGAAATGTAAAATCGGACACGGCGAATTCTGCGACACGAAAGATTTTCGTCGTCGAGGAAATCCCCGCGGATAATTTAACGAAGCCCGAAGAAGATGAGGTTCCTAGAGTAAGCGATGATCTACCGTTACCTGAAACTCCGCAGTCGAGGGCAAATGAGCCGCTCGATGAAATTGTCTCGAGTGAAACACTCGCGCAGTCAATCGACGCGATTTCTACAGATCGCAGAGACGCCGCTGCCGACACTGTAAATAGCGCATCACTTAACGTTGCGTCGGATAACAAGACGACAATTTGCGCACCGAAATTGAAGGACATACCGGAATACTCGGTTCTGGAGATAAGAACTTCGAACGCGGCGATTGACGAGAGTGTCAAACTCTCGTCGAGGGACGATGACGTAATCGAAGGAGCCGAGAAAGATGTGGGAACGAAATGTGATAGCAGCACGACAGACAGTATTAATGATCCTAGTTATAAGAATTCTTCCCTTTGTAATGTAACGTGTGATATAAGCGGCGTGGAAAATTTACATACTTTAGGCAGCACGGACGATGTACATAATTTTTTTAATACGCCATTGAGCCACGATGGCGAGACGATTCTCGACGCGCATGAAGAATGTCCTGTGATCTCAGTTTCCTCGAGCGAGGCTGACGATCCATCCACCGTGATTGTAGCTGAGGCCGTCGAGGAGATGAAAAATATAAAGGAAACCGCTCTCGAGAATTCACCGCCGGAACTTCGGAGTGATTCTATCGACGAAGTGCTTCATTTTGATAATACAAGACTGGAGGATGGTATTTCGAATGAAGTAACAGAAGAATCAAGTCGGATTGGAGATTCTACGAGGCAGGAGCAAACGATTGACGTGAATAACCTAGATTTATCATTACCAATGTTAAATAATTCGTGTACAAATAATCGTACTGATGGGGATGACAGTGATGCTCAAAACAATCGAGTCTCGGACAAAAGGTTCGATGACCCAGCGATTAATGTTGCAAATGATGATTTGTCCGACACCGTAGAAGAATTTCTACCCGTCGACGCAGCTGTTTCACTCTTAGAGCCGACTGTGGTACGAGAATTTAACGATGCAGTGTTAACCAATAATTGCATAAACAATACTTCGTACGCGGGCGATTTAGTAAGCGTGATTAAGCCGGAATTAGGTATCATTGCTAACGAAACTCGAGCGTGTAACAATTCATCATGTTTAATGGATGAAACTGCGGCCGTAGCTTCATCGGATTATAAAATTCCAGCGATTGATGAAATCTTGGTAGAAGAGCCAATTACGATCTCGAAACAACTCGTATCATTGCCAAATGCAATTTGTTCGACGAGGGAAGACGCGACAACCAAGATAGAAATAGCTTCCATTGAAGAGGACGAGTTTGTTCCAGCAGCGGCGATCGAACAGGTTTCCACCTCACTGTCCGAGGACTCCGACTACTCTAGCAAATTGTCGGTCGATGACGTAAGAACCAGCGAGCTTTCTTTGAACGGTTCAACGGCGAATTCACCAGCGAACGACACGCTCGAACAAATCGTCGTCGAGACATCAATTATGAATAATAACCTCGAGTGTATAAATATCCATCGTGACGAGGCCTCTGTAAAGACCGAGGAGCACCGGTCTTTCGTTCGCGTTGCCGTCGAGTCCGTTTTAACGTCGATCTTGAATGTTTCCAGTTCCGCTACGAAAGTCACAACTTCCGAGGTGAAAAACAGCGAATCGACCGAAGATCTCATGTTCAAAATTACCGACATCACCACTGACGGATCATCGAATGCTAGTGAAGTCACCAGCGGCATTATAACGACAGTACAAAAATGCGAGGTCCCCGGGAACTTGACTTTTTTTGAGCCTGGACAATCTTCGAGGTCCCCCACGAATTTGTACATCGAAAAATCCAGGAACGTTCACAGAAACAGCCAGGACTCGGGTATAGAAGAGACTACGGTTTCGATTTCAGAGGACAACGGTCTCGAGGGTAATGGCCAGCCAAGAGAAAGTTTTCAGGAGAGCGTGGACTCTGGTATCGACTCCGAATGCTCTTCGGTTTGCGCCCGAGTTGACGTCGGAGCGGACGTGCAAAAGGAACGCGCGAGAGATCCCGGAAAGTCTCTTATCGAAGATCCAGCTGTTCTCAACGAAATAATCGGCTTTCCGGCGAGTCTCGTCGCCAAAGAGGGAATATTCGCAAGCGATACACTCACGAAAATCGGCAAACCAACTTACGAGACCGAAATAAAGGATAAAAATAGCTCAACTAAGCTGGCGGAAGTAATCAGCGTGGGAGGAAGCAACGAAGCGACAACCGATCGGCCCAACGTCTCAGTCTATTCCACGAGGTAAGTCGATCGAATATTCTTGCGGCAAGCCCAAATCGCTTTTCTTACAAAATACTATTGCATACAATCTCAGCGTCTTCTCGGTTTTGGCCAGTAAACGCACTTTCGTCGCACCGCTCAGATGCTAGCACAAAACAAAAAAAATATATATATACGCTTCGCTCGATTTATCCTTCGCCAACCCGCACTTGCCAAATACCAATTCGCTCGCTGTCGTGACACACACGCGCATGGCTCTGAATCTTTGCGAAGTTCGCGACCCTACTTGCAAGCCACTGGGTCATAAAAAAATAAAACAGCTTTGGCTTTCTTCACCCGCTTTGGAATTTACGAAACTTACGTCACTTTCGTTCATCCCGAATCTTGGAAGCACGAACCAGATGCCGCTACTTGTATCCTACTCGATACTGACCAGCTGGACAGCTGCATGGAAAAGTTTTGGTGCGAGGCAAAAGAGAGGATTGTTTGAAATACGATGGAAATCTAAAACAAAAAAAAATTACATTCTTCATGATGTGATGAGAAAGTAAAAGAAAATGAATTTTTGAATACGCGATTCAAGGACAACCCTGTCTCCGCTTGACGATCTTCAGTGCAGCAACAACGTGGAGCACTCTGTTACAACCGTTTGCGAATTTTTCTTGGTCCAATCGTTGCTTTTTTCTCTCTCTGTCTCTCGGGCATCCGCTTAAACGCTTTTAATTGTTATCTCTTCTCTCTAATCTCTCTTTTGTCTTCCCACTTATACACTCACTTGACACTCGCTTCTCGCTAACGCATCTTCCGCTCCCTTCGTCTTTAATTAATTGGCCTAACGTGTGTTCTCAAACTGTCGTAGACTGTCTCGCAATTCCTCTTCCCCTATTTATCGCGCTTTGCCTTAGGCATAGTGTTCGATTGTGTGCCAGTCGCTGGTGACTGGAAATTCTGAGCGCGTGTATAAATTAGCGAACTCTTTGCCCCACTATTGTAAATGGTTCTTTGAACGAGAAAATAAATGTTTCCAAAAATCGAGGCAACAATCTTTCTTGTCTTTTCTTTACCGCACACAGCGTGCTCCGGGTTTCCAATTTTCATAGCTAAAAAAAAGCCTATACGACATTTAATGCATACTTTTAATTATCATCGTGCGATACGCGTGAATGCAATAAAGAACCGAAGATAACATTGTAAATTTTCTCAGTCCCGAATGACGATGAAGCCGAGGATGACGAGGATGAAGACAGTAGCGAGGACGAAGAGGAGGAAACGGAAGTAAAGGTCCCAGTTCGCCGCAACGAATACAAAGAGACGGTGGATCTTGATGAAATTCAGCTCGAGTCCAAGTATCGTCGCTACGTCAACTGGCGCATATAGCAGAAATCCATACGAAGGAGCTCATCACTATGAAAATACACTTTTTGAAATCAATGAGAGAACGGTATTCGCGACAGTGAATTGCGTTGCGGCGAAATTAGAAAATTAGTTAAAGCCGGAACAGCGCGTGCTAAAATCCAGTTTTTTCTTGCCCGTAGAAGCTGTTAGAATGCGTTTAAGACGATGTGCTACCATAGACTGAGACGCAGTGAATGCGAGTGAAATAGCGCCATTAGCGACCGCAATGAAGCGAAGAAAAAAAACCCTACAGAATTTTGTATCAAATCGTCTTGAACTCAAATTAATTTTGAGGATAACAGAGGGAAGAAAGAAAAAGAAACAGAATCATGTCATTATCCAGTAGGATTTAGCTTCGGTATTAATAATCGTGATTTGACGGGAACGCACGGTTCCTTGGCGTACAAGGCAACGGCAACAACAACGACGTAAGAATAGCATTCAAAGCTCAAGCCGTTGGCTGGGGATGGTGTCGAACTAACACGCATTAGTCATTCGTGACTTTCATGTCGGAAAAAAATAACAGAACCAACGAAACCAGGATTGGAAGAGAAGCCAAGAGGTCGTGCATAAGAAAAAAAAAAAAAAAAATAGATATATAATACGTAAAATACATTATTGTACATACGATATTTTTTAATATGAATGATAATATAATTGGATATAGACGGACGATACAATAAAAGGCAATTCATGAACAAAATTGGAAACATTTTTGGATCATTAGGCGACGACCGGATTGATTCGTTTTTTTACTCGAAGACTGAATGAATTTTTAAAAAACAAGACAAAACCGTTTGCAGCCTCATCTTGCCGCGTATTAATTACTGCGTGTTAGACAGTCGCCGCAAAGCGATTGACCCAATCCTCAGTCAACCTACGAACCGTCGTTCATATTTATACACTATTCGCAAATCTTCTTCAGCTGTTGACGTCATTTGGTAATTGATATGTGCGAAGTACGAATCCCTATTTCCTAATTCTCATCGACACATCCTGCAATCGTTGGTGATTGATCGAACAATTGTCTCGCGCACACAACTACTACTACTACTATTATCAATTGTAAATTCCTAATGACAATAAGACATTGCATATTATATTATTCCAAAATGATAAAAGTGTGGACGTACTTCGTAGGATCGATTACCACAAGGATATTTATCTAACGACTGTTATCAAGCGCTTATCCTCTAACCACGCAAACCTCGCAAAATTTTCAGCGTCCGTGTTTTTACTCAAAAAAACTAATAAATGTTACGCGCGATAATCGCGGCATCGAGCTCGACGAGTACGTATATATATAGTACGGTAGAGATGCGCTTCAAGTACTTGAAACATACTTAGAAAATAATATTGATATCATCATGGATTATCCATACGCAAGATCGAGCGTATCATTTGTTACACCGGCAGATTTTTATCTTTTACACTTTTCGTTTCGTTTTCTGTTTCTTTTTTTTTTTCTCTCTTTTCGACCGTTGCGATACGCAAAACGCATAAGTCTGGGGTGACTAGCGCAGCACGTACCCCGACCATCGATCTTGCCTGAACTATTGATTGTTCCAGTTCATAAATGAATCGAAGTGTCTCGATAGAGCTTTCGCGTGGGCGTAGATACTCAAACCACCTGCACAGAAAGAAGGAGATAGTAATAGAGAGAGAGAGAGAGAGAGGAAAATGAAGATCGCCTCGCGAACAGAGTCACGATCGGTCTGCCCTTAAAATTCTAGCGATCGTGGCTTCGTTCCAATTACTGGGATCAATTATGTTAATTGGTTTCCGTATTCGTATCCCCAGCTAAACGTATATGCAGAGAGCATTTGGCAAATCGTGCTGTATGGTTGGATCTCTCAATTAAAAACATTAAGTATGCACTCCGGTTCTCGCCGCAGTAATTTAAATAAAAAGCTGGAGGTCGCATTCCTTAAAACTCTTTATTTATTTTAATTTTTTTCTTCTGCAATATACGATGTATAAATTGGTCGACAGTGCGGGATCGACAGGGCCTGTAGATATATATGTATATTATTATCGAGAGGCTGCACGTGCGTGCACGTACGTCAGTGAGTCATCCTAGTTTCGATTAAAAATATTTGATGACATAGATTCGCGAGATGCGGCGGATCACTCAAGCGGCGCGAGCCACTTTGACAGGCACTTTCGGTCAAGTCGGTAAGTGATCCGAATCCACCGGGAGATTCTATTTTCGATTGGGCGTAGATACGCAGAACGGTGCGCCTCGTATACGTGCATGCTCGAGTAGCGTGGCATAGATTCTAAGCTTATTGTTAGTACGCGGCATAATTAATGTTAAACTTCTTGAAACAAAAAAAAAAGAAAAAACAAACGGTGTCCACCATCGAGAGTCCAACTTTTACACTCGAATATCAACTTGAACCGACGTTTGTGTGTGGCAACCGTGTCGTCGTTGGGAGGAAGATACGGGTAGACATATAATACTTTTTAACTTTAGATGAGTGTAAAGTTCGAGGATATGACAGATACGTAAAGAGATATTGATTATACCGCGCGAAGCCAAGCTGAAACGGAAATAAGTGGGTTATAAATGATTCTTTGAAGCATGACAAAGCAGAGTGATAATACACTGCTGGTATAAGACGATAGGTTTTCAATGTAAAAAAACATACACACACACACACACACACACAAGGAGAAAAGGGAATATTGAACAATCCTCGAAACGCGTACCTCTTACTGTATCGAATTATGGCGCGAGAAGAAAGACGACAAAGAACGCTGGCTATTATTATAGGACTCGCGAATCGGCTAAATAATATTCCTCGACGTATCGATCAGATCGTCGGGTCGACTTGATGAATTTCACACACCCTCTGTACATATTATTTTCAGTATTCTGTTGATAATGTTTAAGAGAGTTTATAGATGTTATTAACATATTTGAGAGTGATTTATTTGTACATAATTACAGGCGGGCTTGTGGACGGGGCGAGCTTTACGAACGATCGGAGAAATAATTACTGCTTAGGTCGAACGTCTAGAGTCGAGAGTAACGAGAGAATTGCATAGTGTAAAAAGTAAAATGAAAGAAACAAGACATAACAATTCGAAACGACTGGCGAGAATTTTTTTACCACTCATTCGAGTAATAATGATACACAATGTCTACATCGACTTTTTAACGCTGATCGGTTATAATATATACATCGATTGTATTTGCTACTTCGATCCATTCGAACGTATGTACTTATTTATTGTCTAATCCGTACAATTTTTAATGCGCCTACGAATAACGGCATTTGCATAATGCACATTTTTTACCAACGATTTATTATGATTTATTTTACCAACGTACTATCCATTTTATTCAATGATTCTTATCGACTAACAAAACTTAACTCCGAACTGACTATTTGATAAATCGGTTGAATTTTAAAACAAATAAAAGCGTTTTGCAAAGGCCGTTCGTCAGGTGCATAATTTACATAGAAACACTTTCCGTGGGTTAAAATTAGGCTTGAATAATAGTTTTTTAAAAAAATATTTGTATCACGTACAAGAGAGACATGCATAATTGGCTGAGATTGGTTGAATTCGTGAACACGAGTTACTCATTCACTCGTTTTTATAGTTAAATGTAAAACTTTGTAAACCCTGTTGATGCCTCTGAGTTTTGAGCTCGTCGTTCTCGAGACAATCAACACAAAACAGTCGCTCGTTTGCGGTTCAATGGGACGAATTTGAATAGCTAAGACTGTGTACCGCAATCGCTTTACTTACTCGAGAACGGTGGCTTTACTTGAGCAAACAAAGAAACAACTTTTTGCAATTTTACAATTGTAAGAGCGAAACGAATAAGTGAAACTGAGAGCACGTTATTATGATAGTAGTACAATCGAATACGTGTTAAGCGAACAGATGGGCGATCACATATGATCTAGTTCAATTTATCACTTCTGTGTAACACGCATCCGCGCAAGAGTATATTTTTATTATTATATGTTGTATTATTGAATGAAATATTCGTGACGAAGAATTCGCTCCTGTAATAAGAACATAAGAGAAATGCATTCCTCTTGATACGCTAGACGTACGCGAAAGGAATAGACGAACAAACGAGGGCGATTCGGTGCATACAAATCACTCGCGCGCGAGCGATTAAACACAAGTGACAAAAAATTACGGCGTTCTAATCCAAAAAATCGTACCATTAACGTTATTAATATCGATATATTATCTATTATATTATAATACGAGAATTATAAATATATATATATATACACACACACACACGCATACATATATGATAAAATTATATATTTAACGTTTTCGTGTACTTTCTCGCGGAGCGGCGTGAAATTGCGTGAAATCATAATTTATTAATTTAAATAATTGTCACGTCGTCAGCCGCGACGAAGAAAATTGGCCATGCATACAAACATTGTTTCATGCCGCTTCACAATTAACTGTACTATACATACTTATAATATTATTAAAAAGAAAAGAAAGAAAAAAGAAATACCAACAATTGAGAAGGTCTACATCCTTTGTACAATGTACCGACCACTTTGTTCAACTATTTAAAGCAATTTATATTTCCTACGTAGAATTATTTCATTGAAAGAGAAAACAAAACGATAATACGCACGTATGTATATCATTAAGTCGACTGTCTTTTTTACTCGGAATTTCTTTCATTCCTTGTTCTTAAAGTCTGACTCTTCTTTGTATTATACGTAATGAGAAAACCCGTGTTTTCTCAGTTATTAATTCACGACAATTCGTTTTAACTGCATGCATACTTCTATTAACGTAATAACACGGAAAATAATCTACGGGGCCATGTGACTGGTCATCTCTCGCATCTTTGACTTATGAGTGCGCTGCTTACTCAGTCTACAATTTGTTCAATGTCAACTATAGTAATCGCGCGGTTTTTTAAGGCTGCGCTTTTGCATTGGTACAAACACTGATCTATCAATAATTTTGTTATATATCAATAAATGTCGGTGAGACGTTCGGTGACTCAGAAAAATCTTTATTGATCTCACTATTCGTATAAGTTTTGTGTAAAATGTTACACGCGCCATCAGAAAACTTTAATTATTTTCGTACTGTATTACATGGAAAGATGTATTTACGAAATAAATGTAACGAACGAAACCAGCGATCATCACCTTCATTTCTATTCGTTATATTTATTTCTTCATAAACTTTCTTATCGTGTTAGAAAAAAAAATGTTTACAAAGATTAGCAAATTAAAATGTAATACTGTACATAACTTTGAGAAAATAACTCGAATGCGCGGTAGAGAAAAAAAAAAAAAACACCGACTTTTTCGCAGTACACAGTAGAAGATAAATTAAATTTTTTTGTACTCTCACCAAAAATGTTTCATTAACTGAAAAATATTAGTCTACGTCTATTTCAGCGTGCTGTTTTTGTAAAACCGGTAAGTGACGAGAATTTTCCTGTAAAACCGAAAAGCAAATTTTCACTACTCATTTGTGGGAAAATACTTTCGGTAAATTCACAGAACGCTTTTACGCAGTCACTAAAAATGTTCTGCACATAAAAATTAAAAAAAGGTGTCTGCTCTTTACTTTTGATGTCTGGCGTAACGGCGCCAAAAAGCGGACGATTAAATCTCGACAAGTCAGTTATTATATAGTCTCCACTCGTAGGAACCATTAAAGGATTAAAGGAGTGTTTTGCTCTCCCGCCCTCGCGCATCTCGACGGTGATTCCAGATGCTCCAGGAATCCGACGACGAATTCGAACTCTCGCGTCCTCTCGATGTCCTCGATTCTGCGCCCGCGTTGCCAACGTTCTGTCTCGTTTTCTCTCGTTCTTGGTTTCGGGGCGCCCTCGCTCACCGAACCCTCGATGGGGGTTGGCGCTGAGGCGGTGGTGGTGGGTCCCTTCTTCTTGTCCGTCGTCGACCACGCACGCAGTCGCGCTTCGCACAACGGGGCTCGGCCACCGGGCGGCTGCTGCTCCGTATAATAGTAATAAACTGCTTCGTTCGTGAGAGAAACCTTCGCCGCTCGATTTTACCCCATTTTCTCAGCGTACGGAAGCTTCCTCAACGTATATACATCGACACACATCGTCCACGAGTTGACAACACAAGGTACGTACACAAAAAAAATCTCCCCAAAATAAACACAAACTGATGATAAGCACAAGAAAAAAGCTCAAAACTCAACAAGCATAATGAGCATCAGGAGCTTCTATTTACTGCACTTTCCGTTGACCTCCCCTCTAAAAACAACACATCGCGTGTCATTATTAGGCGAGAAAAACAAATACTTGTGTTTTCATTGTAAATTAGAATTCCTCTCGACGAACGCACTCAATTAAGAGGCAATACAAATGACATTGACCTGAAAATAAAGAAACAGTCGGGAATGTTTTTATTGTCGAAATACAAGCGAACGGACCTAGGAAATAAATCTCCTTTACGAGCTCGCCCCCGATTAATCATTTTTGCGTCGTCCGTCGTGCACACACACTTTAGTGAGAGGCGAGAAAAGAAGAAAACGTTAAAGTGAAATATCGCGGAACTCGAGGGGCCGATGGGTTTATGAATTCGGCGGGAAAGAGGAATAAGCAGACAGGAGAGAAGTGCAGCGTGCTGTTTCATTTGTCGGGGCCACTTTTTTGTGTGTCCCCTCTACTTTCTTATTTTCTCCTCTCTGTCTCTCTCTCTCTCTCTCTCTCTCTCTCTCTCTCTCTCTCTCTCTCTCTCTCTCTCTCTCTCTCTTTCTCGGGAAGTTCGAGCGAGAAACATTCGCAAAAATCCTCGCATTCTCGCCGCCCGAGCGACAACATTATCACTCTTTCTCTCTCTCTCTCTTTATTTCGCGCTTTCTCTTGTCTGCTTTCATTCCTTATTCCGATTCTCATCCTCTTCTGGTCTCGACGCTGACACGGGACGGCGGATTAATTTCCGTCTCTCTACAGTCTGCGTGTTTCCACGTAGAGTACTACATTCTCCCCGGATGTTCCTTCGACGAATCGTCGTGTAATTTCCCTCAGTCACTACATTTTCCCATCCCTTAGTCACTCGTCCCTTTCGCAAGTCGACGGTCCGTTTTATAGCGGGTATATACGTGTATTAATACATATATAGGTATAGATGGATACACTCGTGTTACAATACTGTCGAACGAACTGCAGACACGACCGTTCAATTGGCGAGGCCGGACGCGAAGCAACGTCGAGGTCATTTCCGTCGGCGCCCAATGCGAGTTCGAAAGTTCATCACTGAATGTACTATGTCATATCGCGAATCCAATAGTCTCGCGGAGATTGAAAGGCGCTAACAATTTCCCTCAGCCACGATTTGGCTTTTTGTTGATTTTTATCGCTTATTACACGGGCGAGCAAATCTTGCACATGACATATTTATTTATATATTAGCCTTTATTCGCGAACGGAAATAGGAATTTTGATTTATTATCGTATATATGTGGTTGCAAATTGTTTTAATTTTTATTGATCATCAATTGTGCGAAAATGATTATAAGCCGGAAACCGGAAATAAAGGTTTGCAATTTTTCGTAGAGAATAAGTGGCTAAAAAAAATTGCTTATTGAGCATGCAACGAAAAATTGAGGGCCATTGAAACGGTCTCTTTTCTTGTGGAAAGGTAACTGAAAAATAGCGTACTACGTTGAAAATATTTTGTGTACGCTTTTATTGCGGGTGAAGGAAGCAATTTTACATAATTTGGTATATCAAATTTGGCATAAAAGTGAAATTTTAAATTACAATGTGTTCTACAAGTGCTATAAAAATTAGGAAATTTCGTATTAACGTTAGGAAATGTAATATACAATTTCACTTACGGAAAACTTCGTGTTATTTATTTCAATCTTTATTGCTTGTCTTATCATCCGTTTGAAAAATGTTGGGTGCCATAAAAACCATTTTTCTTGTTGTCGGTCGGAAACAGGAAAACGTTGGATACGATCCAAAGGTGCACACAGGATATCCACATCGTCGTTCCAACTATCGTGAAAATATGTCGAGCCTCATGGCTCCGAACACGTGATTCTGTGGAAAGAGGCGAAGCTTCGGCGGTTCATTGGTTTTTCTTCCACCTGTTTAACAAGGTAAGTTATCGACAGTTTAATTTTTATTTATTGGTGGTTTGTGGGATAAATCTTCAGTTTCACTAATTGGAAAAATACATTTTCCAAACGAGTTACCTTTTTTCTCACCATAATTTTATTTACGCAATAAGACTGCATTTTTTATTTAAAAATTCGACAATATTTTAATTAAAGTTGTTTTCTGAAAAATACAATTGATGGTAGAATTTTTTTATCATCACTTTTTCATTAAAAAAAATCTGCAGCAATTGTGAAATTTAATTATTTAATAACGTCGACAAAAAAAAAAGAATAAACTTACTCGGACTGATATATTTTGATTACAATACAACCCAAAAAAAATCTAGTACATGATACGATCTATACATATATAGATAAATACTAATAGAAAAAGGAGGGGACAAATCTACCCTAAGATCTTAGCCCCTTCGTAAAAGACTCAGAAAATATAGACAGACCTTCGAAGGGTCGTTCATAGTCCCGGAATAAATTAGCAATTTCGATAAATGTTCCCCTTAGATCTTATATCATCATCATGCTTATCATTATCCCTCGCCGTGGCGAGTCAAAGAGGGCAAAGCGAAAAAGCACAGGAAGGATAAAATAAATACGATGAATTTGCCAAGTACTTTTTGTTATTGAATTAACAAAAGTTAAGCAAGAAATTTTTATTCATACCAGAAAGTGACTGAAATTTTTTTCCGTATACAATACAAATTTTCAAATAGTTTCTGCGCCCATTTGTGACTGAGCTTTTTGTTAAAAGTTCAAAAAAATAATAATTCATGCTGAGTTTACTGTTCAGTTGAGACATCACCCAGAAAATATAGACAGACCTTTGGTTGATTTTCATAGCCCAAAATAAATTAACAATTTCGATAAATATTCCCTTAGATCTTATCTCATCATCATGCTTATCATTATTCCTCGCCCTGGCGAGTCAAAGATCACGGAGCAAAGAAGCACAGGAAAGGAAGGAGAAAAAAAAACACGAGAAATTGGCCAAGCCCCGCAGAAGAGTACTTATAAATAGCGTTGGAGTAAAGCAGAGGCGAGAGCAATTTCCTCCCTTCGATCGAGAGTCCTCCTCGTACTTTCTCACTCAAAGCTCGCTTTCTCCTTCTCTATCTCGCGAGCGTGCCTAGTCAAAACGATTATTCGAATTATGACGTCAATGATGGCTACCGGCGAGGTAGCTAGCACAATTTGTCGGCTACTGCGAGGAGACGAGACTAGCGCATAGGCCGTCGTCGCTCTTCAATAGGGCGCGCCAGGGAGTTGTCCGGATCTGCAAATTGCTTTTTCTTCTTCTATATAGCGCACCTACCCGCACGCCTAATCATATAAGTTTAACTCCCCTTAATTTCTGCACCATCAACGCGGCTCCGGAGCTTTGTCGATGGAATTTTGTGGAAGAAAAATGGAAATTTCTATACGGCAACAAAAAATCTTTCTGCACCTATAATCCACAATACTACATTACTTTATCTATTTTGTAACCTTCGTCGAGGTTGCTGGGGTATGTCACACCGCGTATGTGCACAACACGTAATTTTTCAGCGACGCGCACAACAAAAGTTAATCCCAAGCTTTCTTCAGGCTCTTACAAACCCCGCGCCTCATTTTTTCCTTCCAATTCCTAGAGATCCCCTGGAGTGTTGCCCAATCCACTCTTCCTAATGCAAAACTGCATTGCATTCGCACGAGGGAATAGCGAAATCGTGGAAGGATGATTCAGACGGTGTAATTTTGCTGAATTTCTGGGATATGAGAAATCGTATCCTGGAAGAAATCATATCAGAAACTCCGAAGAAAAGTGCCATCCGCTCGGGAGTTGGCGGGAAATCCAGTGTACGACTAAGCAGTGACCCATTCGACAAGTTACGACCGCAATAAAGGCTGCTTAACTCGGCGAAACGACGACGCCACAAACTTGAAGAAAAAAAAATCATAGAATTTTCATAAGAATAAAAAATATATACGAGGCATTCCATACCAATTCGACCTGGGTCTGACCCTCGACCTCTTGGATTTCGTTCCCAATTTTTTATGTCATTGTTCTATCTCTAAACAGCAACCACAATTTTTACTAGATTTTTTAAAAAACAATTAATATGAAAAGAAAAGTGACTATGAAAATTGCATTGTAAATATTTTCTGCAATGGTCTTCTGCGAATGTTTCTCTGGATCGAGGTTTTTGAAAAAAATCATTTTTTGGTCGTTTGGTTGGGCAGAATTCCTAGATCCGGCAACTGGGCCGAAAAGTGCCCAAAACGGTAGAATCTAGAACACATGCCATTTTACTATAAGCGTCCCTCAATCCTTCTGTCTAGTCGTGCAGGTTTCCCTCCCCCATCTTTGCTCGATAAACGCAGGTCTGACGGCTTTATCGATAAGCCATCCTGGAAAAAAGATGGAGTTTCTATATCGCATCAAAAATCTTTGTCCTCGTATCCACCGACACTCTATGCCCACAATGACTACTATCGTCTATACCTACGATATATTCCGAGTCCTTTCTACTCTGAGATATAATGTAGAACCGCGAGAAAGAAAAAAAAAAAAACCGAATTCTTTATTCCTCGCGGTTAAGATCCAAGCTCAGACGAAAGTTATATATGAGAGGCTTCATACAAAAGGTATCTTTTATTCCGAACGCCATGATTTCCGCTTTTTCTCATTCTCAACCCGACGCTCGCATGTATATAAATTCTTCATAGATTCGTGTCCTTCGCGACCTTCCACCCAAAAGGTATTAATGGACTTGCGGAGCCTCGGACACTCGGTACTTTTTCCCAAAGAGATTTATATGTTTATTTTGCGGCTGCGAAAGGGAATATGTTTTTACGCGGCAATTCGCCGTTCGGATCACAGAGGGCGCTCGCGTCGGATCAAAAGAAGTCGGTCATTAAGATCGTCGCTGCATTCAGCGTCGCTCGAGCGTCGCCTCGTCTCTTTGACTGCGTTTTATACCTGCGATACACGTTCCCTGGTAGATATCTTTTCATTTTTGAGATATGCCGAGAAGTAAAAAGTTTTAGCTCGTCGTTCTTCGGTGGAAAAGGGAGAGAGGGACACCCGGGATTTTTATCAATGCTGTATTTTCATGGCGCTGAATTTCGCCGAGGTAAACGTGTAGCCTGAAGGATCGCTCTCCTGGTTGTGTGTATATGTATAGAAAAATTGTGCTGGGTCGCGCACGAGGCGCGGATTTTACTGGCAAGTGGTGGGTAGTCTCGCGTGAAATCGTTGGGGTTCACGTGCGCGGAGATGAGCTAGAGAGAGAGAGGCTTTCGCGTATCTATATCGTGGTTCTCAGCACAAGAGCAGCAGTAGCAGCGTCAGCAGTGTCAGAGCAGCGGAGAGCAAAAGCTTTGGAATAAAAAAACAAAGTCTCAACGAATGTACGTGCGTATTTCGGGGAGGGGGGGGGGGGGGGTACGGGGTCATAATACACTGCGGACGATAAAAGTCCTGGAATGTTATCAAACATTCAACAGATTGGTCGCGAGCCTCGTCGAGAGACCGAAAATCCGTGCGGCGTTGTTTCACCGGTGAACGAGCGTCGCTACTCTCTGATCCTCCTCTATTCACTATCACCCTCCAAACAGCTACTGAATTAAGTATCTTTGCGACGGAGCGAGAAGCTGAAATTTGTTTGCCGCGGAAACACGGAAAGCCCTCAATTCTCATTTCGAGATAATGAACGCGACGAGCGATGCTATTTCAATTATTTAATCGTCAATTTTTCGGATGTATCGGACCTCCGAATACGCGGCTAAATACGAGAAGCAAATTGTGTACCAGGGGCGAAGTGGCACACAACTTTATCGAATAAAGCACGTACCGCAGAAGCTTGCAAATTGCTTCATCATTATTTCAGATCTCACTAAAGTCTGGCTTGGTCAATTTTGGATTCGTGTTAGGAAAGCATTGTGGCGCACTCTATTATTGTTGAGTGACATTGACTGCTGCGACTGACAGTAAATTGGTGAATCTTTGAGTTGAAAATAACTTTTATGAAATAGTGGACGGTTTTTTTATTCAACGTACTAAAAGGCACTTTCATAATTTTTACGTGAAAATGCATATTTTTATGAAACAAAAATATGGGATGGACTTCGAATTTAAACCGGTCAGTGACATGCTTCAAATTATTCAAAAATGCTAGCAGGTGCAGCATGAATTGTAAATTCGTTCAAGTGGGAATCAACACTTCTCAAGTTTTGAATTTTCGTGATGTTAAGTGTTTATACCACGCAGCACTTTTTAAAACAAAAATGTAATCTTATGAAATTATAATAGTTTTGTTGACTTTAATTAATTTTATCGCAATCGCCGGCCAGTGACTGCTCCACTTTTGTGCGGATTTTAAGTACAATGCTGCGAGCCTTTTTGTAATTAGGAAAGGACAATCAAAAGTACTCCCGTCTAAAAAAAATTGAATCACTTTCAAATAAAAGACGAATCTTCAATTGGATAGTTTCCAATAAATGTGAGTGATAAATCGAATAATCTTTTTTTTAACTCTCCCTTCAATATTAGAACAATAGGAAATTCAAATAAGTTTAAAGGTTAAGGTTATACGGTGAAGGGGGTGCTTAAAAAAATATCAAGGATCCATTAGTCAGCGTGTCTCGTAGTTTAGTAATTAGCGGCGATTTTGAACCGAGATAAACTCGAATAACCTGCAGATAGTCAGGGTCATTGTTACCGGGATGACTTGCGGCGACGAAAAACGTTCTGACTGTTGAACCGTTGAAAGCCGCTCTCGATAACCACTCGGGCACAGCCGCAAGTGTCAGTCGGTTACACATTTCCTATTGCGCGGTGGTATCACGAACACTCAAAGTTTCTTTCGCCTCTGCTCGGGCGTGAAGGGTGCAATTGCATTAGTGCATCTGTGTAATGCACAATGTATACGAGTAAGGTATATGCCTAATACCTGCTGCTGTTGAGAGAACATTTCACGCTTGGTTATTGTTATTATTATTATACGCCGAGAATTCGTGCGATGCACGATACGTTGTATGCAACGTTCACAACATGACCCTGTGGTGTTTCAATATGCAGCATCTCTGTCAGTCAAACCGCTAATTTGTTAACTCTTAGATTTCAATTTGTAACTCGACCGATTTAATAACAACTTATCATCAATTATTTAGCAAATATAAAAATAGATTATTTTGGAAAATGGAAACTGAAGCACAGAAAAAAAATGTGTCTGCATAAACTGTGTTCCAATTTCCCACCGACTTTTGATTATATATTTGATACATTTCTATAAATCTAACCATTTCTCTTTCCATTTTTTTTCTACTGGCCTGTATTATTCACAGAATCCTCGGGAGTTAGTGTCAATAAAGAAAATCGCCAGAACGGGACCACTCGATCTTCCGCAGTAAACGAAATGACAAAAAAAAACACGTTTGATTCTAAAAAAAAAATTAAATGATGGAAAAATGTAACTGGATCCTATATTTTATTTTATTGTGGGGGAAAACAATGTTGGGAAGGTTATGAACGAATAATTTTCTAAAGTGAAAAAGTGCATTGTACATTTATTATAGCCATGCACACTGTTCCGAGAATTATCATGTATTTGTCTATGGGAGCGTTATCCGAAACGAAGAAACAGACGGCACGATAACGAGCGCGTGAGCTTCCTTCGTGCTGTCGTCAGCTTCGTGTTATAGAGCGAGAGTACAGCGAGCGTGCAGCAGCAGCAGCAGCAGCAGCAGTGAAGCATGCTACTGTACTCAACGCGAATATTATCATTCCCTCGGTGTACCTCCCCAGGGCACGTCTTCCGTCGAGCGTCTACTACTCTCATTGTGAACTTCTCTTACTGTAGGCTATGTGTTTTCACTCACTCCACGAGGAAACTTGCATCGACCAGGCGCGCAACAGCCTTCTGCGACTATGCAACTCGCAACTGCACTTGCTTTCTGTTTTTATTCGCTTTTTCCGTCTCTCCGATATATATTAAATATATACATCAATTGCAAGAGGCATGAAGCTTCACAGGAAAAAGAATTTAAGTTGCATCAACGTCAGCGACATTGTTATCGAATTTCGACGATTGCGACATTCTGCACGATGATGAGAAGTACATTCCTTCAGTTGATTTTCTCAAGACTTTGATATTCAGATATGAAAGCAAGTGAAAAAATGAAAATGATGTGTTGATGATTTTTGTTACTTCTGGTGTTGAATGAAAAATTGTATCTGGCTCCTCAAATCAATGAATTTTCGTGGAAAAAGTGGAAAATTTATCTGGCCATTCTTGGTGACCAACAATCAATTTCTGTTTTTATGACATTTTTAACATTGTGTATAAAAGGTATATTTTATGTGCAATTAAAAATTATTTGGCAATTTTCAGCCTTTCAATTTGCTTGCAACAAAAATATTATTTTTCTAAGAGGACAACCAATTTTTTCTCTTAAATTATTTGAGCCAGTAGTCATACAAATGTTAACAAATTCCGCCTATTTCTACCCTCCTTTTCTTAGACTCTAATAAAAAAGACAATTTTATTTCCGAATCAAGGATCCCCGGTGCAAAATGCCGTGCCTTAAAATTGAAAACAAGGTGTACAGTTCCGCAGCTCGTAAAATTAGACGCTATAGTCTGCGTAGTAGGCCGCTTAAGCGCGTTGTAAGTTCTCCGGAGGGCAATATTCGCCGCTACGGCGTTCAAGATTTAAAACAAGAGTGTTTCGTGGCTGGATAAGGACATAGAAGCCATCGCCAGCCTTTTCTCCATTTTCTTTTCTTTTTTTTTTCATCCCTACAACGTTTTACGATATTCCGTCGTGCAATATTCATTCATCGAGCGATTCGTTCGCATTCTGCGAACCCTTTTCCGCTGCCAGCGGTTGTGAAAAATGAACTAAACTCGCCATTTGCCCCGTGGGAAATTTAAAAACAAACGTCGAGTCGGTAAGAAAACATGCGGCGAGAGCGAGAATCGAGGGCGCCCACGAGAAGATGCCCCGAATTCGTTTATTTTCAAGTTGCCCCGCGTATGTCCCTGCCAGTTCTCGAGTATCAAATCGAGCGCGAGGATTCCGGAAACACATACAGCTGCCACTCAGCCGAGTAGTAGTAAAGCACTCCGAAGATCCTGCAGGGCTCGCGCGGGCATTTCCTCAGTAGGTCCCCGGTGAATCCCTCACGGGTTTTATTCAGTGCTCAACGAAGAAGCTTCCTTCCCTCTTTCTCTGCGACGGCACACGTTCTCGCTTCTTGTGCTTCCAGCACAGCAGTAGCAGTGCTAATACATATGCATAGGAACGGGACGACCTGAGGGCTCGGATCGGTGCTCACTCTCTTCTCTTTGTCTTTCTCTCGTTCTCTCTTACTCGCTCCTGCTTCCTTTTTCTCTTTCCCTCTCTCCATCTTGCTCTTAGCGCTAGTCGCAGCGAAACCCGCGCCACTGGAACGCAAGAACGGGAAGAGATAGATAAAAAGGGAGAGAAACCGAAGCGAAGAGAAGGCGGTGAGAGTGCGAGAGCGCACAGGGAGAGCTCGGTTCGTAAAGTAGAAGCCAGAAAAGGCGGTAGGAGGGGTAAGAAAGCGGATAAAAGGAGAGAAAGAGAGACGGAGTGAGAAGCGAGCGTGTGGAATATATAAACGGGAACAAAGATCGCGCGGAGCGAAAGAGGGAGAAAGGAGAAACGACGGAGGATGGATAGAAGGAGAGACAGAGTGGGGCCGGTGCAGGCCCACTCGGCGAACGACGACGACGACGGCAACGACGACGACGACGACTACTACACTACGGGCAGCTCTCTCTCTGTGTGCCACCGCAATATCGGCAGTTTAACGCGAAGGCGTCGGCATGACTCGTGATGCACACCACGCTCCGGTATACACACGAATTTACTCGTTATTCATGCACTGTATTTTCACCGCTGTTATCCTTCAATTATCTTGTAGTAATTCGACCACGTGTATCGGTTACTAATTTTACTTGGGCGCACGAGCAGCTGCTGCGGTATGACGTATCGCCGCTGTTAAAGGTTCAACGATTCGCGTGGGCCCCTCGCTCTGTGTTGAATGTGTCGCGCGTTGTGTTGTTCCGCGTTCGCTCTGCTCAAAGTTTATCTCACTCGGTGGTCGCAGCCACTGACTGAGTTACAGTGATGCCTGTGCGAGTACTCGGGTTCCGCTATCCTGGATTTTGTTCGCCGGCACCGCAGAATTTCTGGTGGGTTTTGTTCGTATTTTTTTTTTTTTTTTTCTGTTGCTTTTCGTGGATTAATGAGCTGGAATGTCGGGCAAAATTTGTGTTCTCGTTTTATGTACCGGTGGGAAGAAAAAGGTCACTGCGATTTTAGGATTCACACGCGCTACCTAGAAGCGTTATGCTCGCGTAGCATTTTGTGCATTTTTGGAATTGTTACTTCGAAACACATTAAATTTTAATATTGCCAGCCTGGAAACGACATTTATAGCTAAAAATTCCAATAACAGCTTTTGCGAAACTTTTGTTTCGCACTGTTTTCATTTAAAAACTTCTCCACTAAAATAATCATTCGATACGTTTGAACGTTCGTATTGCACAGTGCATCTACCAGTGCGAATTTCTTCGTAGTTATTTTCGCCAGGAATTTTCATCGAGGTCGAGGAATAATTAAGAATTTTCTCGTTATGCGCAAAATTCACTCGTTACTTGTTGCCACGGTGATTTTTACTCGGCGAAGAGGATAAAAATCGTAATAATAATAATAATAATAAAGTTCCGAAGCTCTTGACCACGGTCGATCTCCGGAACGGCGTCCGGACGTTCAACGACGATTTAATTAGTGTCGTGCAGGCAACGAGAGCGACTGGACGGCGGTGGAAGCGTTCTCGTGGTGGCTGACCAACAGCAGCCAGGCAAGCATTCGCCAGCCGGCCGGACGTTTCCAGCACCGAGTTAGCCACCACCGACGCGGCCGCTGCTCTGCCCGTCGGTCTCACCGAGTAACGAGGAATGTAACGGCATTATAACCACAGCGGAGATCACGCGGAGCGACCCTTGCGCGCGCGTGCGACCACCAGCCAACATGCGGGGGAAGCTATACCCGTTTCGCCAGAGTAAATTCGATACGAAACATAAATACTGTACAACGACGTGCATCGTTCCGTGTTTGCATCCACACAACATTCCTTCCCGTCGGAGAACAACAAAAAAGCATTAGCCAATGAAAATAGATAAGGGATTTATACTAGCGAAATGAATTTGGGGTTGAAAAGGGCAGAATGAAAAAGGGGCTTGATTAATTTTGAAAAAGTGGGGAAGCAAAAATAGTGAATATAATTTGCAGATCGTATTTGGGAGACTTGTTCGTTATTAGGTGTAAAAACCTACCGATTATGATATGCGAGTGGGTATTTGTTTCAAAGTGTTTTGTTTAGGACATTTGTTTAATAGTCAAGCGACTTCTTCAGGGAGTTCATCGGGAATTTCATCATTGTTCGAAAATTATATGAATGCCGATCATCTTCAATCATCAAAATACACATTTTGAAAGATTCATTCGCTAAAAAGAAACATAGTGACACTGATAAATATAACATCATCGAATTAAGACCAACTATTCGTGCTGCAGAACAGACGATATTCCAGCTTCCACAATGTGAATTCTGCGAGCAGCGAAATTATAATCGGCCTGAAACCAAAGGGCCAAAGGAAACCCAGACTAACAAATAGCGATTGCACGTAGAGAAGAATGGTTAATGGGAATTTTCTCGAAATCCTACTTTCACAAGCAGAAAAACTAAGTACATATCATAACTTTCAAAAAACTACAAACTGAAGCAAATTACCGTGAAATTACAACAACATTTTCCAGCGGTCGACATATTTTCGTGGAAACGTTCAAACAAGTAATTGCAATAATTCTCTTGCAACTTTATTCGGATTGAAACGAACACAAAAGATTATGAAAAGTTTGCTTCGGAGAATTTCGCGAGACCGCTCGTTTCGCGGTGGGCGCAGCTGCTGCCTGTGATGTACAGGGACGTTGAGGAAACCTTGAGGTGCGCGCGAGAGAGAGAGAGAGAGAGTAGAAAAGGAGGAGAAAGACTGAGAAGAGTCGCGCGGTCGTCGTATATAGAAGTCAATACGAAAAACGTAAATAACGAGGCCGTGAGCGGGACCCGCATGCGGAATAACGAGGCAGCGGAGCACGCGGACGTTGATTCGATAAACTTGTGGGAATGTAGAGGAAAGTCTCTGCCGCGGATACGAATAAAACGAGAGCGGCAACTTGTTCTTTGTGTGTGTGGCATTGAACGTGGAATCTCTCGGCTTGTATACATATATCTGCATGTCCAAAAGAATTCGGAAGAGCGCGAGCAAAACAAGTTGAACGAAATTTGCCGAGCGTATTCATTGGACTATATAATTCCTTATGGGCGGTCAGAGAACGGCGCCGCTCGTCGAGTCGTTGAAACTTTCTTCTCTCGCGAAGTAATATTCGGAATATCGGTAAAAAAGAGAGCGCCATCCCTTACATCACCAATTTCATGAGCGTCGAATGATACGATCGCGCAACACGCGAGTAATATATAAATAACAAAAAGAAAAAACGATGCCCAGCACCTGGCGAGATTCGCAATATTCGAATACTTTGGTCACGGCGCACCAGCTTTAAATTACACATTCTTTTTTATTATTTTCATTCTTTTCTCTTCCTCTGTGTGCGAGTGATCGTTGAACCGTGAATTTATAGTGAAGCTTTGCGCGCTACTGCAATTTAACGGTTCGGCAATACGTTTTTATCCAAAGCACACATTTTGCCTTTGTAACGGTATTCCTCGGTGAGTATTGGATAACGATACATAAACTTTGCGCTCTCCTCTAGTCGCTCCGAGGACCTCAGACGTTCCTCGTCGATATTCGTCTGTATAAAGTAGTTTTGTGTGCGCGCTTGGCGAAGACTCCTTTGAGAATCAATAGCGCAATAGGTAACGACTGTGGTTTCAGGGCAATCGTCAGCTATTTCGTCGCTTCTTCTCGCTTTTTCCTCCTCGCTTCCGCCCGTGTCTCTAGCCGATCGATGCCACGGTGTCTTTTATTCTCTTTTATTTTTTTTTCCGTCTTCACGATCGTCTCCTCTTTCTTAACGTCAGCATAACTCAGTGAAATATGAAGGATGGGCTACGTGGTATACGGTCGAAAACTCGACCATTGCCCTTATCAACTCAGGGCTCTCGATAGCACCATTCTACCACGTCACATTTATTATTCCTTTTTTTTTTTGTTATTCTTACTTCTTTTCGAAGAAATAAAAGCGACCTGTGTGACTCACCGCTGTGTGTCTAGTAGAGGCCATTCTTCTTCCGTTCTGCGCGAGTTCACCCTTTCACCCTTTCTCGCTAAGCCGAGTATGTGTCGATATAAATTACTCGTCGACTTATTACTTCGGTTTTAAAAGCTCTTGAGAGGCTCTTCACGTGTCCCGTCTTATATGTTTCCCGAGATAGACTTTAAGAGTCACTTGATATAAATTTTCGTCCGTTTCCGTTTCGTGAATAACTGTTTTTAAGAGAATGCTTTCTCTCATCGAGATTTTTGCTTATACTAATGCAATTATATTTTCGACCGAATTATCAACCCAAATATAGCAACGAATCTCCGGTAATGAGTATTAATAATATATATCCGGATGTTTTCTGAAAATTTAATCCATGCTAAATAGACATCCCAGTGCAGACAGTGATTTTCGGTAATATCGAGTTGAAGCGGAAATCATAAAACCGCTAGTGTCGCTGCCGTTCTTCGCGTGAATTGACTTTTAGTGCGCTTATAGCAAAAATAGACTATGCATATGATACAGTGACAAGTATAAGCGTTCATCCCACGGGATAAAGGTATAGCCGAGTGGGATGTACGGCGAAGCGACAGGAGTTACACCTTTCCATCGACCCAATTATGAGTTATTGCCTCGCGAAGCAGTATAGCGCGGCAACTGCGTTCCCTCCTCTACTATCTCCTCCTCCTCCTCTCTCGCTCGCTGCCGGAGGAAGTCCGCGCTCAAGTATCGCTCGAGAGCGCCTCGAGTGGCCGCGATAACGCGTGATGGTTGCGATCAATTGGTACTTTGGCCTCTCGGCGCATCGCACGTCGTTGTTCGGAAAATAGCGAATGGCCCTTTAAAGACATTCTCTTGACTTTTTTTTTCTTTCACTCGATCTCGACGCGAAGTGCGCTGCTGTAGGTCCCACTAATGGCACTGGCAACCGCTCGGTCAAGGCTTTGTTCGATCGGAAGCCCATTCATCGTGTTACTTTTATAATTATCAAGAAAGTGAGAAATTGACAGTTTAATCGCTTTTATAATGCACCGGCAATAAAGAATTCCAAAGGAAACTTTCAAGTCCCCATTATTTTGTGAATTTCACAGACATTATTACTCAATAAAAAAATTAAAAAACCGTCGTCGAACTTTAAAAAAAAATTCATTTTCAATCAAATTGCACAAAGGCACTTTTTTTTATTGCCGCGAAATTGAATCTTTTTATCAAAGCTACGGATACTTATTGCAGAATAATAACTTTAACGAAGTGAATTGTAACTATTATGACAACTTAGCGGCAACGTCTTCGAAATAAAACACCCGAAAATCGAGTCACTTTTCTGGCTTCTCTTACGACTTCCACGATTTCGAAAAGGAGGTTGATGCAACAAAAGTGAAAATTCTTTCGAGTTTGAGCTTTCCGTCACAACGACGTACGGCTATTACATACTTTTCTCGTCTTTGTCATTTTTCTCTTCGACTCTACCGAAAGGATTTACATTCAGGCCGATAACCGAATCAACCTCGATACAAACGCTTAAGGTAGTCGTAGCTGTACAATGTTTATGAATATTAAATAAAAAGCGACGCGTTTATATTTAAACCGTGTATCTAAACTTTGAAGACCTGAAAAAAAGTTATGATCAACAACCTAATTATTCTTATTATTATTATCATTATTAATTGCATACAGGTATAAACCTTTTACAATATTAATTTAATATTACTCTTACTTGAAAATAAGGATGTGTATTACTTCCTTCCGGAATACTCTTTTCAAATCTTAGATTCATCTTTCGACAACCTAATTATAATACGCGCCCAAAGCGTATTTTGTGGCGTGCGTTCACCGCAGCCGATGTTTCTCGTCGCTCTTCTCATTTTTGACCCTTGCCTTCCACCTCAAACGCTCGCATTCATTTTATGCAAATTGTGACATTACTTTGTGACGCGCTTGGGGCATCGATGTTGCTGAACGCAGTTTTGCAACATTGTTGAGCGTCCCGTCCCCTTATATATATGTCCAGTATACCAACCCTACCATATAATGACGAAGCTTCACAGGTAATCAGTCGAGATCCGAACGCAGGCTTCAAGATTGTCGTTACGTACCGGAATCGATTACGTGTCCTTACAGCCGATGCATGCTACCGGTTACGGCTTCGGGGAATACAGTGTAAAGAATCTCTTATCCACGTTGTAATTGCCACTGTTGCATTAATGGTACATGGAAAAAATAAATAGTCGGGAGAACCATCTTCAGCATATTTTGTACTCCAAATTATTTGCAGCAACTAAGTCGATATGTGATCTGATTTATTATAGGACCCAATCGTAGTGTTGTTTTTATAAACACACTGTTAAAAAAATCTACTTGAAATTTGATGCAAAACAACTGCAAGTTTTTATTCGTGAAATCATAAATAAATATATCGCATTTTAATCTTGCGATAAAATTTTGCAGTTCGTCTCTTGCGAAGCAGTTAATAATTTTATTTTCGGACGAAAAAAAAATTGAATGTTATTTTTTATGTGATAAATAATGAAAGCAAGCTCGAAAAAATTATACATTTTTCCATTTTGTTTTATTATGTTCAAAGAATATTGCATGTCGTATTATTTTTTGAATAAATAAGCGCATGGAGTGAATACGATAGTAATAAACGTTTCCTAACCTGTTATGTTGAAACCAGCGGTTCGTTTCCCTAAGGGAACGTGTACAGTACGAGTACCGCCCTACCATTAGTGTACAATGCCTAGTAATTGTATTTACCCCAGTTTTTCGTATATTCCGGAGAACCATAAAGCATATACGTGTTCCGTGAGGGAAACAATTGGTATACTGAGCCTCACTCGCCTGCTATGTTATTTTTTCCGAGTATAAAAACACGTGATAAAATACAAATGATATCCACTCGTACATTGAACAACACGAAAGCCCGCCTCTCTTAATCCGAATGTTAAATTCTTCGCCTCCACATATTCTCCTTCATATCATACGTTTATCATCCCAAGATTAAACAGTAGTTAAAAAAATATCCTCTGTGTTTCCAATCCTGAAGCCACTCAAACCTAGATAGATATCCAATGGCTGAATTCCCAAGCCAATAAACTCAAAAGTGAAAGAACAAACCCATAAATCAATAGTCCTTAATTCCTTTATAATTGCTTTTGCCTGCTGGTGTCGCGGACCTTGAAGAACTGTCATTACAATCACCGCCAAGCACCTCGGCTCTTTCATCAATTTCCGTAACAAATTACCCGGCGTCTCAGAAATCTACACTGTAATAAAAATTTGGCAAAC